>CM037880.1:40941884-41349040 GCA_021292165.1 Shinisaurus crocodilurus
AGTATATAGGAATAATAGTTCTTGGGGTTATAAATATCATAAGAACCTCCTTCACACCTGGCTGTGTTCATTCTTCAATCAAATTCACCTCTGTAACTCCTTTGCTTAAGATAGCTTCCTTGGACGGGGACAGTATATTGAATTATTGTCCTCTTTCCAAATTGCCTTTGCAGAGATGAGAGTGAAACTGCATTGTTGCAACATTTTACCAATAATAACCTCCAAAAGTAAACACAATCCGGATGATACATCTTGGGCAGAAATTTGGCTTTGTTGCAACACCGAAGTGGCCCCTTGGTCATCACCGAAGAACTTTTGTCACCGACGACTTTAGAAACTTTGTTTCACTTTGTATTTGATTCATTCTAGGTGAAAGCCCTCCTTCCTTCCTGGAGTTCACTCTTCAGTGGTTTTCCTCTTCTTCCCCCACGCAACTCTTGGTTCTCTAACAGTGCAATCCTACACATGTCTACGCAGAAGTAAGCCCTGCTGAATTCTGTGGGGCTTACTCCCAAGTAAGTGGGTATAGGATTGCAGCCTTGGTATACGGCTTCCTAAATGAGGGAGGAGAAGATGTCTGAAAACTACCAAGACGTAAGGGTTGTTGCTAGGCTGTCTATAGTAAAAGCCAAGGGTCCTTTATATATATGTGGTGGATGAGAGGGAAATGTGTAGGGATGCTCTCAAATTGCACTCCAACCAGAATTCAGGACTGATTCCTTGGTGTTTATGACTCTTTATCTTGGAAAAAAGGAGAGTAATCAGGGCATTTAGAGGTGTATAAAATTATGCATGGATGTGGAGAAAGTGGATAGGGAGAAGTTTTTATCTCTCATCATACTAGAACCCTCATTGTACTAGGGTCTCCCTCATCATACTAGGATCATTCAAAGAAGTGAAATGGTAGAGGATTCAGGACAGATAAAAGGAAGTACATCTTCACAGAGCACACAGTTAAACTATGGGATTTGCTTCTACAAGATGGCCACCAATGTGGATGGTTTTAAAACATGAGTAAAAGGCTGCTTTTGGGATTGACCAATGGTGGTTGGCCATTGTGGATGCTGAATGCTGAACTAAATATGCTATTGGTTTGACCCAGCATGGGTCTTCTTATGTTCTTAATATGCAGTAGCTGCTTAAAAGCTTGCCACATAGTATCTCTACAGCAGGGCTCTCCAACCTTGGGTCCCCAGATGTTGCTGGCCTACAGCTCCCAGCATACCCAGCCAGCATGGCTAATGGCAAGGGATTCTGGCAGCTGTAGTCCAGCAACATCTGTGGACCCAAGGTTAGAGAGCTCTGCTCTACAGGGTCATCACTTGTTTGTAGCCATTGTGGTAAGGCCAACATTACAACACATTTTGCTATGCTAAGTAGTTGCATGAATATGGTAAACTTGGCTTACGATGTGGCAAGTATCTATAAGATCCTCTTATTGTAGATGAAGCCATTGACCTGGTTTGCACAATCACTGCAGCCCACTGTGGCTTATTTAAGCCATGACAAGCCACGATGAGCCCTGGCACCCATGGGCACCAGGCTGCCTGATCAAGCCCTGGCCGTGGCTTGTCATGTTGTCCAAATCCAGGTGGAAGGAGTTGTTTGAGGGTTAAACAACCCTCAAATAATCCATGGTCCATTCTAGGGTTATTTGAGGGTTATGTCGTGTCTCTCTCTTCCACGCTCCTACTCCCCAGCCAGAATGTCAAGCACAGGTCATGGGTTTCTTCGTAAAGCTTTATTAAGCAAAAGCAAGGCAACTCAGGTGTTACACAAAAGTAAAGAAAGTAATTCAAGGCCCTTTATCCCATCAATGGGAAGTCAGGAATGTTAAACAGTTGATTCTGCACTGAGGTGTTTCGTGCGTTCTCACCCTCTAGAGAACCCACTCTGCCCCAAGGCGGGTCAAAAGTCTTGTTAGCCAACTGAGCCGACTCAGCCGAGCGGCGAAGAGATGTCAGCTGTTCTTGCCTAGGTAATCTACGCTGCTCTTGAGAATCTGTTACAGAGGCTGGCTTCCCACCCCCTTCCCTCAGGAGCTCTTCCTCCCCTGTTCCCAGAGATTCTTCCCCCACTCCCCCCCACCGCCTCTGGCTGCAACCTTGATGGAGCAGCTGGGTCCTGGTTATCTTCAGAGAGTGGCACTGCTCCTGCCTCCTCTTCCCCCTCCCCCTCCCCTTCTGTTTCGGAGTCCATTCCCACAGGATCTGACCAGTGCTGTTTTGGATTTAGGGAATTGGAACTGGAGGGGCTAGGAGAGCTAGCCCCGACAGGTTATTTGTTTAACCCTTAAACAACCCCTGCTGCCTGAGTTCCAACTACACAGCAAACCTTGGCAACCATCTGGCGAGGGTTGAATATTCAAAATGGCCACCCGCCTGTGCCTCAGCCCACCATGGCTTGAGCTGCAGTAATTGTGCAAGTCAGCTCTGTGTGCGACGTGTTTAAGTGGCTATTGTGTGGTTAACATAATCTAAATATAAATCCAACATAACAAAAAGGGAATCTGCTGCAACAAAGACAGAATATTTGTCTGATAGTTTATAGGCCTGTATATCATTTTCCACGGAGTAATTTATTTGCAAATGTTCAGCAATCAAAATTCACATATTTGTGAAGAAAAAAGAATCTTTTTTTGAACCTACAGTGAGTAAATGCCTTTAAAGAATAGACTATAGGCCTCTCTGAATAGTTATGATTTTCTAAAACACACACACACCAGTTTATGAAAATGCATCAGTAATTTATAGAAGATTAAATATATTTTTACTTTATTGTTGAAAAAGTCTGTGAACTGTTTGATATTATGGTTATTTATTTAGCCTTTGTTTCTGAACTGTACAGCTTGGTTTCTTGTTATGTTCCCTATTTCTGAAGGATAAATTTGTGATAATCCATGTGCTGGCAGAAAGACATTAGCTTTTCAGAAAATTAATTAGATCATATTTGAATATTCATATCGCTCTCTTGCATCTATCGGATAAAAATAGTCCCCATTGATTGCCTGGGGAGTTAGGGATGACCTAACATAGCTCAATTTAAAAGAAAAATATACACAACAAAACAATCCTTTTACCCTTTCACATATTCATTATGTAATCTATCATTATTAAAATTAGATACCCAAAAGGTTTTAATTCAGTATGTGATAGAAGGGTAATACAATCAGATATTTTTTAGAGATTATGTCTATATCCTTCTATATATTGTCTCTCTCTGTCTCTCTGTCTCTGTCTCTCTGTCTCTCTCACACACACACCTTTAAAACTCCCTGTGTTTGCTCCAACAATTCTATACTAGATTCACAATCTCTACAATAGAGCTGGGATATTTCATTTATATCATCAGAGATTTAACACTGTTTCGACTGTGACATATTTTAAACTCTCTCTTCTCTCTGCTGGGCTAACAACAGCTCAAAACATAGGAAGAAACAGAGCTCAAAACATAACATTGATAAAAGTCCCTGCAAGAAATGTTAGGTTAAATCATCCTTCTGATCATGCGTTCACAACAGCTCCAAACAGATTGAGGCAACCTGTTGAAGATGGCTCATTAAATCCATCTGTTGTCTGATCAGCTGTTACAGAGAGAAACTTCAGTGCAAATCCAACAATATTAATGATATTTAAGAATAGAGTGGTAGGGGAAACTAACTTTAGTCACAATGATATCAATGGGTCTACTCAAGTATGATTAAGTCTGGATTCAACTGAATATAAAAACCTTTCTTTTTAAGAGTTCAAGGTTAGGTGGCGCATTCTGACCAACTATGCCACTTTTCCTGGAGCATTAAGCACTTTCCCAGTGCTTAACATTAGAAAAATTAATATGTTGGAGGTTTTAAGGCTGCTTGAAAAGGCTGCTTGAAAAATCACATACTCTGTAGTTGTAAATCTCTTCCCTTAATCTCAGATAAATTTGTCCATATTGATTAAGATGAAGGGGGAAATCACTGCACTCTGTAGGCACTCTATATTCCAGCCTACCCCAACCTGATGCCCTCCAGATGTGTTAGTTTACAATTTATTTTATTTATTTATTATATTTATACCCCGCCTTTTTTCCTGCAAGGAACCCAAGGCGGCTTACTTAATTCTCCTCCTCCTCTCCATTTTATCCTCACAACAACCCTGTGAGGTAGGTTAGGCTGAGAGTCAGTGACTGGCCCAAAGTCACCCAGTGAGTTTCATGGCTAAGTGGGGACTAGAACCCAGATCTCCCGAGTCTCAGTCCTACACTCTCACCACTACGCCACAACCAGAGAGCCAGTGTGGCACGTAGTGGTGAGAGTGTTGGACTGGGACTCGGGAGATCTGGGTTCTAGTCCCCGCTCGGCCATGAAACTCACTGGGTGACCTTGGGCCAGTCACTGACTCTCAGCCTAATCTACCTCACAGGGTTGTTGTGAGGATAAAATGGAGAGGAGGATTATGTAAGCCGCCTTGGGTTCCTTGCAGGAAAAAAGGCAGGGTATAAATATAATAATAAATAAATAATAAATAAATAAACCAGCATACATTCTGGAGGGCACCAAGTTGGGGAAAGGTGCTATATTCTTTCACATGTCCTAAGGCTGAACTCTGGTGCTGGCTTATATGGTTGGACCCTCATGAATCCTCAGTTCACACATTCCAACTGCACCCATTTACTATTCTGTTTTCTGATACCTCTCCCTGGTAAATCACTGTCCCTATTGTGTTTTGCCTTGTTAAGCTTTGGTAGTGTGAGTTCCTACAGTTGCCATTCTTCAGGGTCATACTCTCTCTCCCTAAGGTCTCTAGAAGGTAAATCTGTGACTGCTGGTGGTTGGAGAGGAGGTGGATGCATCTTGTCTTTAGTCCATGCATCTCGATGCATACGTATGGCCACTAAGGCAGCAACCAGGGCACAGCCTGCCATTTGAGATACATTGCAGCAGCAGCAGTGGTATATCTGGAACTGTTGATACCATATTCGTTAGTTGTGTTTTCAGTTATATATCTTTAACCAAGAGAACAACACATCATCTTTGCTCTGAAATAGGCAGGGGAGAACCTATTGCGGAGCAGAAAGGGATACAGCATAGAGCCGGCAGAGCGGAGCCTTGAGTAATATCTAATACTTGGGGAGGCAACTAGAGCAGGGATCCTGAGAATGAGAATTGGAGTTTTACAAGCACCGCCCTATTTTCATCTGTGAAATAATGGAGTCTATGTTACTGCAGCCATGGGAATGACCCCTGAGAGGCCATGTGCCTTACTTTACAGAGGGCAGTCCTCCATTTGAAGGGCTCTCCAGTCCAAGTCCAGTTTAAAGATAAAGAACCATAAGAAGAGAGATCAGGAATCTTGAAGTCTCCCATCAAGAGTTCACACCTGGAGAGCAGACTCAGTAGGTACACAAGTCACCTGGTCACAGCCTTTCCTACTCTACACTCTCTGTAGTTAGAATAAAAGTTCTCCATATTTTCTTTCCACTTCTGTGGCTCTTCTTGCATCCTCTGTGGAGTTATCAGTGAATAGAAAGCAATTATTATTTTTAGTTTGCCCTCCTTTGTTATCTCAAGTCACCAAAACCTAATTCTTAGATCTGCTAATCCTTTGGGAACAGAGATGGATATTGAGGAAATTGCTATAAGCCACCCTGAGCTCGTGGGATAGGGTGGGATAGAATATAATAAATAAAGAAATCAGTAAAGCATTGCTAACATTCATCACATTACATAGAACTGCCAACAGACATGGTTACAGACCACTTTTTTCTTCTTCTTTTCCTTCTTAAGTAGCTTTCTCTGCTTCACGTTAGTATTTGGCCAACAACCCTGGAAGCAATTTTTAATTATGAAAGTCAATTAATGTTTTCATTTCAGCTACAGCAGGTGTACAAACAGCTTAATGTCAAAATTCTCATCAACTCCATGCTGCTGCATACAGAGGGAGCAGAAACTCAAAACTCCTTGAATCAAATTGGCATAGGAGCTGGTTATTTAGAGTAGCTTCTTTGGTGTCAAAATAAGCAGTGCGGGTTTTTGTTTTGCTTTGTTTAAAGATATATAAGAGCAACTCTGGATCTTAATTTTAAAAATCACCATTGTTCTGGTTGTTCAACCTTATGGGCACTTGATGCATTTTACAAAAGCTAGCACTTTTTAAATTATAAAGATTTTCTTCCTATCGGCCTTCTTTGTCCTCTTGAGGGTGACGCCAGGGATTCAGTTTCTAGTTAATTTGGAAATGGGCCAGAAAGCACACTAAAGCTTAGTAGGTGACTTCCCATTTCTGTCAACAGGCCCTGGGTCAGGTTCTTTAGGAACACAAACACCTGGGGCCAAATGATACAATTAGTGTGTAACACACATCCCAGACTAATAATGTCAAACATACTCAATGCATTATATAAATAAAATTGCAGGCTTCGTGATACCTAATTTCACCCATAGGACTGAGTTCTATGCACAGAGTCAAAGTAATTGATTATGTCCCCAACTTGGTGCCTGAGGGTGCCACATGGCACCTGCAAGGACCTCTAGTGGCACTCACAGAGCTCTCTGCACCTTGCACCCTTCCAATTTTAATTTTTTTTTTTTAAATAACCTTAGAAAATGTTAAGGCAATCTTTTCTCTCTCCCTTTCTAGCCTCTCGCCTTGCTCTTTCTCTCCCTATCCCTTTGTCTTGCTGTTTCCCCCTCCCTCTAAGCCTCTAGCGCAGTGTTCTCCAACCTTGGGTCCCCAGATGTTTTTGTCCTACAGCTCCCAGCATGCCCCAGCCAGCATAGCTGGCTGGGGCATGCTGGGAGTTGTAGGACAAAAACATCTGGGGACCCAAGGTTGGAGAACACTGCCTAGCGGAACAGTGAGGCTAGAACAGTTTAGCCTCGCTGTTCCCCGCAGCTCTTTCGCTCAGTTTCTCCCCCTCCCAGCCTATAGCTTCACTCTTTCTCTCCCCACCTCTTTTCCTTGCTGTTTCTCTCTTCTCCCAGCCTTTAGCCTCCCTGTTTCTCTCTGCCCTGCCCCACCTCTTCAGCTCACTTTTGACTAGCCAGGTCCCCACAGCAGCCATTATGTGACTAGCCACATCCTTCATGGGAGCCATTTTGTGGTGGTGCCCACGGCAGTTCCTCAAATCCCCAAATGTGCCGCCCACACAAGTCCAAAAAGCTTGGGGGACCCCTGGATTATGATATGCGGAGTACCCTTCTCAGAGCCCCTCTGTTGCGACTGCTTCAGAATAGCAGAGTGTAAAGAAGGGATGGAGATTCTGAGGGTTGGATCCAAGATCTGCCTTCCTCAAGAGAAAGGGCTCTGCTTGTGGAAGGCCCCTCTACCCAATTTTGTGGATCCCCCCTCCCCACTACACCACACCACACCACACCACAGCTCACCCATTCAGCAAGGTCTCCTGGCTCTCTGTGTAGCATTTTCAGGGGGCTGAAGGGGGTGCCATAGAGAGCGCAGCTAGATCCTACCCTGATGCTACAGGACAAATTCCACCTAGTCTACATGTGCAGCAGAACAAAGTAGTGGTGAAGTGGTAGAATGGGCTGTACCATTTCAGACTGAGGGCTGGATCACATTTTTAATGCTAAACTACGTAAACACACACAGACACTGCAGTCCGAAAATTAGCACACCAGGGGAGTGGGCTGCGAATGAATCTTTTTCCCTGATGGGCTTTTTTTTTTTTTTTTTTAAATGCTTGACAGTTGGTACATAGGGGAGTCATTGCAAATGGCATGCCCAACCTGCAGTCTGAAGTGGTGTGGTCCAGTCTCCCATCTCAGGATTCCATCACTTCATTTTGCTTCATGTGTAGACCAGGCCTTAGAAGGGCCAGGTGCCATAACAGAACATGTTACACAGAATGAGGTGGTAGGCTGATGGGGTAAAAATCTGGCCTATACTAGTTCAGACTGCAGGTAAGAGAGGAATCATATTTTTGAATGGTTCCTCATGGAAAGAAAACCAAAAACACACAACTCACTGCTTATAGTAAACTTGCTTATTAGAGAGAGACAGAGAAAGAGTGCACGGTTTAGTTCAACCCTGGTAATCAATATACTACTAGGGAGAGAGTTAAAAAAAATATGACCCCACTACTTGCAGTGGTATATGGTTGTATCCAGTGGTGGCTTTGCCTTAATGGAAAGTGATTCTGCTGATACAAGTTGGGGCACTTGCTTTTCACTCATCCCTCCCACCTACTGCAGCCCTCTGTGCCATCCCATTCAGTTCTGGAGAGACCCCAGCCCTCAGGAGGGGATGGGAAGCTTAAGTGGGTTAGAGGAACATGCAAAAATCTGGGGCCCTAGTGGAAGTGCTTCCATTAAGGCAAAGTCAGCACTGGACACAACCCATAGACCAGAATTTGGCCAACTCCGTCCATGATTTCATTCTGAATAATGTGTAAGGCCTCCTGCTGACCACCAGCATAATGTGAGAATCCCAGGGCTAACTTGGAGAAGTGCACACACTGTGGCTCCTCCCCTTGCCAGTCCTGCCCCAGTTACAAGATGGATGTAGTCCAACACATCGGGAGGGCACCAGGTTGGGGAAGGCAGCAGTAAGAGAACAGGGGCATGACAAGTGTGCCCTCAATTTCCTCTGTGAAATGTTAGAGCTCTCAACATCAGTGGCACACGTCATAATGCTGTTATACGGACAAGGATAACTGTTATTAAAATGCTGTAAAAAAGACTGTTGTTAGCAAACCATAAGCACTACTTTATACACACAGACTAATTAAAGAAAAGTAAATAGGTGTGTGTGTGTGTGTGTGTGTGTCCACTTTTCAGCGCATGTTTTTGTGTAGAGTAATGATTTACATCAACCTTCATTAAAGTGGCTGCTCTATTTACTTGAGAACTTGCTAAGCTGCATGGGATAATGACACCTTACCCAGTGTGGCAGTGCTCCAGCTAGGAAAAGTGGGGCCACAAAGACTTCAGGGGTGGATGTTGGTCCAGGTCATGTGCCCAATAGGCAGTAGCTACAGATATAGACCAAATGCTGTTGAAGCAAGGCAAGCCACTGTTTCTGCTTAGTTGCCACAGATTCCCTCTCCAGAACCACCACCTGCTCTTTCCATCTCTCTTGCCACAACCTGACAATGTTCTGTCAAATCTCCATAGGATTGTGGAACTGATCATGAGACAGATCAGAGATGATCTATTTGGGGGGACAAGTCCTGGGAGTAGAGAAGTATTTCAGCATGGAAATCGTTACAACCTTCATGAGGCTTGCTGGTGTGTTAGATCAACTATGCCAATGTTTCTGATGCCTGAGAAACCCTCCATCCGGAAGCACCTTAATAGCGCGATCCTATGTGTGTCTACTCAGAAGTAGGTCCCACTGAATTCAATGAGACTCACACCCTGGTAAGTGTGTGTAGGACTGTGGCCTAAGGCAACTTACTTCCATTGGCATCAGGAGGCCTACGGCTGCGGACATGCATCAAGTATTATTGTAGTTCTTGTACTACTTTGATGGTGGTTGGCATTAGGGTGACCACTTACGAATCACCAAAACAAGCGGAAATGTGTCACAAAAAAGAGGATGCTAAGGGTGCAATCCTATGCATGTTTAGGCAGAAAAAAGTCCTACAACTCCCAGCATGCCCCAGCCAGAATGTCTGGCTAGGACATGCTGGGAGTTTTAGGACTTTTTTCTGTCTAAACATGCATAGGATTTGTTGGGGATTGCTAAAAGAGCTGGGAAAGGATACAGTCATGCCTTGGATTGAGAGCATAATTTGTTCCGGAAACATGCTTGTAATCCAAAACACTCTTATATCAAAACGAAATCCCCTCAAAAAAATTTGTACAGAGATTTTTAATTTAAGCCGTACTACAGTACTTGTATTGCAAGACATCGCTTGTATATCAAGTCAAACATAATTAAATAAATATTTAAAAATTTGCTTGTCTTGCAAAATGCTCTCAAACCAAGTTACTTGCAATCCAAGGTATTACTGTATTATGAGATGTTATCTCTCCCCTCTTGCGTTTGCAACAGCAGAGCAGACCCCAACTACAGTGGAAAAACGTGAGCGTGCGGAGCTGCTGGTTAGAGCAGAACCAGCATTTAGTGGGTCCAGGCTGCGCTTTTGGCAGACTGGATCTTTACCTGGCTTCCCCCTTATACTACCAATAAGACAAGCAGTCTTTTGGAAGTTAAAAACAGAGTTTACTCACTCAGATCTTGCAGATTGGATACAGGCAGGCTTAGGAATGTATTTATAGTTGTGCAGGAATCATTTGGTAGTCATGATGTGATGTTGTGCAGGAATCATTTGGGAAAAGTTCAGGCATGATACTCTCGGCTACATCTTTAGGCATGCTGCACTTACAAATTCATGGCTCAGACTGTTCCCGTGCAGGAAGAGAAGGCACTGGCTACGCCCACGTCCTGCCCCGGAGGACGTCTGGGTAATGTCCACAGAGTGTCTGCTCTAGGAGGCATAACTCTGTGGTCTCAAATTACGTCATGCACCTATACATGGCTTGAGGTTTTGACTGCACATCCCCTATAGGATTGTACCCTAATTTGCATAGAATTTGAATATGGATATATATATATATATATATATATATATATATATAATATACAAATTTAGAAATAATTATTATAATTTAAATCAGGGGAGGGCAACTACTTTTGATCTGGGGTCCAGATTGCCCCCTTGCTTGCACCAAGCTGGCAGGCCAATGGTTTGAGAGCTACAGCCTAAAACCTAGGTCTAGCCAATATCTGAAACCACCTGTATGATGCTCTGACATCTCCAGAGGAAAGAAAATATACTGATGTAACAAAACATAAGTAAAAGCCATGCTATATACAAAATCAATTTGAAACACCTATTCTCTGTTACTATCTCAGGAATCTGAACATTATCTGTTAATGCATTCTGCTGCAAAACCTCCAAAGCAGATCCCAAAAGGTAACATAAAACTCAGAACATTGCAGGCAGAGAATGAAGGAAATTCCTTGAAAATCTCTACTATTGTCAGCAGTTTTGTGGGTAAGCTTTATAACACTACATAAAAAGTAGTTACTCATCTCTGGCAGATACATCTCAGCCAATATCATAATATCTAGGATATCATGATGGTTATTATCTATCCCGTGTTGCTGTCATCAAGCTTGAATTGAGGGTTCCAAATGTGCTAGGTGCTGTATCAACTGAATATAATCACTCCCCCCCCTTTGTGAGGCTCCATTGTTTACTTACTTTAACTAAATAATAAAAGAGAAATATTAGTGGGGAAAAATGAGGCACAGAAAGGAGAAGTGGTATGCCCTAGGTGAGGTCAGAGGCAAAAACCGAATCCATTTTTCAAAGCTCAGTGTCTCCTTTGACTTTATACTGAGAGAGAGAGAGAGAGAGAGAGAGAGAGAGAACTGCGATATAAGAGAAAACTCTTTAGGTATGACTTTCTGGTATAATTCCCAAACTTCTTGTCCAATCAGTCATTTCCCACTATTTAGGATGAAAGATGCACTTCAGTTTTTGAGCATCTAGGGCATATCATAGAATTGCATTTGTAATTTTACTCAAGAACAATGAGGACTAGAAACTCTGTTAAAACAAATAAATTGGTGGCTCTCTAGACTCTTCCTATATAATGATAAAATAAGGTGTCTGTCTGTCAGCAGCATAATGCCAAGACAGTGAAACATAGACACCTGAAACTTACCATGCATACTAAGAGAATACCTTAGGATACCTAGGTGTACACCTAGGTGTTCACCCTAGAGTTCCTTTGTTGTTACAAAGCATTAATTAATTTTAATTAATTTAAATGTGTCTGTGTGTTTGATGTCTGCAGTATCATCTTCTGTCTCTAGGTGGCAGACTTCCCGGATCAGTGCATAACTTTGCAGTTCATAGAGTTTGTAGCCAGGGGGAGTAGTCTGTGGGACACAATTATGTAGACCCCATCCTTCCTGCTTTGGGGAAGCTCCCCTCAATGTAGTGGACAGACACTTTCTCAGGGGATTATAGGGGTGCATCATGGCAAGGGTCATGTGTAGGGGTGCCATTGGCCATGGCTTTTCTTGGACAGGGCGGGCACAATGTGTCCAGCTCTGTCAGCTGTGCAAGTTTGCTTGAAGGCTTCACTGTATAAAACTGAGGGCTATTTCAACCTGTGTGAAGCTGGTCCCATTCATTCACTAGTCATAAAATAAAATTATCAGGAAAAATTAAGTCTTCAGAACCTCCTTCCCTGCAAACTGTTGGGCTTACAATACTCTACTCAAAGACTGGCAACACCTAAACTCCCATAGCTGGCATGATGCCTAGATATTTCACCAAATAGGTCTCCTTAGAATTGCTTGGCTGCTAAAATCCCAACCTCTCTGTCTCTTCTGTCTGTAAAATGTAGTATAAATAATTCCTCCCTTGTCCTCAACTATCCCTGGCCTTGTTTCCTCTAAACACCAGAATTGCGACATCTGATCCTGACAGGGATGTGCATTTGCATCAGTTCTTCAAACGCATGTTAATTTTTTGTGGAGGAACTAAAGCATTTAGCCTCGGAAGTGGATGTTATGAAGAGAGCTTCTCGCACTTTATTATTTTTAGTATTGTGATTCATGAGTACCAATCACATTTTCTTCTTCTTTGCAGCCTCGATGGAAATAGTGAATGGAATATGCATTTCCAAATCCTATATAACTACAGTATATAGAACCATAACTTTTATTTCAAAGAATGTATAAGTAAAGAAGAATGTAATTTTGTAAAATAAAGCTTTATGACTAGGAAATCCCACTTGTGAGGGGAAGGGTAGGGAAGCGTATGGAGAAATTGGTGATGAACTATAGTTAAGCTCTGCCACACCACCACTTTTGACATGTTGGCCATGCGATGCTGCTCTCCAATCCCATGAACCACTGTGATGATGTACAGCTCAAGGGATTGGCCCATTCATCTTACGGGCACCAAGGAGACTCTGCTGCTTTTTAAGTGACTTGTTGTGAATTGTGCTGTTAAAGTTAATAGTCCTAATCTAGAGACACACACTGGGATATCTGTGCATAGTGTGTGTGTGTGTGTGTGTGTTAATTGCAATTCCCAAACTCCAAGGACAATCCCTATCTTTGCATTCCTGTCCTGAGTTACAGGCATGCCTTGGATTGAGAGCATAATTCGTTCCGGAAACGTGCTTGTAATCCAAAACACTCTTATATCAAAACGAAATCCCCCCAAAAAAATTTGTACAGAGATTTTTAATTTAAGCTGTACTACAGTACTTGTATTGCAAGGCGTCGCTTGTATATCAAGTCAAAAATTTTTTTTAAATAAATATTTAAAAATTTGCTTGTCTTGCAAAACGCTCTCAAACCAAGTTACTTGCAATCCAAGGTATTACTGTAAATTATTGTTGTCCCTATTTTGTTTCTTGGGCAAACACGAAGCCTTTTTGAAAACTGCCTTTGTGTGTGCACAATCCTTGTGCATTCAATTTCTCTTGTTCGGCTCCAGCACCACTTCCTGTTACTTTCCAACCAGCCAGTAGATGCTTCTGAGAGTTTTAGCTGTTCTGTAATCAGCCCAGCCAGATCCATTGTGAGGTTAAACATTCTCAATGGAGGAGAAACTCTTATGGTCAGTGTGCTAACACCCCTTGCTTTGAAAGTTAAGATGGCATGGTCACCTTTCCTTTTACCAGGGTTTCAAGCTTTTGACCTAAGGAACTCCTGAAACATGCACCTCAGCAGAACTTGATATCTGTAACTCTTCCTCCACAGAGTAGGTTCAAGGCAAAACATTTTACTGTTCTCTGAAGAACCTAATATTTCCCCGGATTTGGGTTTATTGATCAAGTACCTGCTCTAGAGAATTTCTCAGATTCATTCACTTTCCTTGTGTTAAATGTAAAAGATCACATGGGAATTCCCTTGGGAGGAGTGTGCTTTTGCGTTGCATTCTTGTGGTACCCTTCTATAGCTAGCTTGGGACTCTGTTGAAAACCCCTCTGATGTTTATCTCTTTCTTATACCGGTAATTGGTTGGTTAATGAATGCAGCAATCAATCAGTGAAGATGAACCTTCACTAATATGTCATGGGTGAGGGTGTCATGGACTCGCAGGCAGCGATGCTCAGCGTGAGAACAGAGGGGTACACACACATCCCAAAAATTGTCAGATGGTCAGCAATCCACAGACCCCGGCTTGGATCCAGAATCTGCCTTCCACAAGAGGAAGGCGCTTTCCACAAAAGGAAGGGATCTGCTTGCGGAAGGCCCCTCCTCCCAATTTTTGGTGATCCCCCTTCCCCCTACAACTCACCCCATTCAACAGAGTCTTCTGACTCTCTATGTAGCATTTTCGGCTGGGGCTGGGGGGGGGACTGCAGTGACAAGGAGCGGACAGGGAATCCACTTCTGCCGGCGCAGTTGATTCCACATAAATCTGGATCTAATCCCTGGCATCATCTCAGAGGTGCCTGTTAAAAATCCTCTTCCCCCCAGGTTTAAAAAGTTACTTGCAATGTGTGTGTGTGCATGTGCGTGCACACACACTCATGCATCAGGAGAAGAATGACTAGAATTTGGAAATGGCAGCAAAGATCCTAGCTCCATAAGCAAGCCAGAGCATGGATATATAAAGAGATTCCTGGGAGTTTTGACTGGAGTAGTTAAAAAAGCATGGATAACCGTATTGAAATCAATGAAATAAATTTAGCCCTGATGTTTTTCGAATCCCTGAGCTATGTGTATGGTGACATGTGACATCCTTTGTGATACACTGCTGGTGGTTGGCAGGGGCACATATACAGTCTTCTTTCCCATCGGTCAGCTAATCCTAGAATGCCACCATCAACAGCTAGGCAAAGACAGAAGTCAAGTTAACTAGAAGAAAGCACAGCTGTTTTGCTGTACAACACAGTGTGATACTGCCTGATTGAAGCTGCTTCCCCATGAATATTAAAGAACAATGCGTGTTTTGTTTTTGATGCTGACAAGATGTGAAAGGGTTTTTTGTTGTTGTTGTTGCCATTATTAGCTGTATGAGCTGGTCAGACTTTTTCCAAAATATCTTACTTCTTCATTGCAAGACATTACAATTTTTGTTTCTGAAAATAAAATTGCCAAGATCATGCTCCCCTTATACAAATCTATGGTGTGACCACACTTAGAATACCGTATACAGTTCTGGTCACTGCTTCTTAAAAAAGGATATTGTAGAGTTGAAAAAAGTGCAGGAAAGGGCAACTAAAAAGATCAGGGGGCTGGAGTAACTCCCTTATGAGGAAAGGTTACAACATCTGGGATTGTTTAGCTTAGAGAAAGGGGAGACATGATAGAGGTGTACAAAATTATAGGGATAGGGAGACATTTCTCTCCCTCTCTCGTAATACTAGAACTAATACTAGTCATCCCATGAAGCTGACTGGTGGGAGATTCAGGACAGATAAAAAGAAGTACTGTACTTCTTCACACAGCACATAGTTAAACTATGGAATTCAATTCCACAAGAAATAGTGATGGCCACCAATTTGGAGGGCTTTAAAAGGGGATTGGACAAATTCATGGAGGATAAGACTATCAATGGCCACTAGTCCTAGTGCTATATGCTACCTCCAGTATCACAGGCACTATGTCTATGTACACCAGTTGCTGGGGAAAATGGGCGGGAGGGTGCTGTTATACTCATGATCTGCTTGTGGTGCTCCCGTGGGCAGCTGGTTGGCCACTGTGTGATGGACCCTTGGTCTGATCCAGCACGGCTCATCTTATCTTCTTATATTAACCCACACCCAGCAGAAAAAGGTCTGTAGCTCAGCTGTGTAGGACCTGCTTTGCATTCAGAAGGTCCAGGTCCCATCCCTGGCATCTCCAGGTAGGGCTGGGAAATACACTTGTCGAATCCCTGGAGATTGTAGACTAGGTGTGGGGGACCTCAGGCCTGGGGGCCAAATCTGGCCCTCCAAGGTTCCCAGAAAGTAGCACATATCAAACATAAGAGGTTGGAAGTGGACTTCCTTGCCCTCTCTTCCCCATGGAAGCCCCTACAGCTCCCTGAAAATGCTACATAGAGGGTCAGGAGAGTCTGCTATGTATGGGTGAGCTGTGGGGTGGGAGTCCCCCAAAATCAAGCTGAAACACCTTCCATGAGCAGTGCCCTTCTGTCAATGGAAGGCAGAACCTGGATCCTGAAGGCGCGTGAGTGACAGCAGAACCCCGCGTGTGCTGGATGGGAGATTTAAAATCCTGTCTGTGCATAGAGGCCCATTATTCCACACACAGATCTTCCAGATCTCACCCCCCTCTGCGCAGCGTGCAGCGTGTCGGTTTGAAGCTGCCAGCCAGCTTGCCTGTAATCTGACTCTAGCTTCTAGCTTCCCCGGTTTGCAGACTAATCCAAGTAGCAAGTGGCAAGGAAACACTCTGTAACACCACAGGTCTATTTCTACCTGTTTATTCACTTAGCAAGTAAAGTTCTACAGAGTATACATTTCCTAGTTACAGTCCATGTGCAGATTACAATGCATAGCAAGCATTAATTCCAGTGGAGTAGGTTGAGCTTCACTCCACTTCAGCAAAGACGTTACATTGTTGCAAAGTCCAGCAAGCAATAGCCAGAAGAGAGAAAGAATAGAGAAAGCAGACCTGCTCTTCTCTAAAATGGCTTCAGACAGAAAAACAAGTTAGCACGTCATCAGAACATACAAACCATGTGACTAGCTCATAATGATCCCAGGGTCTAGCTTTCCCATGAGAAAGAACACGGGAAAGTAGAAAGACACAACACACTTGTTTACCGCCATTCTGTTCCTCTCCATGTGTAAACACTGTGCTACAGCCAGGGATGGGAACTCGGACTCGACTCGTGAGTCGGACTGAGTCCCCCCTCTGACTCGACTCGGACTCGAGTCCCAATATTTTTAATGGGACTCGAGACTCGACTCGGGACTCGGGACCAAGGACTCTTCAACATCCCTGGGCTGTGCCAGAAGGAGTGGAGAGGAGTGTGATTGCCGGCGAAGAGCGCATGGAAGCGAGGTGTGCCGCTGCTCGGCCACTATGGATGGCTACCAGGAGTGCAGCCCCAACAGTGTGTCAAGATTTATTTTGATTGATGTGTTGCATACTTGGGAGAGGCAGAAGAAGGACCTGAGATTACTCTGTGTGGCTGCTCTGAGTGTGTTTCTGGTTCCAGCAAGTTCATCACCAGTGGAGCGGGTGTTCAGTGAGGGTGGAATTGTGATGAGATCTCACCGTTCCAGAATGGGGGCCAAACATTTAGAAAAAATCATGTTCCTCAAGTGCAACATGGATAAGTTTTAGGAAGTACAGCAAGTTTATTTTTTAAAATCATTTTTCTAAAATGCAACCTTTCAGACATTTTGGGTTTGGCTGCCTCTGCCTGCCTGTTTGGGGGTTCCCAGCCTCCTCTGTCTGCCTGGTCTCTTCTTGACCAGTTCAAAAGTTGAATAGGCCTCTGCCTGCCTGCCTGCTTTGGGGTTCCCTGCCTCCTCTGCCTGCCTGGTTATTTGGGGTTTGTCTGCCTGGTCTGTTCTTGCCAAAATCAGTTGCAGAGTTTTGAAATAAAAAAGCACACTTGTGCCTTGAATTTATTTAAACCACACATCTGAAGTAGCCTTATTTCATTGGGGAAACCCCCCATTGATTTTAATAGGGACTTGTGGAGTCAGCTTTGGGAGTGACTTGTGACTTGTGACTCGTGAGTCACCATTTTGGACCTAGGACTCGGACTCGGACTCGAGACTCGGGTCCAAAGACTCGTGACTCGACTCGTGACTCGAGACCAAGGACTCTTCAACATCCCTGGCTACAGCTGGTCAATGTGATTCATATCACAACAGATCCAACCTAAGATATTTCTAACATATATTTTATGTTTCATAGAAGGGGCCTACAAGGCCATTGAATCCAACCCCCTGCTCAATGCAGGAAACTAGAGGAGGACTTAATCTAAGGGCCTGTAGGGTCAAGTATGTCACTCAGAGAAGCATTATGTCTACCGCAAAAGCAGGAATTGCTATTCCCCCCCCCCTCAGTGAGAGACAGTTCTGTGCTACATTTTACAACTTGCCTTTTGAAAGCATTTTGCATATATTCCCAGGCTTGTCATTTCAGCCCTGGTTCACTTAAACCAAAAACTAGTGCTGTTTTCAAGTGTGATCTCTCATTCATCTGGAGAGCAAGTTTATTGGGCTCTCGGCTGAGATGCTTTTGCAGGTGCCTGCCCAGATTGTCGGTATCTTTGTAAACAATGTGCGACTCCTCAGCATTAAGAGACTGACCCTTTGTTTACTGCATGGGCTACACACAGCATATGTGGCTGTCCTCCACCCAGAAAAGTGACAGGAGCCTATTTACAATTGATTTACAGTGGTGCAGCGTCTGTGAATTGAGAAAATGCATCTTGCCAGGAAAAATAAATTCAGAAGCTGGCAAAGAATGAATATCCAAGGCAATTTTCTTATCCACAGAGATTGGGGAAAGCAAATGGTCAGTACAAACCTGAAAATTATGGAAACAATCAAAAGTTTCCAAACCTAGTGCCAAGTATCTTGGACAAATAGAAATACCCGGTTGTCTGGTGTGACATCCCTTCAGAGGGTCCTTACTCCTGTTCTTACCTGGGAGTGAGGGGGAATTGAGAAACCAGGTTGTATTGGTGACTACTAGTTACTCCATCTGTACCGCTGAGACTAAATCCATGCTAAAACATGCAGAAAAAAGTAGTAACTGGTGCCACCTACTGGGATAAAGAGCAGAGCTGCCCCCCCATGAGGCAGGGTGAAGCCCCTGCCTCAGGTGGCAGAGTGGGAGGAGCAGTGAGTTGCGCCGCTACCCCTCACCCCACCAGGAGGGCCACTGCCTCCACCTCCAGCAGGTGTGCTGGAGAGCCCCGTCAGCTGCTCTCTTGCTGTGGCATTTGCCGCAGTGGGGGAGCATGGCTGGCGGGGCTCTCTGGAGCAACTGCCCACTCAGCGTCACTAGCAGGTGCCCCAGAGAACCCCGCCAGCCCCATTCTCCTGCTGTGGTAAATGTTGTAAGTGGGAATTTGGCTGGCGGGGCTCTCTGGATTAGCCGCCCACACTCTGTTTTGGTCTGAGGGGATCCTCAAAGCAAAGCAGAAGACAGGCAGCTGCTCTGAGCCACTCAGCCTCTGGCTCATGTGGAGAATCCTCTCAGCGAGAGCTGGGCAGCAGGTGGGCAGGCTCTTGTAAGAGCTGCACCGGCTTCTTCTTCTCCAGAGAGCCGACATGGCAGCGGTGGGGTAGGGGGACATGTGATGAGGCAAAGGGTGGGGGACATGCAACGTGGTAAAGGGAAAGGGAGCATGAAGTGGTAAAGGGGCAGGAGCGTAGGGGTGTGTTGTGGCAGCAGTACTTTTCTCTCCTGCCTCAGGTGGAGAGAGAGCTTGTGCCAGGGCTGTTAAAGAGCACTTGGGTGCTTATATGTCAGGGTTGAGGCACCTCAGGCTTGGGGGCCAAATCTGCCCCCCCCCGGGGATCCCAGAAGGCCACACCCCTTTTCCATCAAGCACTAATCATTTGATGATTTTCCAGCTTTTGTGCTGTCCAAGAGCCTGAAATGCCTCTCCCATGGCTTAGGAACTGGCAGTAAGAGGTTCAGGCGACAATATTCTGGCATTTTGGCACCACCCCTTTTGCCTTTGGCTCCACCCACCACTGGAATGAGGCCCCTGAGAATTTCTCCAAAATTAACTCTGGTCCTTGGGCTGGAAGAGGTTCCTTACCCCTGTTACATGTTATGGGGAATAGGTGGTCATTTCGGTCTAGATGTGGTAATCTCCATCGGGCAGCAAGGCTGTGCTGGATCTAACCCTGGAAGAGAACTGACCCTCAGGTAACAGAGTGTGTCCCTGAGAGATATTAAGAATCAGGTTTTGTTATTTTGCAGCTCTATTTCTGTGTACCAAAGTCTCTCTCTCTAATTTTGTGTGCTTCCCTCATTTCCCACCTTTTGTTGTAAAATGCTACCAGAATAAACCTCTCTTTTGGTTTTTTACCCCACATGGTGTTTGTAGATTGCTCTGCTTGGTTCAGTATCTAAATCCAGGTTACAGAATTAAAGGCGAGTCCCTGAACAGAGATTCAAGTAGGATTGCAAGGAGCTGAGGCTTGGCAGTCTGGTACCTTGAGATCTCTGGGGGCCTTGGTTCCTTTGGGGTAGGAAAGGGTGGGGGGTGGGTGGGCCAGCCAGCCCCCCCTTCCTCCACATGGGTACTGAATTAAACTCTGTTTGCTTCCAATCCATACCAACTCAACTCCCCTTAACGCAGTGTTCTCCAACCTTGGGTCCCCAGATGTTTTTGTAAACAAAACCTACGCTGGCTGGGGCATGCTGGGAGTTGTAAGCCAAAAACATCTGGGGACCCAAGGTTGGAGAACACTGCCTTAAGGAGTAGAGTCCACTTTCTCAGTAACTTTGCTAAGAAGACCAAGGCATTAATATGGGGGTGAGATTAAATTAGTTAGAAACCCACCCACCCCAGATCACATCACAGCACACAGATTTAGATAATGAAGAAGTTAGGTGTATTAAGAAACACAAAGGCTGTAGCATCACAGCCAGAAAATAAAAAGAGCGAAATGGTTCTCTTTTCATAGGTTTGCCCTGGCTGATATAATAGGTGGCTTGTATCTTATGTGACTATCGAAGGTCCCTGGGAAAGACCTGTAACAAAAGACTTGTCTGCATTTTCATTGGGAAACTGACTGTAGAACTGACATGAAGACATAATCTGATTTAGGAATAATCCCAATATATCCTAGCCAATAGACATTCAGTGTCAGGCAAAACCAAAGTTTGCCCCATAAAACCTTGCCCCTTAGAAATTGAGTTATCTCAGAGAGTTTTATTCCTACAATTTCTAAAATTTAACATGCTACATTCTAAACTTTCAGTTACAGATTGTAGTATTGAAACCTGTCCTTTCTGGCACAAAACTGCAGGATGGAAATGTGCATGAACCATATAGATTGCCTGTCCCATTTTGAAATTTATGAAAACAAGAGAAAAGTACATATTTAGGACCAAGTAATACTGGATTGTGTTTATTTCTTTGAGTGTGGGACTGTATGAAACAAATCCAGATTTTCTGGAACAGAACATAAGAACATAAGAAGAGCCAATCTGGATTGGACCAAGGGTCCATCTTGTCCAGCATTCTGTTCACACAGTGGCCAAACAGCTGCCCACAGGATCCCACAAGCAGGACATGAGTGCAGTGCAACAGCACCTTCTCACCCATGTTCCCCAGCAACTGGAGTACATAGGCATACACTGCCTCTGCCTGATACTGGAGGAAGCACATAGCCAATCTGGACTAGTAGCCATTGATAGCCTTCTCCTCCATGAATTTGTCCAATCCTCTTTTAGATTAGAAACCACTAATCATATAACACTGCTGCTACTTGACATTGGTAGAAATACCAAGAGTGTGTTTTCTTGATGTTGGAGGTATTTGAACACCTTTGGTCATGTAAATATTATCATTATGGACACTAAGTGACATGGTCATGTAAGTATTCATAACAGGAATTTAATAGCGTTGGAGTTATACTGCTGATATTATAAATTCTGTGAAAAACAGTTGTGTGTGAGGCCAGAAATGGCTGGGGAAAGATTGTATATGATTGTGGTGTAGTTACGTCTGGTGATTGTGATAATGATTTGCATTTGTGCTTGTCACACAGCAGTTTCCAAGATACAGAAGATTTTTCTTCTTCTTGGAATAAATAAGAAACAGCTGTGTTTCTCTGATACCATTGTGTGGTAACTGTTGGTAGATATTGACTTTCTAAATGGCAGCCAGTGTTAAGAGTGTCTTTTATCCCTTTTATCCATTTAAGACCTTCCCAGCACTCTTTTACCAAACAAAACCTGGTAATTTCACCTCTCAGGATTCACAAAAATGTGGTGTATTAAGAACCTTTCATAATAATAATTGGTTGGACTTTGAAAATTAAACTATAAATATTTTCATTTTATAACTGCACACCCTGCAATCGAAAAATCTGCAATTCTGATGATGAGGAGGATGAGGATGAGGATGGAAATATCTACCACTTCCTTTTTGATCTACAGGAGGTCTATAGATTTGAATTCTTTTATTACAAGAAAGTTTGCTTAGAGCTGAAAGTTAGAGATAGAACATGAGATTGCTTCTTAATGTTTGACCTAACTCTATTTCATAACATTTTGCTTTGCCTATAATTTGAATTTGCCTCTTTATCGTCAATCAGTCAGATGATGATACCTTTTAAGTCAGAATGATAAGTGGATGATGATATCCTTTTAAGTCAGGACTGGACT
This sequence comes from Shinisaurus crocodilurus, assembly GCA_021292165.1. Taxonomy (NCBI): domain Eukaryota; kingdom Metazoa; phylum Chordata; class Lepidosauria; order Squamata; family Shinisauridae; genus Shinisaurus; species Shinisaurus crocodilurus. Next base: position 40,964,192 of record CM037880.1, read on the forward strand.
CAGCTTCCTAATGTTTGGCAGGGGTGACCATCCCTGGCTCTGATATTACCATCAAGATATTACATATACAAGTAGAGGAGTATTTTCTGAGCAAAATAGAAGCCGGGACTTCTCACTGAAAGAGGCTAGGAGCTGGTCTCATGCTTATGTTGTCTTCCCCACTACAATTACCTGAACCTAGAAACTGTTATGCATGTGAGGGGAGCAAACATTGCAAGTATGTTCATGAAGGCCAGATAAAAAACATGTCATGATCTGGATGCAGCCTGTGGCCTACAAGTTGAGGACTCCTGTTTTAAATATTTGTGCTGTATGGTTTAAGTGGCTCTTTTTGCCTGTTATCTAGGAGCTGGATCAGATTATACCTTTACCCACATCCAACCCTTATGTGTGGCAGGCAGTGGGAGCATGGCTTCCGCTCCTTCCACCTGGTGCACGTATGCACCAGACTTCCACTCACAGGCAGAACATTAAAATAGGACAACACAGTGAGGCCTCTGTGGTCAATGTTTCAGATATAATCTCAGAACCAGCTGTCTGGTCTGGGCCTATGCATGCAGGACAAATATATGTATGCTTTTGAGAATGTTATGTCCATGCTTTGGAAAGTGTTGGCATCAGAGGTAGGAAAGAAAGATGCACCAGGTGGATGGGGGAGGCAACGTATACACTCAGTCCTTTTCATGCACAGATCTGGATAAAGACATATCTGAACTAGTCCTAGATGGCAAGTTTTTTGTGTGACTCAAGCTTTTATATTTCTCTCACCACCACTCCCTACTGCATCTTTGTCAGCGTCTTCCATGAACTGTATTATCCAGAACTGAACTGTGTGTATGTTTGTGTATGCATTAGATTCAGGAGAGGAGAGTAATTTGCAGCTTTGTTTCACCTTAAAAACTGAGTGTACAGCAAAGGGAATGAGATGCCTAAGAAGACATCCAAATGTATACTATTAGCATCAGCTGCTTCATCTGCCAATTCTAAAATAATGGTATGATTCAGCAAACTAAAACTGGGAATAATAAAGGGGCTCGGTCTAATTTGATCTAACAACTGCCTTGGGCTATCATTATTAGATAAAGAGAGGGACATGAAATGCCCATTGAAAGCACAAGGAAAGATGCAACACTGATTCAAATAGGTAACTTTAATTAAATAAAAAAATGCATACAGACAAACGACAATTAACACCACCCACATGAATATGCAACTCTCCCATCAGTGATAGTAATAAAGCTATTGTAATAAAGTACAATAGGAAATCAAGTCAGACAATAATTCAGAAGAATACTTCAAAGAAGCTATGCCCCTGGGGAAGTAACATAAATAACCATAACAAAAGAAAGAATACCATGATAATTAATATAAAACATCTAATTCAGTGCTGCATAGCAACATCCTTCTGTGGCACTGCCACTGATTTTAGTAAATGTTTACCATTTTGGTAGTATTTATTATTCAACATGCTTTATTATCCATAAATCAGTAATTGCTGCAACTACCCCGTTAGGTACATTATTCATATCCTCATTTTAGGACAGAAGAGGACAACTTGCCTAAGGCACTGAATTTATTGTTCAGGGAATTGAGCACACTGGTCAAAGCCTTGCCCTCTTTCTGTTGGACTATAGACTTTCCTCTGAATAGACATTCATAGAACATATTGGGGAGGAAGGAGCCAAAGGCTGCCTAGTCTTACCCATTGCAATGAAGCAAGGCTTACCCATCTGCTGACACCAATGGACTAGCCAGGGGAAGACAACGTGGTGCCCATGGGCACCAGTGTGCCCCAAGACACCCTACTCCTCCCAATTTTTACGTTGAAAATATTTTAATATTTTCTTACTGGCAGCTGGGATTGCTTCAAAGAAAAGTGGTAGCCAATAATTGCTGCCATCTTAATTTCCCATATATGACTCTGGGCAGGTTACTTCTTGTGGAGGAAGGGGGGGCTGGCTGACCCGCCACAACCCCACCCTTTCCTACCCAAAGGACCCAAGACCCCCAGAGATCTCAAGATACCAGATTGCCAGCCTCAGCTGTCTGCAATCCTCTCTGTTCAGGGACTTGCCTTTCTGACTGTAACCTGGATTTAGTTACTGAACCAAGCAGAGCGACTACAAAACCCATGTGGGGTAAAACCAAGAAAGGTTTATTCTGGTAGCACTTTACAACAAAAGGTGGGAAATGAGAGAAGCACAAAATAGAGAGACACTTTAGTACACAGAAAAGCTGCAAAATAACAAAACCTACTTCTTTATATCTCTCAGGCACACAACTCTGTTACTTGAGGGTCAGTTCTCTTCCAGGGTTAGATCCAGCACAGCCTTGCTGCCCGGGGGGGATTACCACACCTACCCGAAGGTCCGAGATGGGTAGCCTCCCACAAGGCTTGCCTTTACCAGAGCCCTCATTCAGCTAATTTCACCAGGAGCTACCTGGGGTTGAATCCTGAGGCCTCCCGAAGGCTTGGGCCTCTCCTTGGCTTGCCGCCATTGCTCCAACAGCCGGCAGCTACGCGATGACCAAAGACAAAAACCCACACATTGGGAAATAGCTCTTTCCCCCTCCCTCCTCCTTCCTGTAGCTTTGCTGCTTCTTAGCCAATCATGATGCACTTCACCTGGCCAGACAGGGGGAGGGGAACTCATGACTCTTGACTTACTGGGCCTGAACTACATTTGCATTTGAAAGCCGGGTCTCCGGATTTCAGGACTTCCAGGCGCCATCGCCTCCTCCCAGCCTTTAGCCGGTTCACACATGAGGGTGTGTGTGTGTGTGTGTGTGTGTGCATGTGCATGTAGGAACCCTCAAAGGCTCTTTTCTTCACACCCCTTCATTTGGGAAAAGATGAAACGAGGGGTTAACCCTCTCCTTTCATCTATACTAACAAAAAAAGAAAAGAAAAGAGCTTGCGCTAGCATTCTACCACTAGTACACCTTTTCTCATTCACATACACACAAAACAGAAAAAAGAAACAACTTTAAACAACAATCTTAAACATCTTAAACATCTTAAAGCTTAAAGCTTTAAATCTTAAATCTTAATTCTTAAAGCTCCTTAAACATCAAAACAGCAAAACAACAATCAATAACCATCAATCAGAAGTTTACAGGTTTGCATGCACAAGAAACATCATATACAATCCAAATGGGACCCCAACCCTTCTGTGGCCTGACCGGCACTCTGTCTAAAAAAAACAAAAACTTTTTTGGGTTGCTATTTTTCACACAAGCCTGTAGGGGGCAGATTGCTGACTGAAATGTGACTCTTCAATTCGCCTTTAATTTTGCTTCTAAAGGCTTGCTTCTGCCACTCTCTACCTAACGACATGAATCCCTTCACCCCTTTTTTCAAAGGCTCGCTGGTGGCGTCCCCCCACCACCCAATGACATGAATACACCACCCCTTTTCCCAAAGGCTTGCTTGTGGCACTTTCTGCCCAATGATATGAATGGGATGACTGTTTCCCTCAGAATTATATGCTGAGCCCTGGAGGCTCCACCCAGGCGGCTAGAACACCAGCCTGGCAATCTTTCAGCCGTTAGAGGGCTTACCGCCTCTAAATTCCTTTTAACCTTCTGCTTTGTTTTCTAGCCTCTGACTGATTTTTCTCTGGCAACTCTTCTCTGCCCCCCTGAGGCCCTTTGAATACATGCAGCCATCATGATTATTATCCTCAAATTTCAAATTGACCTGATACAGTTGGGACTGACTTTTGCATTTGGGGACAAGACACACAAATAGTTCCATTGCTTACACTGGGATCACCCGTCCCCTCCCCTCCAGCAACAATTTATGAACAAGACAACACAAATACACTTGAATCACCCGTCCCCTCCCTTCCAGCAACTATTTAACAGTTTTCATTGGCTTTAATCAACTCCCAATCTCAGTCCTCTTTTCTTCTTGCTGGAGACACCTGGAGGGAAATTCCTTTGTCTTTCTGCTTCTTTCAGCTCTCCATTTCGGCAGCACAGAGACAAAGTATCTTTTTCTGGGGGGGGATGTTTTCTGATGTCTGCCCCCCCCCTCTGCTTGCTGCTGCCTAGCCTGGCCATTTACCATGCCCCCCCCCCCCAGGAGCAACTGGACAGTCTAAGTTCAAAATCTGAGTCCTTCTCCCGTGGGAGAGATGTAGGGCAGGACTGTGCCTTCCCTCCCACTCTACAGTTGAGATTTCTTGCCTTCAACGCTTCCCGCTGGCAGCTAGGCTTCCACAGACTGGGTAGCCCCTTCCAGCAATCTGAACGTTTTCCCTGAGGCTCAATCTCACACTTCAATTTCTAAAAAATAACAAACCTCTACTCATGTACCAAAATCTCTCCAATTTCTCTCATTTGCCCACGTGCACACACTCTGTGGTTCAGCTTCGAATCCCACCGCTGCAACCATGTGGAGGAAGGGGGGGCTGGCTGACCCACCACAACCCCACCCTTTCCTACCCAAAGGACCCAAGACCCCCAGAGATCTCAAGATACCGGATTGCCAGCGTCAGCTGTCTGCAATCCTACTTGAATCTCTGTTCAGGGACTTGCCTTTCTGACTGTAACCTGGATTTAGTTACTGAACCAAGCAGAGCGACTACAAAAGGCATGTGGGGTAAAACCAAGAAAGGTTTATTCTGGTAGCACTTTACAACAAAAGGTGGGAAATGAGAGAAGCACAAAATAGAGAGACACTTTAGTACACAGAAAAGCTGCAAAATAACTAGCCATGTCTACCCATGGCAGCTATTTTATCGTTGTGCCCATGACAGTTTCTCAAGTTTCCAAATGGACCCATGGACCCAAAAAGGTTGCCTACCCCTGACTAGGTTATGCTGTTCAGCTCACCATTGTATCACCAGGAGGCATATATTCTCTTTGAAGTACAGTAATACCTTGGATTGCAAGTAACTTGGTTGGAGAGCGTTTTGCAACTTTTTAAATATTTATTTAATTTTTTTTTACTTGATATACAAGCGACGTCTTGCAATACAAGTGCTGTAGTATGGCTTAAATTAAAAATCTCTGTACAAATTTTTTTGGGGGGATTTCGTTTTGATATAAGAGTGTTTTGGATTACAAGCATGTTTCCGGAACAAATTATGCTCTCAATCCAAGGCATGACTGTATAATTCTCACAATATCTTTTGACATAGAAGAAGTAACCATGTCGAGAGAGAGAGAGAGAGAGAGAGAGAGATTTCTCCCTTTCTCATAATACTGGAACCCGTGTCATTTGATGAAGCTGAATAGTGGAAGATTAAGGAGAGACAAAAGGAAGTACTTCTTCACAGAGTGCATAGTTAAAATATAGAATTTGCTGCCACAAATTATGGTGCCAGATACCAACTTAGATGGCTTCAAAAAGGGATTAGACAAATTAATGGAGGAGTAGGCTATCAGCGGTGACTACTCATGGTGGCTATATGCTACCTCCAGAATCAGAGGCAGTATGCCTGTGTCCACCAGTTGCTGGGAAACATCTGTGGAAGAGGGCTATTTCTCTCATGTCCTCCTTGTGGGATTCTTATGGACATCTGGTTGGCCACTGTGGGAAACAGGCTGCTGGGGAAAAAACAGGCTGCCTTTGGTCTGATTCAGAAGAGCTCTTCTTATGTTCTTATAAAAGCCATGACTTTCCCTACTCATTGTGTGGGCCACCCTGAGAATCTTTTGTTAGAGGGTGGCATATAAATAAATAAGGGGTTTCCCCCCCTCATGATGAATGAAAGAAATTCTCCAAATATATGGAGGGAATGATCCAATGGCCCCTAGACACTGTCTGAGGCACCATAGGATAGTTCAGATTCCCAGCTCTGAGGTCAGAGATAGTACTCCAACCACAGAGCTGGGAATTGTTGCTCTAACCCCCCCCCCACCCTCTCACAGCCGGCACAGTAAGAACCACACTGGCTGCTCTCCGAGGTTGGGAAAGTGACCTCAGAGAAGGGTTAAAAGGGCATTTTGGGGATGTTTCAGGGAGGAGACTGGAGTAGCCAGGATACAAGTTATCCTGAAGCCACTCCAGCCTCTTTCCCTCTCCCTCTGAGATGTCATCACTAGATGGCAGAAAATAGCCATCTAGTGAAAATGCAGGGTGGGAGGAGCAGGGAGGCAAAGATCACCTCCACTGCTCCTCCCACTCTGCATTGGATGAACATGAGCCTCCAAGTTTGTAGGCCTATGCTCATCTACGTAGGATTGTGCCCTAAATAACACATCTATAAATAAAAATACAATTCTAAGTGCTGCTATTCTTGTTTCTATAAAATATCAATCACCCAAAAACCTGATAGAGATCTAGGTAAGGATATAGAATATCCTATATATATAGGAACACTGGGTCCCAGTGTTGGGAAAAAGTCGAGATAAATGCTACTACTACTACTACTACTAATAATAATAATAATATCACCAACAGTGGATGCATACCCTTTGGAAATAGCTACAAGCAATATCCCCAATCCAGAGCTCTATGAGTACTCTGGTTCTCAACTGGAACTCCAAGAAAACTTACCCTTTCACTACTGTGGAGGAAAAGCTCCACGTTTACATCCATTTACGTGCACACATCAAAGCACTCACACTTGTAAGAAATCACTGAATCAGTATGGCAAAAGCTGTGACTATGTGACGATGAACTCTTTGCCTCTCTACACCATCAGACTCCATCAGTGAATGGAATGATAAGTCTTTTCTGTATCAATAATGCCTACACCAAAGACAGCATAGCAAAAGGGAACATGATACCATAGTAAAAAGGATACAGAGATGCATAGGAAAATAGGTAGTATAGTAGATCCTATCAAAAAAATAAAATAAACGGGACTCCTTTAAACTTGTTCCGGAGTTCATTTAAGACACTGTAGTTACTTTAATATAAAATTTAGAATCAAAATAAAACTCAGATTAGGAGGGAGGAGTGGGACCAGTATCTCTATTAAGAAGCACTCTCTGTTATTTATTGGATATTTAAGTTTGCACTGATATTGTGTCTTATGGCCAATATTATACGGCTGAATTTTCTTCTTGCTTACATTTTAAAAGTCATGATAAAACTCTGAATAAAACCCATACAGCTTATGGGCTTTTATTGGAAGTTAAAGCTATCTCCGAGTGGCTTGACATTTTACAGCTTCTCTTTTACATCTCCCTCTCCTAAAATGAAGGCCATTGATGCATGCATTTTGTGTACTGGAACAGGTCGTGTCCCTTTCTGTCACAGTCCACCTTGTTTTGTGATTGTGCACCCTTGGCTGCATAACAGAGATATGGCCGCTTGCGCATATAGAAACATGGCTGAAATGAACCGTGAAACGTTGTGCTTTATAGGACAGCACATTCTGAACCTTCCCCCCCCCTTCATGAGCAAATAATTCAAAAGTCTCATGTAAATGGAGCATAACTTTAAGTTTGCTCCTCAGAATGTGGATCAGCTACTTAACTTCATTTATTCAGATGCCTCAATACAGCTTCCTTTGTTGTATTATTCCACCCCTGCCCCCTTATACTCAAAGCAAATGGATACATATGAAAAGTCATCTTCATAATATCTAAATATCAGTTGCTGTGGCCTCCATTTTCTGTGCTGGTTTAAATTATCCTTCATGCAGGCTCGGGAGGTCATTTCCTGCTAAGTCGGAACACTGCTACAAGTGAGAGAGCAAGACTATGTCAGGGGAGAGATTGAAATGAATACTGATATGAAACACATTGAAATTGATAGTAGAGAGGTGATTAAAGTAGCAAAAAACCAGGAAATACAAAAACAAACAAACTATCCTGTAAGATTCAGATTAACTCTTACAAATATGAACCTTTCTTCGTTACATCATAAGGCTGTGTGGTGAAGAACTGTTGACTTTAGGGAAGTTTGGGGGTTTGGGACTGCATTTTTTATGCAAACTGACCTGATTCACACTTCCAGGACCAATACATGGAACAGAATGCAGTTATATTTCAGTTTTTGCACTTCGCTGAATTTTGCGATACAATTCTCAGGTCATATCATAAACTGTGTATAAATGTGCATTTTTTTAAGGTTAAAATGTGAGCACAAAATGCATATTTCAGGGTAACGTGCGTACAAATATGTGAATTTTTGTGTAGTTTTTTTTAAAATTGCAGATCGATGCAGAAACAGATTGAAATACACTTATGAACACATGCGAAACTGACATGAACTAATCTGTCCATTCCTAGTATGACATCTTTAGAAAGAAAAGTGGTAAAATGAGGGCTTAAAATGGAGTCCAGATATGCATTTTTAAAAGTTCTGAATTCAGTTGTGTAAGGGCCAAACTACATATTACGATAATCACACTTTTAAAAGCATGCTTAATGAGGCCACATTTGGGGGGGGGGGAGTAGTTTTTTGGACTGCATCCCTGATCTGGATCAAGGCCCTGAGCTGGTTTCTTGCCCCAAATCATGCCCTCTGAAATGCTGCTATTTGCCACCAAAGGTGATGTTTGCACTAAACAGCACCTGCTGGGGCAATTGCAGCTGAGGAAGACAGGGAACAAGAGTGTGGTCCCAATCCTGACGAGGAGTGTCACAGGTGAGTGGTGCCCAGGGATGTTGAAGAGTCCTTGGTCTTGAGTCACGAGTCGAGTCACGAGTCTTTGGACCCGAGTCTCGAGTCCGAGTCGGAGTCCTTAGTCTAAAATGGTGACTCACGAGTCACGAGTCACTCCCAAAGCTGACTCAATGAGTCCCTATTAAAATCAATGGGTTCGTTCGTTCGTTCATTCATTCATTCATTCTTTATTCATTCAAATCAATGGGTTCCCCCCCGCAACAAAATAAGGCTACTTCAGATGTGTGGCTTAAATAAATTCTAGGCACAAGTGTGCCTTTTTATTTCAAAACTCTGCAACTGATTTTGATTTTGGCAAGAACAGACCAGGCAGACAAACCCAAAATAACCAGAAAGGCAGAGGAGGCAGGGAACCCCAAAAGAGGCAGGCAGAGGCCTTTGTCTCGGACAATTCAAACTGTGGAACTGCTTAAGAAGAGACCAGGCAGGCAGAGGAGGCTGGGAACCCCAAAGCAGGCAGGCAGAGGCAGCCAAACCCAAAATGTCTGAAAGGTTGCATTAGGAAAATGTTTTTAAAAAATAAACTTGCTGTACTTCCTAAAACCTATCCATGTTGCATTTGAGGAACATAATTTTGGAACACGAGTCCTTGGTCTCGAGTCCCGAGTCGAGTCTCGAGTCCCATTAAAAATATTGGGACTCGAGTCTGACTCGAGTCAGAGGGGGGACTCAGTCCGACTCACGAGTCGAGTCCTAGGAGTCCGAGTCCCCATCCCTGGTGGTGCCCCAACTGGCTGCTTTTCCTTCAAAATAAAAATGAAGGCATAAAAATGAAGGTCCTTTGTACCTGAAAAAAAAACAAAAACAAAAATGATGTGAAATCTCTCTAATATAGGTTCATGATCAATGGAGAAAAACATACCGTATTTTTCCGTCTATAAGACGCCCCCATGTATAAGACGCTCCCCCACTGGGCAGTTTTGCAACTGCACGGTTCTCTCCTTGGCTTACTTCCGTGTATAAGATGACCCTCAATTTTTAGTCTAGCGATTTTAGGAAAAAGTATAGTCTTATACATGGAAAAATACTGTAGTTATCCTCAGGAATCTAGTACTAACCTATGCAATTTGATACGATGCATCTAGTGATTCATTCTACCCACATGGTGCGTTTGTGAACTATGGATCCTGACCTGAGCAATACACAGCTTTTGAGCAAAATCAAGCCTGTTCCACATAGCAGAAGTAACAGCAATTCAAAGAAGAATTCCCTAAGGAAGTAGGGGATTCCTTAGGGTGTCTGGGGCTGCATGACAGCATTGGGCAGGACCAGATCCAAAAGTGGGCAGAGCTAACTCTCCCTCCTCACACAGATACATCATTACACCACTCTCTCTCCATACATATCCCTTTCTCTACCCCCCCCCCCACACACACATATGGGCGGCGGTGGAGCTGGGGAGAGGAATCCAAGTGAGCTGGTGATCCAGGAACGGATTGCTCTCTTCCTGCGTTGCTAGTTCACTGCATTTCCTCTCTGTGGACTGAGAAAGGAGAGTCTCTTTCTCAGTCCACAGAAAGCTCCCTCTTTGCCACTGCTCAGCGAAGCAGTGGCGGAGAGGACGCTGCTGCTTCAGGAAGCGCCACTTCAAGGCTCTCTGGGTGCCTCGAGGTGGCAGCTCCCAACTGAGCCAGATTTCCTTGCCCTTCTTTGTGGGGAAGGACTTCAGGGAGGGGGAGGGGCTTCAACTGGAGCCTTGGTGGGCTGGATGGGGAGGCCTGATGGGTAGGATCCAGCGCCCGCAGGCCAGTTCCCCACCAGAGTGGGAACTGGCCTGGGGCAACCTCAGAAATAGCAGGAAAAGTTGCAGAAATGACAAAACCGGTGTCACTGATCTGGCAGAAACCAAGAGCAGAAGTAGACATTGTTGGGGAGAAAGAGGATGTGGTGGCTGTTGTGAGAGGAAGCCTCTACTCTAGGGAAGATTATTGCCGTTTAAAAAGGCCTGAGTTGGGTGGGTGGCTTGCTGGAGATGGAGGGGGAAATGCTGCAGTGGGAAGTGTTGAATGCAGAACATGTTTTTCTCTGGTATATACTATAATCATATGTATATAACAGCATATAGTATATTACTATATACTCTATTCTTACATAGTCTATTACTAATAGTGTATAGTCATATACTATGCTATAGCAATACAGTCATGCCTTGGATTGAGAGCATAATTCATTCCGGAAACATGCTTGTAATCCAAAACACTCTTAGATCAAAACGAAATCCCCCCCCCCAAATTTGTACAGAGATTTTTAATTTAAGCCGTACTACAGTACTTGTATTGCAAGATGTCACTTGTATATCAAGTAAAAAAAAATTAAATAAATATTTAAAAATTTGCTTGTCTTGCAAAACGCTCTCAAACCAAGTTACTTGCAATCCAAGGTATTACTGTACTTAAATAACAACTGAGACTTGGAACAAAATGTTTCCACGTGGAGTACTCTTGTCTTGTTCTGGGTTCCCGCCAGCCATGTGCTCTTCTGGAATGCTCCATTCCCCCTCCTGCTCCCCAGTTTTCTGTCCCCCCCGGCCCCGACTCACAACAGTTATCCGGTATTCCATGGCCACTGAGCTGCTTTGGGGTAATCCTCTTAGGGCTTTTTTTCTAAAGTTTTTTTGTATTCCTACAAACTCCTCCCCCCCCCCCAATGCTGATACCTCCCACTTGTGTGTGCAGCTGTTTTGGTTACATACAGATCTACACTCAGATAATGAGTTTGCTATTAGTATATAACAGGGGAGCCCCCCCCAACGATGTTTTGGACTACAACTTCCATCAACCCTCACCATTGGCTATGCTGGCTAGGGCTCATGGGAGTTGTAGGCCAAAATATTTGGAGGGCTTCAAGCTGCCTACCTCTGGTATATAGGATATGAACTAAAGTACTTTCTTAGAGGGCAGGAAGTCTGATTCGCAATCCATTAAATTCCGGAGTACTGGAATTTAATTCCATTCAGATCAATTGATGTCAAAGGGACCTATCAGGCTTAAACCTAAGTACAGGTTTAAACCCAAGTACATCAACTTCACAGAATTTTGGATCAGGCTGAAATACAGCCATGCCAGGAAGAAAATCCTAAGCACCATAGTAACTAGTAGTCCATAAAGGAGGATACTACGGTAATTTATTGACAGGCGCTCCAGACATTAATTTAATGATTTACCTCATTGTTCACAAAAGAAGATGTGGGACAGATGCTAGAAACAGACAGAAATTTCCCTTGAGAGAAGAAGAAATACTGAGGGAAATCAGGATCATGCCAGAACAGATGATCAGGATATTAGATTGTCTGAAGATTAACAAAGCTCCAGGGCCAGATGGAATCCATCCCGGAATTCTGAAGGAGGAAAAGAGATAGGAGATGTGTAGAACTATCCAGGGTGGGGTGGGGATAAGGAAATGGCGGTGGGATAGCAGTGTGAGAAGAATTTTTTTTAAAATCCATATAAAGTATTTAAGGAAATAAGAGAAGGCCTGGGAATTCGGATTCTATGCCTCATTTCTGCAATAAGTAAGGGACAGTAAGTGCTAATCAGGCTCTTGCAAAAAGCCATGATTTAATTAAGGTCAGCATGGATTCATGAAGGGAGGATTCCTTTAATATTATAATTGGTTGAAGAAAGCAAATTAAAAGCTGATTGTGTGGAAGACACAAACGTAATTAACATAGACTGTGAAAATACAGTCTACAAAGGGTAAATCTTTTGACACAAAAAATGTGGATCCCTTCCACCCGCCCCAATTTGGTTATAATCTGGTTTTAAGAGGTACCTCTCTGATGAAGATACAATACAGTAACAAGCAGCCTTGAATTCACAAAAAAAAGCCCTCCTTGCATGGCTTAAAATGACAGATTCATGAAAATTATGGGGGGGGGGAGGGAGAGGTGAAGTTTCAAACTTGAAGGAAGCAATTTATCATTAGTTATTCTCATTTGCAGATTGCCCAACACATTTTGAAAATGATTTGGAGCTCCTTCCCTCTAAATAGTCAGCTGTTCTCCCCTTTGTCTCACTTTAAGAAATGCTAGAAACTCACATTTTCTCTCTTTCTTGCCTGTCAGCACTGATGATCTGTTTGATGGGTGGCGCCATGTGATGTGGCTGCCCATGAGCCCCTGAACTCGGAGGATTACGGGCATGCAGTTGAGTGCGAGAGGAGTGTGGAGGCAAGAATTGCCTCCGTGCTTCCCTCGCCCTGCAAAAGACATAGATGCCTCATTTCGGCTGTCTATGTCTTTTGCCCTTGCGTGCGAGGAGGAGGGGCTGAGACCCCGCTGGGATACGTTCCAGCTCGCTCCTTCCCCTCCCTGCTCTATGGAACGCCCCCCAGCACCTTCTCCGAAGTCACACTTGCAACTTTGGAGCTGCAGCTGGTGTGGAAAGAACTGTGCTGGCTGCAAGGGCGGAAGGAGGACGGTCCGTGGCTGGAGTCCCAGCTCTGATCTTGGAACGCATCTCTGAGGTCAAAGCTGGGGCTCCAACCTATCCTATGGCTGTCTCTAGATAGCATCTAGCAGCCATAGGATTGCACCCTTATTCATTTTATAATCATTGCTTTATTATCATATACCTCTTACGTTAACTTCTTTCACTTTTATTTTGCCCTAGCTAGTGCAAAGTTTCCCCAATATTTCTCCAAGTAACCTCTCCTTTTCTTATGTTTTCTAGTTCACAAACAAGTGAAGAGGGGCCTGCCTCTTCATTTAAACTTTGAACTGTGCGCCTAGTATAATGTGCAATACCAACATGCATGCTTACTGGGAAATGTCCCACTGTGTTCCACAGAGGTTATACTTAGGTAAGAGTGCATGGAGTTGCACCGTGCACTTTTATAAATAATTAAATTAGCCTTCTCCAGCCTGGTTCCTTGTAGATGTTTTGGATTTCAACTGCCATCCGCCCCCACCAGCATGGTCAATGGTCAAGGGGAGAAAAAAAGAAAAACTAGGAGTGAGAGCGAGCGAGCGAGCGAGAGAGAGAGAGAACAAAAATGGTCTGTAATGGTGGGAGTTGGAGTCCAAAATGTCCAGAGGGCACCAGATTGAGGAAGGCGAAATTATATTGTAATGATGGTGATAATCTTCTTCATGGACAGAGGGTCTTCATGTACTTTACTCTGGTACAGCAGTTAAAACAACGCAAACCCTCTTCAGAAATTATCCTCCATGTGTTCAGTAAATTCATGGGGGCGGGGGCAGAAATGGGGCTGTGCCCACTGACCCTGCTCCATTGTCAGTGTCCCCATGGCACAACCCACCGATGCTGAGATTGGGGGTGTGGAGTCAGGGGCACATTGGCATTGGTGACAGGGACTGAAGGTATGGATTGGGTAGCCCTCTAAGCCTTCAGTTCAGTGACTAGGTGTGTAGGGGGGTACATTTCTGCAGAGAGCTTCACTCAGAGAATATTCTTTGCAGACATGTAAGGACACAGGTGCAAGAGGGCTATGGCTCACAGTGCGATGAGGGCCACATTTTTGCACAGAATATACATGCATTTTGAAATAAAAGCAAGTACCATTAATAGAGCCATATCCACACTAGAATAATCTGTACATGTGGAGATGCCAAATGTGCAGTCTTAGTTCTGAAGAATTAAAGCAAATGGATCACTGTTTGGCAATATATAGTGAAGGTGTGGGCCCCCTGATCCAGATCAGGACTACAGTGTGTGTGTGTGTGTGTGTGTGTGTGCGTGTGTGTGTGCATAGGGGGAGGGCTAAAGCCCCCTAGCTTCCATACTGGGGACTGGGGTCTTTATCCAGATCAGAGGCCCTGTGCTTAAAAAAGTCATGTGTGCTCTAGCCACGAGTCTCAAGAAATGTGATACTTAAAGCAAATCTTCTTGATGGACACTTGCTAGCCTGTTTCCTTGAACAGAAGTGGTCTTAAAGATGCACATTACAGGCTACTAATAACCATTTCTAACATAACAAAATGTGGCTTTCCAGTTCTCTTCCTGAGTCTGCAGCTATTCCATATTAGAAAACCATGAAGAGGGGATTTCTATGAGCAGGAAAGTGGGTGAAAAAAAATTCCCCATCCCCCACTTGATTATAGTTCTTGAGAAGGCAGATGCAGCTTTAGCCAGAGGATGGAGAAAGTAACTTGCAATAAAAGAAGAATATTTGCAAGAAACTGTTCTGTGTCATCATATGGTTCTGCACTCAGAAAACAGATTATGAAAATTGTGCAAGGATCAGCATAGTGATTGTCTGCATTTGCTCTGGTAAAATGGGAAGAAGGAGTACATGTTCCAAGCTGCAGACAAATGGTAATAAATCAAACAATAGGGATATATATATATATATATAGAGAGAGAGAGAGAGAGAGAGATGCACGCACACACGCACACACGCACGCGCACACACGCGCACACACACACACACGCACCCCCCCACACACACACACAATGTGCTTTCTACAACTGCAGAAACTCATACCTGCAAATTGCTTATCTGGGGAAATAAAAGTGTTTGTTTAAAAAAAAATTTTTTTTAATGAAATTTGGATAAGGCCTCAGTGACCAACACTAATTAGGATCTTGAGAAGAAGCTAGAGTTCGGGGTAACCCTAGCTTTCATCATAATGGTGAAGAGCAATAAAGGGAGCACACAATTTGGGGAAGACTTAAACATGAGTATTTGAGTACCAACCAGAGGACATCATTTCAGGGTTTGTTAAACAGCCAACAAATCCAACTTGGAAAGCTGGACATTGTTCGTGTCACTTTTAAATTTATATATTGAATAAATTTTATTATGGAGGACGGCATCCATATAAAATATACAATAGCCCAATAATTTTATAACGCAAAATAGAATTCTATACTGGAGGCATAAAACTGATGTCCAGAAGTAACATGAAGAGTCTCACAAGTTGTCATTAGATAACAGTAGTATGCGTTGAGAATTGGTGGAACTTTCTGGATACACTAAAAATATACTAACAAGTTTGCTGATGGCACCAAATTATTTAGGGTGGTTGAAAGAAAAAGGGATTCCAAAGAACTCCTAAAGGATCTCTCCAAACTGGGAGAATGGGCATCGAAATGGCAAATGCGATTCAATGTAATCAAGGGTAACGTGATGCACATTGGGGCAAAAAATAAATAAATCCCAGCTTCACATATACACTGATGGGATCTGAGCTAGCAGTGACTGATCGAGAAAGAGAACTTGGGGTTGTGGTGGACAGCTCGATGAAAATGTCAACTCAGTGTGCAGCTGCTGTGAAAAAAAGCACATTCCATGTTAGGCTGAACTGCCAATATTATACTCCCCTTATACAAATCTACTGTGCAACCTCACTTGAAATGCTGTGTACAGTTCTGTTCCTCACACCTAACATGGGATAAAATTATCAAGGGGCTGGAGCACCTGCCTTATGAGAAAAGGTTACAACAGCTGGGATTGTTTAGCTTAGCAAAACAACAACCCTGTAAGGTAGGTGAGACTGAAAGGGGCAGGCCCAAGCAGTCAGTTTCATGGCTGAGTGAAGAGTTGAACTCATTAATTGCATTGAATCTGTAGTATTGAACCCATTGCATTACAAGTCTTAATATCTGGCCTAATTAGTCAGAGTTTGTTTCTCTATTTGAATGGAAGGAAGGAAAGAAAGAAAGAAAGATCAATGGGAGTGATATATTTGTGTCAGATGAGTAGTAGAAAGGTCCAGTGGCAAATTTTCCAGTAGTTATTACAAAGAGAAATAATCTGTTATGGAGGGAAGACCATCATTAAGCTTCTCTAGCACTAAGTAGCTAAATATATGTTACACAGAAACACATGTAATGGTGTACCAACACTGGGTTTTTACAGAAAAGCTGCATTGAGAGGGGGTGATTTAGCACGGAGAAGTGGTGGCAGATTGCTGAACCCTTTCCCCACCAGTCACTTCTCTTCCCCAAATCCCTTCCTTCCATCTCCTTTCCATGGGGCTCCAAATGCATATTTGCAAGGGCAAATATGCCTTTGGAAACAGGGATTTCGAGCAGAGATACAACAGGCAAGGCAAGGAAAGGATAGACTCTTCCTTTCTCCACCTCAGATGCTTCTGCATTCCAAATTCTTCTGCCTATTTTGTTCCTTTTGTTCTGTTCCATATTGCATGTCAAAAATCTGTTACATGTGTTTGTGTATAATGTGTAGTTAACTCCTTAATGCAGCTTTCTCCATAACCTGACGGCCTCCAAGGTGTTTCCCCCACAACCTGACGGGGATTTCAACTCCCATCAGCCCTAGCCAGCATTGGCAATGCCTAGAGAACTTGATTATTGGGCTGTTTAAAAATGTAATAAATAAATACATATACTTCAGTGTCCCTAATAAGTATATCCTTTTGGATATTTTTGTGTCAGGTTGAGTGCTGTCAGAGAGCCCATCTGGATGACCCATTTATCATGCATTCTATACTGCACATTTTCGCACACATCAGCATGTGTGTGTGTGATGTGGCAAAATCCTCCTCACCACTTGTCATGATAATAGAGACAAACAAGTTACACCACAGGGAGTGACCATCTGGAAGGGCTCACAAGCAGTTCCACATTTGAAATTCTATATCTAGAACCTGTATGTCATCTGTCTTGAGACTCCTTAATTTGTTGACCAAAAAAATAAAAAAATTCACCATTCAAAATTGAGGAGTTAATAATGTACGTAGTATGACAAGATACATTCTGCTTTGCCTGTTGTTCCATCATCAGCCTAACCAGCAATGCTTTCATGCCAGAAATAATATTGTAGGTGTTGGCTGATGTACAAAAAGAAAGAATACCATTTAATTTGCAGATCTCAATTTGCACAGCCTAGCAGGTGGGAAGATCTTGTTTTGATTAGTGAACTGAGAAAAGCTTACATAAAGGCATTGATGAGAAATTTGGAATGCCAGAATACTTACTACTTGTACAGTCAATTTGCTTACCAGAACATCCGTGTTGTTTCCTTGTAAACTGGTATTCCTATGTTGATTTGGAAGGCTGTGTTTCCCTCTACCCTTTTCTAAATGTATTTTTTTCTCTTAAGTCTTCTTTTTAAATGTGTTTTTCAGCTTTCCTGTTACTGTGTCCAAGTGAAAAATGACCCTTTCTCAATTATGTGATCTTGGCAAAGAAACTCAAGCATTTATCTACAGATAGCAAGAAGCCGTTTCTGAGTTTTCTGTTCTACTTCTTAATTTCATATAGATTTACAGTGTATTGTGAGCCCAATATGAGAGAGATCTAATTGAGGGCCCCAGTTCATAACAGCATCCATATTATTGGGTGATCACTTAATTAGATTTTTCACTTCCTTTCTGTTACACAAGTACTTATTTTATTACATTCAGTACTGCCTTCAGCTGGTGTTTAAATGATAAATCAAGGAGAAATCAATGATAAATCAAGGAGGAAAAAGCAGAAAGGAAGCATTGTTGGGAAATGTAGCATACATAAACTTGTGAGTACAAAAGGTTGCCTAAAATATGTTAAAGGATACTAATAATTTTGCCCTAAATGATCTGGATTAAATACTCTTAGAAGGATTCCATGGTTATGTTACCATGGAGCTCTAGCTTAATGATCACTTGTAATGGCTAATGTGAGTTGAATTCCTTCTCTTGAAACTATATAGGGGCTTGACATGAGACGCTCAGTCCTTAGCTCTCCACGTGGAGGCCTACCACATGGAGGGGCAGGGGTACCATGCCTCCTAGCCCCACCCCTAACGTCATGCCCTCCCTACCTCCATCTCTGTGCCTGCCTGGCTCTGCCCTTGACTCCGCCCCTGCCCCCCCCAGCATTCCAGGATCTGAATTGTGCAGGGCTCTCAATATTGTGGAGTAGCAGCACAGCCAGCTCCCCTTCACTGAACATGCAGAGGTCAGAAGCACAGATCCAGGCAGGTGCAGCTTTGGGGATAGTGGTATGGCCCAGTTCTCCCTTTTTCACATGTTAGCCCTTCATGTGGCTAACATGTGAATTGGGCTACTATGTGATGGTCATCAGCCATGCTCAGAACCGAAAATATCCAGGTATCTTAGGCCATTCCTGTATGGAGATTATTCAGGTCTTCAGTGTATATTTGAATGTGACTGGTGTCCTGCAACCATTTTGCTTCCTTCATGTATATACAGCTAAGGTAACATTTTCAAAACATTCCCAAGAACATAATGTATGTCAGAATATGGCTAGTAGATATTTTATTTCTATCAAACATTATGAGGTATGAGTCTGGCACTCTGCCTTGCATATTCAGGAAACAAGTCTTGATTTTTCCAAGAAGTAAGATGACAAAGTATATCTTGCCAGCTATCAAGGACAAGGAACCTTGATATTGGTAATTTCATATGTAAAAGTTAGATCAGAACAAAGCTTCAAAGCTACATCATGCTACAAGAATGTATCCAATTTTAATCCACAATATTTTGGGAAAGTCTTTATTTGATTTTGGGTATGTGTGTGCAAATCTTTGAAGACATGTCCTTTCAAGAAATTTTATCCTATCTTAGTGATATTTTATATAATCTGATGGTTATGAAAGGTAAGGTTTTGGGGCCCAAATCCTATCCAGTCTCTGATATATGTGTAATCCATACCCAAAGCGGGCTGTTAGCAAGAGACTTTCGTGGTTTAAACCAAACAAAGCTGAAGATCTCACAAGACCTTGCGGGTAGGAACTTGTTATTTTCTTTTCAAAATTGAATCAACTTATTTGTGTGAATCTAGTTTAAATGTTTATGTGGTGAAGGGATGAAGAGATTTTGCTGTCAGAGATTGGCACTGATCAACATTACTGGCACATCCAGCTTTGGGTTGGATTGGACAATACCTCTCCTTGATGTGGCCTATAAACATGGAGGGGAGCGAGACCATGCCTGCCCTACCCATCCACCTGTATGGCCATGTGAGAGTTAATAAAGCTAATATGAATAAAGCTAATATGTGTAAAATCCAGTGTGTGTAGATCCAGATTGCATGGCTCATTACCAGATTTTATTGAGAAATGAATCATGATTGCATTGCATGATCATTTGCATGATCTGGTGTGTCAGCTGTATTCAAACATTATGCCCTCCAGAGACATCAGACATGGGACGGGTGCTCCAGCTTCCCTGTACCCATATGGGCAGGATCAGGAAGAGGATGCCTTTAAGATGTTTTAAAGATATTTTAAGATGTTTTAAGATGTTTTTAAGATATTTTAAAGATGTTTTAGTAGTATGTATTGTGTTTTCCACAATACTGTGTTTGGTGCTGGGCCCAATCCCTACAGCTAGTGTTGACAATAATGATAATAATAATAATAATAATAATAATAATAATAATAATAATAATAAATTATTTCTTACCTGCCTCTCCATCTAGATCGAGGCGGGGAACAGCCAAAAATATAAAATACATAGACTAAGGAAAACACAATACATACTATTAAAACATCTTTAAAACGTCTTAAAAACATCTTAAAACATCTTAAAATATCTTTAAAACATCTTAAAGGCATCCTAAAATTCCGCTGGATAGGCCTGCCGGAAGAGATCAGTCTTTATGGCTTTTTAAAATTCCAAGATACTGGTGAGTTGACGAATCTCCTCCCGCAGGCCATTCCATAATCTGGGAGCAGCAGAAGAAAAGGTCCTCTGGGTAATAGAGGACCTGAGTGTGCGGGGTGGATTGTATGGGAGAAGGCGATCCCGTAGGTAGCCTGGACCCAAACCATGTAGAGCTTTAAAGGTAATAATAACCAACACTTTATACTTCGTCCGGAAACTGATTGGCAGCCAGTGGAGTGCTTTTAAAACAGGTGTGATGTGGGCACCCCTAGGTGTGCCAGTAACCAGTCTGGCTGCCATATTTTGCACTAGTTGAAGTTTCCAGACTAGGTATAAAGGTAGTCCTATGTACAGCGCATTGCAGAAGTCAAGCCTCGAAGTTACCAGCACGTGCACTACCGTCTTTAGGTCCATACAGCCCTTTGTCTTGATGATAAGAAGTCAAGATCTTCAGTCTGGAAAAGATTCCGAAAGGGATATGTACATTTTTTTGTGGGAGAGGCCTTCAGCACAATAAAGCAGCAGCCTTGAGATAAATACAATACAATACAATAAAAAAACCCTACCTGTTTGTGATAACAATAAGCCTCTGTGCCCTTTTAAAGCATATTCATCATTGTTGCATCCATTGTGATAAGTTCATTAAGATTTCAATTATTTTTGCCCACCAATCATTTGACTTGGTAAATATTAGAAGCCAGGTGGGAATAAATAAATCCTTTGTGATTAGGGAAAACAAAGAAAGTGAGTCAGTCATGTATTGCAGGTACAGCTGGAAATTGTAGGCTCCTTTTCATTTATATACCTTTCATATTTTGTTTTGTTTTTACAGAACAAATGTTCTAAAACATTGACCAAAAAGCATGATGGTTCTTTAATATTAGATACATAGTGATTCTTCCCAAATGATGCTTAAAAATTGTATTTTCTCTTCCATTTTTTTAAAATTACTGTAGAGATGGGGGAGAAATGCATTCAGTTTGCATTGTAATTACATTACATTTCAATTTGCATAAAAACTGTGCATATTAGGGAAAATAATGTTAAAAAATACATTATATTACAAAAATTACTTGTAAACATGTGCATATTAGGTTAAAATTGCATATAAAATATATGCATTAGGAGAAATGCGCACAAAAATGTATACAATTTCATGCAAACTTTTAAAACAAATTCTCAGTGTTCAGGATGAACTAAATTTAAGATTGGAAAATCCTCATAGTTTGGGTCAAATCAAATTTGAGACATGCAGAGAAACTGAAATTGACAGATACGTCCATCCCTAAAATCTTCTAGCCCCATATGGCAATGAGCTGTGATGAGGTAAATCTGAAAATATTTCTCCTTTCACGTACAATTCTCCCTCTCCCTCTCCGTTAAGTAGTTTCAAAAACAATGCACTTGTCTTTCCCTCCATTTCAGCCTTATCTGTACCATTTTAGTGCTTTTGTTTTATACTTCCCATTTTTCTCCACGTTCTTTCCCCCCCCCCTCCCTTCAAGCTTAGTTTATCATCTCTGACGGGATTCTCTCTATGCTATCTGCCAAAACATCTGTTCCTTCACTGAATAAAAAGCTTCCTTTTCCAGAAGGTGTCATGCAGGTCTACAAAAACTATAAACCTTTCTTTTTCTACATGACTTTGCCAATGTTAGACTTGTGCTGAGAAGCTTTACAGCCTTTTCCTGTCGTGCCTCATTTTCATTATACCTAATTCAGCACACCTGATTTATGGAGGGGGTGAGGAGAGAGAATGACTTTGCTGGGTTTGGAATCTGCAGCGCACTCCATTTTAATGCTCAACTTTTGTTATTAATACTTTCTATTTTTAATACTGGACCAGTTCCCTGCATGACTGATCAAAGTGGATTTTTATTACTATTTTAATTATCGGTTCTATCATGAACTAGAGGAATACAAATGTCAAAATACCAAATGTTCTTATGACTGGGAGTTCTAGAGATATCCACACAAAAGCTGGCACCCAGGTGGTTTACTTCATTCTTAGAGACCTTTGCTTCCCTAACATCATATAACTTTCCTCTTGCTGTGACTCATGGGGATATATGGGCTGCATGTACACCAAGCATTTTGGTGTTGCTCTACACCAGAGGTGGGCAACCCGCAATCCTGTGCAACTTGGCAGGAAGTGCATGCTCAGGCATGGCGCTTCCAGTTAAGGTTAGGTTAGCAAAGCCTAGTCCAGCCTCTCCCCCCAACCTGGGGCCCTCCAGATGTGTTGGACTACAACTCCCATCAGCCCTAGTCATCATGACCAGTGGTACAGGTAGATGGGACTTGTAGCCCCAGTCATCTGGAGGACATACCAGGTTGAGGAAGACTGGCCTAGTCTTTCTCCAGAAAGCCCTTTCCGTCACTGGTTCTGGAAGGTTCTTGGTTTGTTTTTGCTTGGGAATGGGGTATGTCAGGGCATCACACCTCTTCTTCCTCATCCCTTTTTTTTTTTTAAAAGCAGAGGCAGGGAACCTCTTTGAATTCAATTTCAGAGAAGCTCTCAGGGCAAAAAAGGGAGAGCCAAAAAATACCAAAGTACCAGCCTATTTTAGCTTAAAGCTCTTACTGCCTTAGGAGAGGCATTTCAACATTTTAGAATGGAGGGGAAAAAATGCACAGGAGCCAGGAAGCCACCAAACTATTTGTGGTGGGGGAAAGTCAAGCTGTCAAATCGTATTTCTAGTCAATTACCTTTATTATCAAGCTACAGACAAGCAAGCATTGCCTCAGGATACAGACAGTATCGTCATACAGCCAAAAGAGACAGAGGTTCCAGGCAGGCTTTGCAGAACACAATACCTTGTAAGCTTCAGACAGTTCCCTGGGTTAGAGCACCATGAAAGAGAGTTGTCATGAAACTGACCCTGTCTACTATGGCCCACCCTTCTCAAGCTGAGTGGGCTACCAAGTCCCACCCTCCTCTCTTTGAGTGCCATGTGACCTTGCATTGCCCCTCCCTTTTCATCTGATGCTTAACTTTGGGGTCTTGTATTTCCACCCCATCTCTTCTTTGTTAGGAGCCTGTGTTCCCACAGGTTCTGAGAGCCCAGTTTGGCTGTCCTCCGAAAGATTAGATGACAGTTGTGTTTCCTTCTCTCTGTCCCTGCCATTCTCACCAGTCTGCTGCTCCCACACCCTTGGTGCCTCTTCAACACCTTCTACCTCCTGCTCCCCATCTGACTCCAAATCAGTTCCCATGTCTTCTTGGGGCATGTCTGCAGAGGTGTTGGGCCCAATCCCTACAGCTAGTGTTGACCATAATTTCTCTTCTCTAAATTGTTTAGAGGAATAGTGCTTATTTATAGCAGATCCTATGAACCTCTGCCTTAGTGTAGTAGCTCATAGGATCAGACTGTTTGGTGTTTGTCTTTCCTTATCAACAGTAATGAAAGACTGTTCTCATATTGGTTTTTAAATGTCTTGTCACAGATTAGGACTCATAGAATGAACCATTCTAGTGCTAGTAGGAATTAGGGAGGTGATAATATATTTCACTATCAGGGGGTATTTGCTAGGAGATTCCACAAATGTCTATGTCTTGTTTTAGGATTGTATTGCTGAAGTAACTCCATTGAAATTAAGCAAACTGCACTTATAAATCTTTTCTAATGGAGCAATGCTCTGAATAGTAATGCCATCCCGCTGGTGACCAATGCTGTAATCTGAGCAGTATTTACACTCTAGAGTTTCTGTGTGGGACATTGCAGAAATGTAATCTCAGGCAGCAAATTCATAGGTAAAAGGCAGTTGTGATATATCGGGGTGCTTTCTACTGAACCACAAACACATGCATAATTTAAAAAAATGGTCCCTAAGATACAACATAAAAATCGATATTCTGAAAAACATGAAGTGTCTGTCTGTCTGTCTGTCTGTCTATATCTATCTATCTATCATCTATCTATCTATCTATCTATCTATCTATGCTGATATATATATATATATATATATATATATATGTCAACTTTACACCAATATTAGACTTGAAGGCTAAACAATCCAAAGACACACATTAAAATCATTTGAAAACAATACAACCTAAAAACCACCGGAGAATAGCAGTAGTAACAATAGTTTGTTTGTTTTTAAAATAATGAACGGGTCCATGCTATTTATCCTTGTAAGCTTAGAAGACCGGGCTATTCTTAGCCTGGTGGCAAAAGATAATAATGTTGGTGCTGCACAAATGTGCCTAGGTAGGGAGTTTCCCAATTAGGGTGCCACCACAGAAAATACCCTGTCTCTGGTAGCCCGCTGCCTGACTTTTGGAGGCAGGGTACCTGGAGAAGGGTATCACATGATGATATCAGCTGGCAGGCAGGTTCATTGTAGGAAAAGGTGGTCCTTTAGGTGCCCTAGTCGTAGGCCATCTATCTAGCTGAGCTGTCGTCATAATGGGTAGGCTGTGTTTTGAGAGGCCCTGTTTACTGCAGGTCCTCTAAGGCTCTCTCTACCCTCTGTACACAGAGACACATGGCACTCCCATGTGGGATCTGTATCAGGGAACACCGAATGTTAGTATTGGTGGGCATGTTTTGCTGTCCCTGGACCAGCGTCTGCAGTTGTGACCCGTTATTTTCCTCATAGGGCTAAGTGGTAACTTACTATCAGATCTATGGGAGAAAGCAAAGGGGTGCAGCTGGGGACACATTTGGAATATGGGCTAATTATTCAGTTTTATAGGAAGGTTTTATAGAGACCGAAGCTTTGTGGGTGGGTGGGAATGATTAATCTAACACACATGCATGAGCTTAAGCCTAGAGATGGGCAGATCTGTTAAGTCAGTTTCCACAGATGTTCTCCTTTTCCCACCTCCAAGTCCATTCCAATCAAGCCTGTTCCACATACCCCACCCATGGGGGAAAAAAATCCATATGTATTTTTGTGCATTTTTTTCAAATGGACACATTAATGGATGTAGTAATGGACACATTCCTCCATTGACTAAAGTGTATTTGTGCATATTTTAGAAATTTATGCAGTCATTTTTTGTGCATTTTTGTGCATTTTTCAGATGTGTCCATGTTGACGAATGCATTTTTGTTCTTTCATGGAATGCATCGTCAGCCTGGAAATGCATGGATTTTTTTACTGCAAATTGTGCAAATTGGGTAAATCCCTAAAAAAACAACAACCCAAAACCCTTGCTGGAGTGAATTTTCCCCCTATCCCTACTTAAGCCCCATTGATTTCCATGGGCTTTGGATCTGTGTAACTTTGCTTCGAATTCCACTCATTATCTGTTATACATTATATTTTCAATATGAAAGATTAATTGGGTTAGACTGAGTGTAAGTGAAGCCCAAAAAGACTGCAAAGGGGATAGTAACGTTTGATAGTTAATTGCATTTTTCATGATTCTTTACTGTCTTTATAGGCTAGATAAAAACCAAGTGTGTGTGTGTGTGTGTGTGTGTATACACACACACACACACACACACACACAGTTACCTCAGTGGATGAAAGGAGAACAAGACAAGCAGAATGTATTTCCAAGAGCTATGAAAAACAGCTAGCCTCCTGCAAACTGTTTAACATTTACATTTTAATGTTGTTAAATGTATGAACATATTGAATGTTATTTAGCAAGAACATTACTGTGGAGCGCTATTCTCCATTGCATTATAATGTGCTTTTATTACTTCCTTTCATAGTTATCTTTTGTATCAGTATTTAGTAGGCCAAACAAATTGAGCTTGTTGGCTAAGGTTTACGTAATTGTTTATTGTTGTTCCTGCATGACCACAGAGCAAAAACTACCTTGCTCATGTGATTATATATATATATATATATATATACAGTATAGAAAAAGAGGGTAAGCCTCTTGTCATGAAGATATTGAACTAACCAGAACATTGCAGATGTATATATTCTCATGGACTTAGAACAGAAAATGTGTCTGAATAAATAATATTAGCAAGATTGCTGGATATTGCTCAATTGTTTTATAGGGTTGTTGAATGCCATATTGAAGATGAGGCATGGATTTGCCTTCCCTCACACCATATCACTGTTTGACCTTGGGGATTTCTCACCTTTTGAGGCAAGGAAAAGACAAAACAAACTAGAAACACACACACACACACACACACACACACACACACGGTGTTTGAGGCATGTAGATGTACGTTATTGACTCAGGAGCCCGCATCTTGGTTTTTCTTGCTGCCTGCATTACAATTTGGTTCCATTGTAGATGGAATCATTTGCAAGTTGTTTAGGACTGGTAGCTTAAATGCAGGTGGTAAGAGTGGATTGAGAGAAGTACAGATCATTGTAATCACAAAAAAAAAGCACCGGCTTTCTACAATTACTTGTCTATGCAAGTAAGATTACTAAAATTACTTGTCTGTGCAAGTAGGAAAAACTGGTCTTGCTAGCATCTTCAGACACAGGTTTTCTTTTCTTTATGTCGGAGGTGACAAACTTTTTTCAGCCCGAGGACTGAATTCTATTTCAGGGACGCTCTCAGGGGCCACATTCCAGTGGTGGGCAGGGTGAAAGGGGTGGGACTGAAAAATCCATCCCCCACACTCCATTGTTCCCAATTTAGTAGGTAGCATGTCTACTCAGAAGTAAGCATGAGAAGCATGTCTATGCTCCAATAAGCAGGACAAGCCTCTGCTTGTCCATGCAGAAGTAAAGTAAGCAGGACTGTGTCACACAGCAGCACTTTCAAGTAGTATCCCAAACACCAAGCCTATACCCAGAAGTAAGCATGAGCCTCATGTGAACTCACAAGTAAGCAGGGCAAGCCTCTTCATGTCTACTCAGGACAAGCCTCAAAAAGAAGCAGGGCTGAATCATTTAGCAGCTTCCTGCTCTGGCCCTTATGCCCAATAGGTAAAAGCTCTATCTCTGATCAGCAGCTGATTATAGAGAAGTGTTTTCCCTTGCTACACACTGAGAAAGGGAGCTTTTTCCAGGGCTAAGCAGCAGAAAGCACTTATCTCCAATCAGCTGCTGATCAGAGATAAGATTCCCCCCCCCTCCATGGCTGCAGCAGTGAGGCCAGATGGAGAAGTTGTTAGGCCAGATGGGGACACCTTGAGTTCCTTGCAAGAGGAAAACAGTGGGATATAAATCTAATCATCATCATTACCACCACCACCACCACCACCTATCACGCCTGCAGGCCAGAGGTTCCCCATACCAACTAGATCTTGCCAGTTTCTGTCCAGGAAACTCAATGTTTTTTGCATGGCTGAACTTAGTTGTCTAGTGAGAAAGTACACTGGGAAATAAGAAGCTGCTGCCAATAGGTGCTGGAGACCAAGGGGAAGGGAATCTGCTAGGTCAGCACAGTGCTGGCACGTGGCTGCAGACTGGTTAGCAATGACCAGCATGGGCCGTTTACATCACTGCCTGTACCTGTGCTGGACACCATTAGCCAGTTAATAACTTACACCAGGGACAGACAGAAGGTAGATCAGGATCTACTGGTAGATCTCCTTGTGATTTGCAGTAGATCTCTGGGTAATTTGCAGTAGATCAGTAAGGGTTTCCAAGTCAAATCGTTTAACAATAGCAATTAAAACTTGAATTAAAAGTGCTGAAATCAAGAACATAGGGGAGAAATAGGAATAAATATGTGTGTGAGCTCCAGTTCTGGTACTGAAAACAAATCTCTGGTCTGAGCATGTGCTCAGACTCTCAGAGGCACGTTGTTTTGCAGTTCTATGTCTGCCTTCTTGAGCCACTATTTTGTACCTGGACCTCAGGATTCTATGACTGATGAATCTCAGGACTGGTGAACCTCAAGATTCTAAAGAAAAACGAAGTAGATCCCATCAGCCTAAGCCTGCCCACTCATGACTTACATGACCTAGCAGCACTCATGGGTCCACTGCTGTACGACATTCTCTCCAGTAAGGGCATTGTGTCCTCTTCCCCCTCTCAGCAATGGTGGACTCATAGGCAACAGAGAATTGAGTTCTTACCAAACCAGACAGTTGGGTCAAGTTTTGATGCACTTCTTCTTATGCCGTGGGGTGCTTCTGTTGTAGAGGCACATGATGTTAATTCAACAGACTGCCATGGTAAAGAATTTATTTAGGGATAGCTCAGGGGGATGGGTGGCATGTTGAACCTTGCAACCATGCATCATTCTGGCCCCTTCCAGGGGGAAAAACCAGGAGAGACAATTTTGACATGCAAACAATGGCCAGCAGGAGAGGGTTTTAGACACTGCGCCTGCCCCAATGCTCACTCAACATTGCAGCCTCCCAAGAAAATTTTCAGTTGAAAAGAAGCAACAGACTACTGTAATGTGCTCTACGTGGGGTTTACCCTGGAAGACGGTTCGGAAGCTACAGCTGGTACAGAATGCGGCGGCTCGCCTGGTTAAAGGCAGCCGCCGGCGGGATCACATCACGCCAGTGCTCAAAGAGCTGCACTGGCTACCAGTTGCTTGCCGAGCCGAATTCAAGGTGTTGGTTTTGTCCTTTAAAACCCTATACGGCTCTGGTCCAGTCTAACTCAAGGAGCGTCTCCAGCAACACCAAGTAGGCCGCTCAACAAGATCTGCCACAGATGGCCTTCTCCTTGTCCCATCAGCCAGAGCAGCTAGACTGGTGGGGACAAGGAAGAGGGCCTTTTCTGTGGCGGCCCCCGTACTGTGGAACTCTCTCCCGAGTGACCTCCGCCATGCCCCCTCTCTGTTGAGCTTCCGCCACTCATTAAAAACCTGGCTGTTCAGGCGGGAATATGGGGTGGGTTTATTTATTTATTTATTTTATTTATTTATTAATCGCCGATCTGGCCGGCCACCCGGCCACCCTGGGCGATGTACAATTAAAACAATACAATAAACCAATACAATAAAATATGATAATTAAAACAGTATAAAAAAATTCTTTTAAAATCCTAACCCACCCCATATTCCCGCCTGAACAGCCGTGTTTTTAATGCACGGCGGAAGCTCATCACGGAGGGGGCATGGCGAAGGTCACTTGGGAGGGAGTTCCATAATGTGGGGGCCGCCACAGAGAAGGCCCTCTTCCTAGTCCCCACCAGCCTGGCTGCTCTGGCTGATGGGATAAGGAGAAGGCCGTCCATGGCAGATCTTGTTGAGTGGCCTACTTGATGTTGCTGGAGGCGCTCCTTGAGATAAACTGGACCGGGTTAAGATGTTAAAAAAAATTATATTGTTTTAAATGTATTTTATCTTGTTTTTATCCTTTGTACATCGCCCAGGGTGGCCGGTTGCTGGCCAGATGGGCGATAAATAAAATAATAATAATAATAATAATAATAATAATAATAATAATGTACTGTGTAGTTTGTCCCTCAAGACCAGACTGACTGTTGGACTCTGATTGGCTAGTGCCCCCATGCCCCCTATGGGTGACCTCGGGAGCTATTTGCTCTGCAGGCACTTTATTAAATAAGCTAAACTAGGGTAGCTAAGGCAGCCTTCCCCATGCTCTCGGCCTCCATATGTATTGGACTACAACCCCCATCATCCCAATGGGCTTGCTGGCTAGGGATGATGGGAGTTGTAGTCTAACACATCTGCAGGGCAAAAGCTTGGGAAAGCCTGAACTCTACGTTTTTTTCTGTGCTGAGCTGCTCTCTTCTTCTCAGACCGCATGTTGTGGGCTGCATGGGCAAAACTGAGGGAAACGGGTAGGAGGATGTTCTCACCTTTGGTCCTGCAGTGCCAGGTGGAACCACCCAGGCCTGAGCTTCTGAGCTTGCATCTGTGCTGCTTAATTTCTTTTTTCAAAGGAGGTGGGGATTCCCAGTCATAAAAATTGCAATCTGCATCCACGGGCTCTTGTAGATAAAACTTGACAATTCTACGTGCAGCCCAAAATGGATCTGAATATTTGAACAGCCTCCCTCCACTCCTGTGTCAATGCCCCAAGGCCCTTCTATTCATCTAGTTTAAATTAATGATCTCACTGATGGCACTAGCAATTGAACCAGAGCTCTCCTGAGCCAAGCACTCTCATACTGAATTTGATTAATTCTGATGACTATTAATTCTCACTGTTAATTAGGTAAGGTACTGCCGGAAAAAGAATACTGCATGTTGTGTAAAAGAAACCAGCTTGTAGCTGCAATGACACCCTTCCACAGGATTGTGTGCACAATAGCTGTTTTGTGCACAAGCATGATGGGTAATATCTTGATGCAGAATTCGGCAGCCAGAAATCTGCCTCTTTCTTTCTTTCTTTCTGTCTGAGATGACATGGAAAGCATGCGCTGTGTATAAAAAAGAACCCAACTCCCTTAACTTAAAAACAAAAAGTAGAACATTATAGAGAAAGTTCTAGCCTAGTCCTTTTCTGATGTGCTAGTTTTCTATATGCAGGGGATCCTAGTTTTGTGTGTGTGTGTGTGTGTGTGTGTGTGTGTGTGTGTTTTAAATGTGTGGGAGCATTCAAATACATAGATCCCCATCTGCAGCCTAAAATGGTATATTCCCAATGGGGCTGTACCATGTGATTATTCTGAATGTGTAGATGAGGCTTGGGAGTCTACTCAAATCTCTCAGACTTTGTTATAATTTCGGGGCTGGGGGAGATTAGATGTCATTTTTTGGCTGTTACTGGCATGAACCCACACATTTTGGTTGGCCTCAGTAGCTAGCCCAAACTTGTGCTCTCACCCCTGACCCTCCCACAGTGAGGAGGGGTAGGGTCTTCATTGTGATGTGACTTGTATGTGAATGTTAGTGCTGTGCTGAATATTATTTCGATTCTTCCATTTTTTGGCAATTTGTTGGAATTGGGGGTGAAACAAAAACTCAGGCGAAAGAGGCTGGGGAGGTGAGAATTTCAAATAATTTTCTCCTTGGGGAGGGGGACAGCGGTTCTATTTACTTTTTTAAGTGTAGGAGGTGGCTGAGGGGTCTTCTTTCTTTCACTTTAAAAACACCCTGTGCACTTGCAGGAGTGCGGGGCTCTTTACAGAGAGACTTCTCCAGAGTGGCAGCTCTTCCTGAACTCCCACGAGACCACGTGACATTGTGCTATCTCATAGGCATTCAGGAAGAGCTGCCCGGCTACAGAAGCCTCTCTGCAAAGAGCCCTACAAGAAAAGGGTTTTTCTAAAGTTCTAAAAGCCCTGTTCTTGCTTGCAGCAGCACAGGACACTTTACAGTGAGGCTTCTCCAGCAAGGCAGCTCTTCCTGAATGCCCATGAGAGCATGTGATGTCATGTGGTGTCATGGGAGTTCAGGACCAAACTAAACATAGGGAAGTATGAGAATTTCATTTTTGCTCACAAAACATGTGAGTATGCCTTGTTCGAAGCCCCGAGCATGAGCATGTGCCCGCCAAAAGTGTTTGCAAGTTGCCAGGCATGTGCTCACATTCAATTTGTGCAAGGTTCCCAGTTTGTTTTTGTGAAAATTTCCCCTGAACATTGAATCAGCTCACTATGGAGGAAAGTTGTGTAAATTAGGACATTTGCACAAATTTGGGGAAATTTGCACAAATTTCACATTTGATCACTGCTCAATTTGTGCCATTTCCCCATTTGCACAGAACAAGCAGCAATTGCAAATGTGAACACGAATCAGATGCGAGACAAGTGGAGAGACGATGTTCAGAGAATCCTAGTGAACTTGAACATTGCTTGTTCACCTCCGTGAAAGTGCATGTGGCCCTGATTTGGATCAGGACTGTGGTGATCTGGAGGGGTGATTTAAGGTTCCCACTCCCATTTTTGGGCTGAAATTCCACCCTCCATAGTAAGTAACTATGTGCTGTGTGAAGAAGTACTTCCTTTTGTCATCCTGAATCTTAAGCTTGACATGTTTCAGAGCAGGAGGGAAGGAGGCTGGCAGAGGCTCAGGAGAGCTCCCATGCTGGCTTCTCTGGTCTCCTCCTCTCCCTGCCCACTGAAATGCCCCCTTTCCTCCCTTTCCAAGGTCGAGTTCTCGATCCTGGAGGCCAGCCAGTGCAGTTCCTTCCATGCCAGCTGTGAGGGGGAGCAGGGTCAGATCTCTGACTCCCCCCTTCCGAGGTCAGAGTGCTGTCTGTGACCTTGGAGGAGGGACTCTGAACAATCCTACGGCTCCTCAGATGCTGTCTAGGGCTCATAGGATTGCTCCCTTAGATTGTAAATTATTGTTTTAACCTGTAAACTGCCTTGAGTGCTTTGACAGAAGGGCAGTACACAAATGAATTAACTGAAGACATAATAAATCTTGGAAACAATGAAGGTTATACCAGCAAATGAATATATGCAAATTTACTGATTTATTCTAAGCATCCAATTGAGTTTGCCATTCCTCAGAATTTGGATGGTTAGGGGGGGGGGGAATGCAGAGTATGTATAATTCTGACACTCCCTCAAATCCCATTTGAAAACTTTATGAGAGTTCCAGCGTTTACATAGAGCTCCAGCAAAGGGGGGGGGCTCTACTCATTTCAGTACCAATGACGCTTGCTACACAGGAAGAAGCTGTCCCTGACATTAAATGACTAGGAAAGCCTCTGCTCATTATGCAGAGCTGCATATTTATCCTGGATAAACACCAGAATCCCCAGACTTTGATTATGTCATTAAAAGTCCCAAAGCACATCTTTAAGTTTCAGTTTGTGGGGAGTCGGGGGAGGGAGGAAGCTGTTCCTTGCCTAAAGGTGTTTTTTTCCAAATATTTAAGGATAATCTACAGTAAAAAGATACAAAATCTTACCAAGGCCTGCCATGTGATTACATGATGTGTCTCATTGTTTGATGCCTGATACACCCCTTCATCTCTTTGGTCTCCCCACCCTCTGGAATCCTGGCTATCATACGGGAAAGGGGGAAAAGGGGGGGGGAAAGTGAAGATCAAAGTTCTAATGCAAGAACAAAGCTACTTTTATCCCTGCAGCAACTCTTATCTCTTTCAAAGTAGTGTTTTGGCATTGTACTTCTCTCCGTTCCGTACTAGGAGGTGCCTGCTACAGCCTTAATGCACCAGTAGGCAAATGTACTTTGGATACTGAAGTGTGTCTTCCACAAGGGCTGTGCACAGGTATTTGGGTTTGCGTCCCCCCACCAGACTGAGCAGTTCTGTTTTGTGAAATGGTGTGCACAGCACACGAAGCAAATTAATATGTGATTATCTGTAGAAGTAGGGTGGCTGAGTGTCCTACTTTACAGAGGACAGTCCTCTATTTAAAGGTGTCCTCTATTTGAAGAGCTGTCCAGTCCAAGTCTGGTTTAAAGATAAAGAACCATCAGAAGGGAGAGCAGGGGTCTTGAAGTTGCCCAGCAACAGTTAACACCTAGACAGCAGACTGAGAAGGCACACAGGTCACCTGGCCATGGTCTTCCCCACTATGGCAAGATGTATTGTATTTTTATTTAAATTATAGTCATTGGGTAGAATCCAATGGGGCACTTATGCCTCCACTGATTCTCTTGCGCCCAGCCAATTTCCATCCACAAGTGGCATCCACCACTTGCAGAATAAAGATTTACTGCTTTCAGGGCAACCAGAAACGAGTGAAAATGCTCATTCCTGGAATGGGGCAGGCCAGTGGCGCTCAGAGAAGGGAGCTCCACCGACCTGTCCCGATCAAAAAATGAGCATTTCTGCTTGTTTGGGGGCTTCCTCTGGGAAGTGCTACATCTCTGTGGTGCAAGCAGCGGGTCCTGCTCACGCAATAGAATTGGCAGGACCCACCACTTGCACAACAGAATCTGTGGTGCACGAGAGAATCGGCAGGGGTATATGCGCCCCATTGGATCCCACACATTATTTCTAAATTTGCATCTATACATATAAATTAGCATATGCAGATGTTATGCAGACTGGTGTCCCCTTGCGTCCTCATTTTTGGTGATGCATTTCCTCTTTTTTTGGCAATGAGTAAGTGGCCATCCTATGTACAAAGCATAGTACCTGGAATGATAATGAGACTTAAAGACTTTCCCTGAGTTTTGTATTCATTGCATAGATGGAGTTGTGCTGAATAGATTAGCCATTTTATATAGGCAAGAGGACTTGCAGGGGGGGGGGGATGCGACAGGTCCCTACATGGGAAGAAGTATTCCACCCAGAGTTTTTTCAACATCTCAGCGAGAGAAGTGGAACATCACTACAAGGTTGCTGATCCCCATGGTGACCCAGTCACACAGAGGCAAGTAGTCTAGAGGACTGGCTAGCAAAGCATTAGGGACAACAATATTTGAAGAACCACCACCTCCTCCCATATGGTCCTGCTCAGTCACTGTATCTAGCATCAGAGGCCCTACTATGCATCCCACCACTTTCAGAAGCACATCCTGGCTTGATCTAGGGGTTTTAGTAGATCACCATCTAAATGAGTCAGCAGAGCGATGAGACAGCTTAAAAGGCTAATGCAATTCTAGGCCACAGCATCAGCAGAGGCACAGTGTCCAGATCATGAGAAGTAATGGTACCACTCTATTCTGCTTGGGACAGACATCACTTGGAATACTGTATCCAGTTCTGGGCACCTCAGTTTAAGAAGGATGTTGACAAACTGGAAGCTGCCCAGAAGAGGGTGACCAAGCTAGTGAATGGCCTGGACTGGAGACTAAGTCCTTTGAGGAAAAGTTGAAGGAGTTGGGTTATTTAGGCTAGGGAAGAGCTATCTTAAAATATTTGAAGGGCTGTCACATAGATGACAGAGCAAATTTGTTTTCTATTGCTCCAGGAGGTATGTGGTCTGAGACTCTGAGCTAATCGGTTCAAATTACAAGAAGGGCTTCCTGATTGTATGAGCTGTTCAACCATGGGACAGACTGCCTTGAAAGGCAGTGAATTCTCCTTCATTAGAGGTTTTTAAGAAGAGGCTGTATGGGCATCTATCAGACTCAGAGATACTGCAGCAGCGGACTTCCTGCATCAGCAGGGGGCTGGACTAGTTGTCCGTTGAGGTCCTTTCCAACCCGATGATTCTGTGACTGGTTGAAATGTGACACAGAGCATCTTCTGTTGCAGCCCTCAGGTTGTGGAATTCCTTCCCTAGATGGAGCTCCCTCTCTTTTATGCTTCAGTTGAGCTGCTAAGGCCTTTTCATTTTGCCAAGCGTTTAGTGTGGTTTAAAGTTCTGTTTTTCTGCAGAATTGTTTTATCCTGCTCTTGGTTTTATTGCATGAAACTGATTTTAGTCATTTGGACTGTTTCTCTCCGCATTTTATAGGTTAGATCCAGGATCTGCCTTCTGTAAGAGGAAGGGACCTTCCATGAGAGGAAGGGCTCGTGGTAGATCCCTTTGCCTGAATTTTGAGGATTTCCTTTCCCCTCCAACACCACCCCATTCAGCAGGGTTTCCTGACTCTCTGTGTAGCATTTTCTGGGAACTGAAGAAGCTGCTGTGGGAAGGAGGGGCCAGGGAAGTCCACTTTCCCCAGCGCAGTTGATCCAGCATAAATATGGTTCCAACCCAAAGTATTAAACTTTTTTGTAAACCACTTTGGGTTTATTTTTTTTGAAGAAAAGTGTATATGTCTTGGATGGAAGGAAGGGAGAGAGGAACGAAGGAACATTTGACTCCAGTGTCATAGAAAAAAAGGATAGCTCATTTCATTATGCCTCAACTGGGCATACTTGGACTGCATTGTAGGTCCTGTTGCCTCAATAAAGCCTAACATAAGATCCATCTCATTTAATCCTGTAATGATCAATAAGACTGCATTTTAAAAACACAAAAGTGTTGTCTCTTATTTGAAGCAGAGTTACTAATTTTGGCTGGGGCAATATTATTTCATAGGTTTCTGCTGAGTGTTTAGTTTGACTCTTAGATGAAAAAGGGGCACTTTCTTCAATAAGTGGCATATGTAAAGTGGAGCACAATGCAGATTTTGATTAAAATGTTGCTCTGTGGCCTTTCAGGCAAATTCTCAAATTATTTAATATTCTTTTCTGCACATATGCGGGAAATGGCAAAGGCAATATTAATAAAAGAGGGCTTATAGGAATGTAGAATCAGAGCACCAGCTCCTTGACAAAAGTTATTTACCTAGCGAACGTTTCATTTCAAAGCGAACAGAAACTCTGTGATGCCTGTATTATGCAGAGGCCTTAAAACTCTGTTAGACATTTTTAACCCACTCTAATTTATTCCAGGAAACTTTAATCCCCTGCAGAATGGAACTGCTGTGAATTTTTCAAAAGTCATAATAATCTACCAAAGTGAAGAAGAAGGGGTGTGTGTGGAAATCTATAATGACGACATTGGCTCTGGGCTTCAGGAGTTTAGTTTAAATTCGTTCTAAAAATGTAAAACAGAGGGCAAGAGTTAATAGGATATTTCGTAGAGTTAACATTTCAATCCTCCTCCAAATCTTTATAAATTCACTTGCATCTCTGCCATTAGTCACATTCCAACTTGGCACTTCCCAGAGTTCTAAACCTAAATGTTGCAAGAAACACTACTGGAGAATCTTCTCCAAGTCGTGCAGCTCATTTGGTATTTGGATCACACAGTATGTGGCACCTAACTGTATAATGTGTTCTAAATTGAAAGGAAAGTGAGATGTTTGACATATCTGATGAGATATAACTATATTCACTGTCAAGGTATTACAACAGACTAGCAGAAAAGAAAAAATACAAACAAGCATTTCCCAGAACTAGGGATGGTTGAACATGCAATGTTCAAGTTTGTTGAGGTTCTCTGAATTCTTCTTCGAAGCTCTTTTCACCTCATTTGTGGTCCCAAATGTGAGCATCTTTTTTTTTTTTTCCTGATCAGGAAAACTGTGCATTTAAAAAAGTGCACAACTTTCCAAATTGAAAAAAAAATGAATTTTTCAAAATATAATTTTTCCCCAACCAAAAATGTGCACCCCCCATAGGCTAAAGCATGAAAATACGTATTTGGGGGAGGGGGATTTTTTTGGAAGTGCACATTTGCACAAGTGGGCACTTTCAAGCACAAATGCAAGTTCAGAAAATTTTGAAAAATTCCTGAGAATTGTGTGTTCCTGTTCGCATTTGCGATTGCGAATGGGGCATTTTTGCATGATTTGTGAACAGGAACAAAGTTCTCATACTACAACCCAGTTGACAAGAGGGACACAGAGAGCCCTAGCTCCACAAGGATAGAGGAATTGCCTCCCTGGATGGATCAGACCAAAGCCCATCTAACCTAGCAATCTGTTTCTAACAGTGCTCAGCCAGATGTGTCTGTAAGCTCAGAAAAAGGACATAAAGATGATAGTCTTCACCCAATAGAGCAGCTGATAGAGAAATATTGTATATATATACAGTATCTGAATGTAGAGGTTCCATTTAACGTGTCATAGTTAATAGATGGTGACATGAGGGACCTGAAATAACATGTCACTGTTGCAGTGTAGAATGATCCTGTTCAGCCAGCCAGCTGTGTCCTCTTCTAGGCCTCCAGTTTCCCCAACCTCCCACATTTTCCATTTCTTCCCCCAACACTCAGTATTCTGTGGCTAGTGGGCTGGTTTGGGGGGGGGTATGGGTCACCCCTCAGCATATCTCCCCTAAGGTTTTATTGTACTCTTGCAAACCTTGGGCTGAGATAACACTCTCTTGTGTGTGGATGGTGCTGTCTTGGCTTCATCAGGATTGGCTCTTGGAAAACGAGTTAGCTTTCAGTATATGATAGCTCTGTCTTTCATGGATTATTCTAATCCTTCTTAAAAAAGTCATATGAACTATGAGTCACCAGCAGTTAGCACATCCTGTGGCAGTGAGTTCCAAATGTTAGTTACAAGGTGTGTTATATTGGCTTTTGTAACTTCCAGTCCTCCAGTAAGGAGGCTGATTTTAGTGGTTCCATATTTTAGTTCAAAAATCAACAATTTCACAACTGAATTCTCTACAAACTCTGGGAGTGAATTCTATCCAGCCCTGGTGGTTCTTTATAATTTGTCAATTAACTAAAACATTTGTTTGGCATAGTTGTTTAAGTGCACTCCTTGAAAAGAGTGTTTCAGCTGTGCGTACCTCTCTGGCTTTATCTGCTGTAAAGAGAATTTATTTAGCTTGTCTGCAGATTCATTCACTCATTTATTACATTTCTATACCACCCAGTAGCCAAAGCTCTCTGGGCTGTTTACAAAGACCTTAAAAATGCAGTATTATGCATAATATAAGAACAGTTTAGCAACAAACATATAAACAGAGCAGACACACATACATATCCAAACAATATCCCATGACCTGATTAAAAACCTATCATATGCTGCCAAATGCATGGGAGTAGAAGAAGGTCTTAACCTGGCACCAAAAATTCCCCATCTTCCTTCAGTACACTGTTGTCATGTAACAATCCAGCCAGACAAGTTTCTTGTTCTGCTAAAGAAAAAAAAAACACCCTACTGCATGTGTTGGCAAGATGTATTATCATCTCTGGATCTTGGCTAGATTTCTAAAACCAGGACGGTAATGCTGTGATTCCATAGTAGCCTTCCCAAAGATGGTGCCCTCTAGATATTTTGGATGAAAGTTCCCAAGATTCCTAACAATTGACCATGCTGGCTGGGTCTCATGGGAGTTGAAGTCCAAAACATCTGGTTGGGGAAGGCTGTTCTATAGTAACATGGAAAAGACATCAAGATTCAAGGCACCTGGTTAGGGAAGGCTGTTCTATAGTAACATGGAAAAGACATCAAGATTCAAGAGACATTCTGTGCCATTCTGGATTTCCTCCAAACTGATCTGATCTTCAGCATTTGAGGTTTCTGTAGGCAGTGGTTTCTATACATACATAAAAGATGTCATTAAAGTAACCTCCCTCCCCATGGGCTTTGAGGTAAATTTACTGACTCTCCCTTCAGGAGTCTCCAGGGAGAGACTAATACTCATGAAAAACACATCTAATGAAGTCAAGTGTCACTGTGAAAATGTCTCCAGCCTTTAAACGGATGCGGCATCAAGACGGGAGTGTTCTCTTCAAGCTGTAGGAAACCAGACAGACAGATCAATTCCCTAATCATGAAAACATACTCTATCTTCTTAATATGCCCTTGGGCAAATTATGCTCAGTCAAAATGCTGCTCCAAATAACAAACTATTGAACAGTGATTTTTCATTATTGACAGAATGCAGGTCACCAAGTGAAAGAGTTACTAGATCACCTTGCTTTCTGTAATGATCTTTGGCAACATTTTCAAAACTGCCTGGCACCCTGCCTGATCCCAAATCTATGTACAATTAATGGCAGATTCCTGGGAGAGGAAAGGAAGGTATCTTCAGCCCTGTGTTGTG
The DNA here is from genome assembly GCA_021292165.1 of Shinisaurus crocodilurus. Taxonomy (NCBI): domain Eukaryota; kingdom Metazoa; phylum Chordata; class Lepidosauria; order Squamata; family Shinisauridae; genus Shinisaurus; species Shinisaurus crocodilurus. Next base: position 41,003,492 of record CM037880.1, read on the forward strand.
AGCAACTTACAATGCGTATTGTGATAAGTTACTATATTTAGGGTTTAAAAACAAACAACTAGCTGTGTAGTCACTATATAGCCTCTAGAGTGGAGTGGTGCTTTGTGAGTCGTATCCCTCATCCTGATACTATCCCATCCCAACATACTCCATCTATGTCACGAAACAGTAGGTATGACATTGTGTGATATCTCGCTTGCATACCTGGTAAATCTTGGTAAAAAATAACTTGTTTTGGACCACTGTGACATTCCAGGTCTGCTCACAATATGGGCATAACACTAAAAGTGATGCCTCTGTTTTTGTTGATTAAGAGCAAGAATGACTCTATTTTGCATTTCTTTGCAATTGAGAGTTATTCTGTGTAATGTCAACCTCCCCTTCTCAACATATGGAATGAGAGGCGGGGAGCATCTTCCAGATTAGGGAATGTCACTTTCAGGAAAATTTTTTGCAGCAGTTGACCTGTTGTGAGTGTGAGTTGCTTGAGTTGCTTTTCTGCAGGGTTCACTCCTTTCCCCTGCATCCATAGCAGGGAGGGAGGGAGAAACAGATGCATCTGATCTATGATTCTAGTGCTTGCAAATGAGCATGCCATGAACAATAAGGCCCAGTGTAATGTACAGACTGCCATTTTGGGGACCTATTGACAGCCCCTGCAGCCGGCTTAATTCTGCTGCCTCTTGCTTTGCCCCAGACAACAGTGGTGGTAAGAAGGAGAAGCAGTAGATGCCACTGCCTACTTGCTCATTGCCTCTCTGCCTGGCAAGCAAGCAGGCGGTGGTGATAATGAGGAAGAGGAGCAGTGGGCAAGGGCAACAATGCTGGTGAGCAGTAGTGGGAGGGGGGCATTGGAGGGGGTCTTGCCCAAGGGCCTTCCAAAACCTGAAGGAGTCACTGTTTACTTGGGGCTGTTGATAATGCTTTGTAGGCCAATGTGAACTGCATTTTTCTTGTTTGTTTTTAGTCTAAAGATCAAACACATCCTTGGCTTTTAGAACACTGCAAGAGAAGCTACTGCAAAGTAAATGAATTCAAGATAAAGGAGATGCACTAGAGCAGTGTTCTCCAACCTTGGGTCCCCAGACGTTTTTGGCCTACAACTCCCAGCATGCCCCAGCCAAAAACATCTGGGGACCCAAGGTTGGAGAACACTGCACTAGAGACTTTGGCTATATGTAATGGGTTGTATGTGTGTGGGGGGGCTTGGGCAAGCATCCTTATTATGGAGGAAAAAAAGGTGTCACAACAAGTTTGTTCTTACTTTAATCTGTGAACTGCTGGAGGGGATCTTTAGTAACGCAAAACACATGGCGCGAAATCATTGCAAGTTTAGAATTTCCCCTGCCTGTTAAGTGGCAGCCAGTGAAGTGGAGTGGGGGACTGACGACAGTGAAGCTCGCAATGCACTGCCAGCACATTGCACAGTTTACATGGTCCAGCATTATATAAGAGAAAAAGGAGCGACAGGGGCAGCACACCAGCAGAGTGTGTGGTTCCAGCCAGAATCTTTTCAACAAAATTCTTCATTCCGTAACAGGCAGTTTACTTTCATAAAGCCTAAAATGAGCCAGTGTTTCTATTTAAAATTAGCTTTCTGGTGCTCCATCCTATAACCAAGAGAATCTCTGGCTTGATCCTGTGGTGCACCAAACATTCAAACAGATAGTTTAGAAATGAGATGGAAGACAGAGACAAGAGGTGTGTTTTTGGGGGGCAGCAGAATGCATCAAGCTCCTAGGCACCCCTATTCTTCTTGAAGTTGCATGGGTAAGGAGACTGGCTAGTTACCTATGGCTAGTCCATATTCTGCTGACAGATTCATGTTAGACTGGCACATTCCACTTTTGAAGCCACCTTCCTCCTCCTAATTTGCTCTTGCTCCCTATATGCTGCTTAAGAATTATATTCTAAGTCTTTCCCCCTCTCCCCGTGACATCTTCATTGCTGCTTCATTAACTGGTGCACCATCAGTGCATTTCATTACAGCCTCTCTCCTCACTCACTGTGCTGATCTCAGACACAGATACAACCCAGCTATCAAATGCTAGGCGGTATTTATCTTCCTTGCAGTTCAAAAGAAGGGAAAATTGGCTAAATCATCCCAGGAGCTAGCATACCCATATTTGTCTCTCTCCATTTTCTTGCTCCCTCCAGCAGCTGGAAAGATATTTATTTAGGAACAGTTGCTGGCTGGTGTTGTTTTGAAAGCAACCTGAAATGATTCCAGATTTTGAGATAAGTCCATATAGCATCCCTTGGGGAAAGAGGGATCTGTTCTGAAATAGGAATGTGGGAATCTGCAACATGTAAACTTGTCGAGCTTATGAACAGAAACTCCGAATTCCACCGACTTATGCCCATATCAGATTATGAGCTTTATTTTTTCTGTTCCCACAACAATGTGTGCATATTTCAGTGTACGTTTTTGAATTGTACACATAAATTGTGCTTTTTGTTTTTTGATCTGCAGATCACATCATAAGCTTGGAAATGTATGGACTTGGACTGCAAATTGAGTTCAAATATGCATTCGGGTCTGGGAGGAGTGAATTGTGTAAATTCTGGTTTTAAAAAAAGTGAACAGAAACAAAGCAGTTTCTGCCTAATCTGAAGAAGTTCTCAGTAGAGCTTTGTACTGATAGCATCTGAAAATTCTCCACCCTATTTGTGGGAAGATAAATTTCACTGACTTTTGTGCTGCCATTGCAAGTGGCAACAGCATCAGCTACATTGGCAGGCTGGCCCCATTTTGCATCCACCACAATGCAGGTGTGAGGGGGGCAGTGTTGAGTCCAGCTATGGAGCTAGTGCTGTGCCAAAGTCTGTCCTCCAATTTCCTGAAAGTTTTCTGTGGATAGCGTTGGCATGAAGTTTGCACTGATCTGCGTATCTCGTCATGACTTGAATAAAATTATATTATTCTTCTTGTGCGTTCATGTGCCGGTTTGCTGGCCCTTTCAGATATTACAGGGGCCAGCGTATTTATTCTAGTTTCAAGCAAGAAGGGGGAAAATATCTTTACAAACTACAGACACAGGCAATGATTCTATAAATACTGCTAGTATAGATTGTATAGCACGAATCCATGAATGTGGTGCCAGATTCTGTAGGCTTTCAATCTACATTACATAGACAAGGTGGGTCAGGGATTGACAGTGACCCAGTTCAGATAATTGTCTAAAGTTTCTAAACCATGGTTTAGTTGATTGTGAATGAGCCTTGGGCTCACACACTCGCCTTCCCCTCTCCTCCTTCACATGCACACTCGTCAGTCTGCAAGCACCTTGAAAACAATGCAGTGATTACTAACAAACAATGCAGTTTGTCAAGAACAAATCCTGCCTAGACTAATCTGATCCCATTTTTTGATCGGGTAACCTCCCTTGTGGACTATGGGAATGCGGTGGACATAATATATCTGGACTTCAGCAAAGCTTTCGACAAAGTGCCTCATGATATCCTGGTTAGCAAGCTAGCTAAAAGTGGGCTAGATGGAACAACTATCAGGTGGATCCACAACTGGCTACAGAATCGGACTCAAAGAGTGCTTATCAATGGTTCCTTCTCAAACTGCGGAGAGGTAACGAGCGGGGTACCACAGGGCTTAGTCCTGGGCCCAGTGCTCTTCAACATTTTTATTAATGACTTGGAGGTACAGGGAATGCTTATCAAATTTGCAGATGACACAAAGTTGGGTGGAATAGCTAATACTCTGGAAGACAGAAATAAAATTCAAAGCGATCTCGATAGGCTGGAGCGCTGGGCCAAAAACAACAGAATGAAATTTAATTGGGATAATTGCCAAGTGCTACACCTAGGGAAAGGAAACCAAATGCAGAGTTACAGAATGGGGGACACTTGGATCAACAATACTACAAGTGAGAAGGATCTTGGAATTGTGGTAGATCACAACTGAATATGAGCCAGCAATGCGATGTGGCTGCAAAGAAGGCAAATGCTATTTTGGGCTGCATTAATAGAAGTATAGCTTCCAAATTGTGATAGTGATAATTCCCCTTTACTTGGCACTGGTTAGGCCTCATCTTGAGTACTGCATCCAGTTCTGGGCATCACACTTTAAGAAGGACGTAGACAAACTGGAGAGGGTTCAGAGGAGGGCAACAAGGATGATAAGGGGACTGGAAACAAGGCCCTATGAGGAGAGACGGAAAGAACTGGGCATGTTTAGCCTTCAGAAGAGGAGACTGAGGGGAGATATGATAGCACTCTTCCAGTACTTGAAGGGTTGTCACACAGAGGAGGGCCAGGACCAGGATCTCTGCTCGATCATCCCAGTTTGCAGGACACGGAATAATGGGCTCAAGTTACAGGAACCTAGATTCCACCTAAACATCAGGAAAAATTTCCTGACTGTCAGAGCAATAAGACAATGGAACCAACTACCTAGGGAGGTGGTGGGCTCTCCCAATCTGGAGGCATTCAAGGTGCAGCTGGACAGACATCTGTCAGGGATGCTTTGACCTGGATTCCTGCATTGAGCAGGGGGTTGGACTCGATGGCCTTGTAGGCCCCTTCCAACTCTACTTTTCTATGATTCTATGCAAGAGATGGAGAGCAAAAACTTCTGCTTTTCTTTAGAACAAGCTATAGTTCTGCATTACATAGATTCATCGAATCATAGAAAAGTAGAGTTGGAAGGGGCCTACAAGGCCATCGAGTCCAACCCCCTGCTCAATGCAGGAAGCTAGAGGAGGGGTCTCCCATCCAAGTAATAACCAGGCCTGACCCTGCTTAGCTTTCCACGCTCAGACAAGCTGAGCCAGCATGAGCCATACAAACCTATGGAACTGTGGTTTGTTCTAGCCAAAGTTAGTTAACAAATCAAGATCTGAAAACTGCCCATACTGACCTATGTCCCTTAGATCATCAACAGAGGTCATTCTCCAAGTGCCACCTCAATCTAAAGTGTGGGGATTGGCTAGGAGGCAGAGAGCTTTCTCATTTGTTGCCCTCCCCTCTATTATGGCATGCTAAAACGTGTACATGATTCAGAGAATCGTGTTGTGGAGTGAGTGATAGATAGATGATATAGATATAGATAGATATATCCTGGTTTGTTTTTACTAACTTTGCTTAGAACAAAGCACAGTGCCTCAAGTTGGTACATAAGGAAGAACTGCAGTTTGTTCTAAAATGAATGCAAATATTTCACTCTCACATGCAAAGGAACAGAGAGGAGGGAACTCATTCCTGATAATCTAAATGTGGTTTAGATAAGTCTTCCCCAACCATTGTCCAGGCTGCCTGGGGATGATGGGAGTTGCAGTCCAACACATCTGGAGGGTGCCAGATTGGGGAAAAATGGTTTAGATGATTGCCTGAACTGGACCAATGAGTTGGAGAAAGTCAGATGGTGGTAGAGAATCAGGTAAACTGAAGTGAAGGTTTCCCTGGAAAGAAATAAAGAAATAAGGGATTGATAAATCACCTAAAGGAGGAGAAAGGGGGCTAGGGTCTGATGAAGAGACAGGAGCAAGCTTTTTCTCAGGTAGAGCCCAGAACAGTATAAAGTTCAATTTGGAGATGACTTCAAAGACTAACAATGTGTGTAGTATGAATACAGCCTATGTGAAAGAAAACAAATGGATAACAATCCTTTCAAAAGAGATCTACATTACTTACTTATTTACATATCAACTGTTTGTAGCATGATGTTTTGAATATAGATGGTATGTTTTAAAAATGCATTTGAACTACATTTAGGCCTGCAACCCAAACCCTGTTTTGAGAAAAATGGAGTAGATGTACCTATAATCTAAACACATATTTTCCTTCATCTTTCTTTCAGGTCACATGTGCAAATTTAACCAGTGGTGGAAAATCAGAACTTCTAAAAACAGGCAGTTCCAAATCCACGTTAAAGCACATATGGACAGAAAGCAGCAAAGACTTATCCATCAGCCGGCTGCTATCACAGACTTTTCGTGGCAAAGAGAACGATACGGATTTGAGCCTGCGGTATGATGCCCCAGAAACATATTCTGAGCAAGACCTCTGGGATTGGCTGAGGAACTCCACGGACCTTCAAGAGCCTCGACCCAGAGCAAAGAGACGGCCCATTGTCAAGACAGGGAAGTTTAAGAAAATGTTTGGCTGGGGCGATTTTCATTCCAACATCAAGACAGTGAAGTTAAACCTGTTGATAACTGGGAAAATAGTTGACCACGGCAATGGGACGTTCAGTGTTTACTTCAGGCATAATTCAACCGGCCAAGGGAATGTATCTGTGAGCTTGGTACCCCCTACCAAAATAGTGGAGTTTGACTTGGCACAACAAACGGTGATTGATGCCAAAGATTCCAAGTCCTTCAACTGCCGCATTGAATATGAAAAAGTGGACAAGGCCACCAAGAACACGCTCTGCAACTACGACCCTTCAAAAACATGTTATCAGGAGCAGACCCAAAGTCACGTCTCATGGCTCTGCTCCAAGCCCTTTAAAGTGATCTGTATTTACATTTCCTTTTATAGTACAGATTATAAACTAGTACAGAAGGTGTGTCCTGATTACAACTATCACAGCGACACACCTTATTTCCCTTCAGGTTGAAGCAGACCATGTGTCTGAGACTGGACCCTGAGGAATAAATAAATAAATAATAAAATAATAAATAATAAAATAAAAGAGGTCATAGGACAGGGCTGTTACCTCAAAGGAGAAGGCCACATCTATTGCCTGGAATGTGTCTACACTCTGCTGCTGATGTCAACTGGCTGCAAATATGTTAGTGGAAACCAATCTAATGTCATTTCTGCCCAGTCAGCTCCATGTATATCAGTCCAGTTGTAAATCACTATGGATTTTAAATAATGCCACACACAATTTCTCTCTCTCTCTCTCTCTCTCTCTCTCTATCTATCTATCTCTATCTCCTTCTCCCTCTTTGCAGCGTGCATCTATTGAGATTCCTGTTAAGAGGGCTTTCATTGTCTGATATGTAATGTTTCGGGATAACCTATCATCAAGCAAAAAGGATTAACTAGACGGAGAATGGTTTCTTACACAGACTGTTATGGAAATCTCCTTTTAAGTCTTGAATACATGATAATCAATAATCCCCACTCATGCATTCTATCACTTGGAGTAGCTGTACTGGTAAATAATACTGTGTAGGAGTAAATGCTTGTTAAAATGGGGGGGGGATGTGTGTGTGTCTACAGTTCAGTATTTCTCTTTCTACGAACACAACAAAGTATAGTGACTTTTCTCCAGCACAGAGTGGGCACATTCAAGGTGGTGTTAGGTGGTCCTTTTTCTGCAGAGTGAGCCTGTTGAACTAATAAAGATGAGCACACATTTGGAATTTACACATCAATAGACCATATGAGTTTGCATTTTGCTAGCCATCACTTCAACAAGGTAGAATCGGCTGAGACCAACTGAGATACTCTTCAATCACCATGTAGGAAGGAAAATGCCTGATAGGCGACCTGTAAGTTGTAAGTGTCTGTCTTATCTTTATTACACAATATTGTAACAAATTCAATATCCTAGTCTTCATTTGTATGAATGGTTTGTATTGTATATAGTTTAACCCGTGTTATTTGAGCTGCTTATTAATATAAACTTGTAATTGTCTCTCTGCTTGTTATTGGTTAAAAACAAAACAAGGAAATGAGGAATCCATTTTATCAATGTAGCTGTAAACTCCATTTAAAAAGACGGAATTCTGTACAAAGCATTTATTCAGCTAAAGTATTGTTGAAAGCTATACACTTACAACATTTACAGTCTGTCTGTATTTAGATCTTTTCTTTCCAGGTGACAAAGATTGAAATGTACATAAAAATAAAATACTTAAATTCGAGTTTCAATATGCACTCTGTAGATGGTGGTTTAAATAGCACTAATGGAAGACTGATTCTGCAGTGGTGATGGCATCTTCCATCTCAATATGTATGGTGAGGACATTGAGGTCCACTGCTCCCCCCCCCCCCGTCAAGTTGTGAAATATAGACCAGGTTCTTTATCGTTATTTGTGATTTTATAGCACTTTACAGTGCACGATGAAGTTTACAATGCTTATCTTGTTTATCTTCACAACCACCCCATGGGTAAATTGGGTGGAAGCTCAAGGGGCAATGTGATGGCAGCAGACCTGCTGTCTGTAAGGTTGCTACCAATTTTACAGAAAACAGGAACGGTGGGGAATTTAAAATGCAGCCTGGGCAGGTTGTGTGTGTGCGTGTGTGTGTGTCTCAGTACCCATCTAACTACTGCATCTACCCAGATTTTTTTTCTCCTGATGAGCCTCTGAGATTGGAGTTAACTTGTGCTAGGAGAAAAATGACTGGAGAGACTAAGTTTCAGGTGTACAAATTCAGCAGGAAAGGGATTATCAATGCTCTCCCACCTTCCCATGCTATTCTTTAAATGGACTCCCAGTCCCAGCACAACCTGTAATTTCCGACACCTGCCCCATGCTGCTGAATGATCTAACCTAGCCTTACCGTGCAATCAGTGGCAAGGTAGCTGTGCGAAAATGCTACCACATAAAGGCTACTCCATGTTGTAATTTTTTTTAACGTTAGTGGATCTCTCCACACAGTCCTGGTGACTTTGGGCATTCAATCAGCCGCTGCAAAACGAGCACTGGTGATAAGGATAGTTTCAGTCACACATGCATAAAGTCCTATCTGTTTATCAGATTTGTACGCCGTGCTGCTTCCAAAGTGCTTGTGTCGGGGTACATGGTTCCCACCTTTTGCCCTCATGACAACTCCCTGAGGTAGACTTGCGTGAGAGGATGGTAAATTACCCAAAGTTTCCCAGTGAGCGTCACAAGATTTGAATCCAAGCAACTGCAGTCCAAGTTGATGATTATAACCACTATATCACATGGGCTCCATGTTCTTTGACTATCCACAGTCTCAAGATAACGTTTAGGCATTTATCCACATATGTTTATCTGCCTTCTACTGATCAGGGGACTGGTCCATTTATCAGCACTGTCCACTATGACTGGCAGCAGGTTTCAGTGGCCAGTGGTTTTTTCCAGCCCTACTCTTTGAGCTCCATTTAACTGGGGATGATGCCAGGGCCTGAACCTGGAGCCTCCTGCATTCAGAGTGACCAGAAAGCTGACTTTATCATCCATAGCATGGCCTATACCTGAAAGCATTGAACCGAACTTGAAAATATCACACATAGTATATATATATATATATATATATATATATATATTCATTCATTCATTCATTCTCCAAGATACATTCCGATTTTCATGCCAGGAAAAAAGCCAATAAGCCCCTTGTTTATGTAAACAACAGCAGCAGCAGCAGCAGCAACAACAGCGTTATCCCCCCCCCCCCGACAGGTAGCTTTATGCCAGGTTAGGGAACCTTAGGCCTAGGGGCCAAATCCAATCCTCCTGAGGTCCCAATCTGGCCATCACCCCCTTTCCTGCAACCACCAATAATTTGGTGGTTTCCCGGCTTTTGTGCTGTTTTTTTTTTTTTTTTCACATTCCAAAAGGTTGAAATGCCTTCCCTAAGGATTACTTATTGGCAGTAAGAGCTTCAAGCTACAATATGCTTGTATATTTGGACCTTTTGCCTATGCCTTCCCCTTTGCCCTTGCCCTCCCCCCCGGAATGTGGCCCCTGAGAGCATCTCTGAAATTGAATTCAGCATCTTGGGCTGAAAGACATTCAACACCCCCATTTTATAAGAACATACGAAGAGCCATGCTGGATCAGACCAAGCATCCATCTCATCCAGCATTCTGTTCACACAGTGGCCAACCAGCTGCCCATAGGAAATGCACAAGTAGGACATGAGTGCAACAGCACCCTCCCACCTAAGTTCCCCAGCAACTGGGGTATATAGGCATACTGCCTCTGATACTGGAGGAAGCATAGAGCCATCAGGATTAGTAGCCATTGATAGCCTTCTCCTCCGTGAATTTGTCCAATCTATACTTTTAAAGCCTTTCATATTGTTGGCCATCACTACAACTTGTGGAAGTGAATTCCATAGTTTTAACTATGCGCTGTGTGAAGAAGTACTTCCTTTTACCTGTCCTGAATCTCACACCAATCAATTCATGGGATGACCCCGGGTTCTAGTATCATGAGAGAGGGAGAAAAATGTCTCCCTGTCCACTTTCTCTCCACCATGCATCATTTTGTACAACTCTATCATGTCTTCCCTCACTCACCTTTTTTCAAAGCTAAACAATCCCAGATGTTGTAACCTTTCCTCATAGGGGAATTGCTCCAGACCCTTGATCATTTTAGTTGCCCTTTTCTGCACTTTTTCCAACTCTACAATATCCTTTTTTTGGCGTGGTGACCAGCACTGTATACAGTATTCTAAGTGTGGTTACACCAGATTTGTATAAGGGGAGTATGATCTTGGCAGTTTTAATTTCAATTCCTTTTCTTTATGGTCTGGGAAGAAATGCTTAAAAGGAAAACTACAGTTGTCACAGTACAAAGCTACAGTAGAAAAGGTCCAAGCTACTTGATGCTCTCATTCATTCATGGTGGACTCTCCTCTGCTAATGTCTGCGGATGGGGGGACTTCATTTGGACAACTGGGCTTTCTGCATGCATCCACTAGTTGATGTTTCTTCTAGTCCATCCTGTGCACCATTATCCCTCCCCAAACTGTATTTGACAGGTGGAAGGGAATATCTAGGGATGAGTGAATCTGTCTGCTTCACTTTCTCCGGCATTCATATTTTTGAAATATGGAATATCTTCTCTCCCAGATATGAAGAACGTTGCAATTTTTGGAAATTTCTTATAGAAAATGAATTGAAACAAAATTCTCACCCATCTCCTCTAGCCAAATTCAATAGACAGAGTTGTTCACAGCATGGAGAGGACCATGATGTACCTGACTATCAGGTAGCTGTTACAGACTGAGCCTGCTAGAAAAAAGTGGTGGCAACTCTGCCTCATAGCTGTTAGAAAAAAGAGGAGGAGTCTGAAAAAAGATGAGGAGCCTGCCAGAAAAAAGAGAAAAGTTGAGGGGCCTGCCCCCCAAAAGAGGTAGCAACCCTGATTCAGCACTAACATGGTTGAATACACAGAGATTCAAAGCCCAACATTTAAGAGCAAAGCACTCAAACCCTGGGCTTGGATAGACAATTCTGTTAGCTACGGTTTCTCCCACATTCTTTTTTAAACCTCACGTTATTTTTTCTCCCAAATATGGAAAACATTGTGAATTTTGGTAAATTCTGATCAAAACTGAACTGAACTGAAATTTTCATGTATCCCTAGGATACCAGAAACACCATTGTTCTGAAATCACAGCCCCATTCCGGGCCTTGATTGACTGGGCAGAGTAAAGAGCAAGACCACAAGAAACATGATTAATTAGGCTACCTTGCAGTTGTGAACAGGAACCCTTCCCCCTTGTTTTGACAGCTCTTTGTGAAAATGTGGGGGGGGGGAGAGAGAGTAAGTGGGAGTTCACCCCTAATTTTAATCCAGAAACAAAACTGTGCCCAGAATATATCAAATGTTGGAAAACAGTGCTATAAGAAATGCAAATTCCATGCCATTTGGAATTTTTTTGGGTATCTTGTTTTCATTTCACTTGACTTCCATGAAACATTTTTTCATTTCACTTGAAACACTTTCCATAACACTGATGTGTTACAAATTATAAAGTGAGGTCAATAAAATGATTTTTGCACCTAAGGTCATTCTAGCCATCAGGAGATTGATTTTTGTTTTGTTTTTGATAGAACAAAAATGGAGATAAAATTGGGAGGAGGCATTTCAACCCTCCCCCCAATTTTATCTCCATTTTTTTTTCTGAGATTGGTGGGTTCAACAGCAAGCATGATAGGCTCTACTCATACCCAAGTCATTTCCATTTCCTGGTTCTAAGAATTAGCAGGAAAAATTATTTGTTTAAGGACAGGATCTTAGAGGGCAATGATTCAGACAGGGGAATTTCATCTCACCGTATCAAATGAGCTCATTGTTTAACCTTCCAAACGCATCCACATAATCAACAAACATTTGTCTGGGAATAATGGTATGTATGTTGATATTATTTCTGTAGCAATTGTCTCATGTTGTGTTAGGAGTTAATAGCAAATGTGGTATAATAATCAGTTAGTTTTCTTATTTTGATGTTTTTTAAAAATACTTACGGTACTGTTCATTTGCAGCAGTTTGATTTGTTTTAATAGTTATCCTCACTTGGACTTTATTTGCATGGGACTGTATCCAATGTTAGTCCTACTTAGAGTAGACCCATGGAAATGAATGGGACTTAAGTTAGACTCCCTTTGGGTATAACTCACTGCTATTTTGGTCATTAGAACCATTAGGCTGCAGTCCCCAGCAAGACTGAGTTGAGCAAGTTACTTTTTGAGGCCTGAGTAAAAAGAGACTGAGATAGAGTATATATTCTTGTTTCCATTTAAAACTACTCAGTCTTGTGAACACTGACCCTGGATGCTTTTTGAATTAAACATACAGAAATAAAGGCTCTGCATATTATATCATTCGTGGAATCATAAAATCATAGTTAGAATGGACCAAAAGATGATCTTGACCTGTCAAGCTCTGGTATTGTCAAAATCAATGTAACCATACACTTTCTTAACTTGTGACATGAATACCTTTTCATATCTGTCAGACTTTTTTTCATTTTCTTTCAAATGTTCATATATCTGCCAGAGAAGGATAGAATGGGTGTCTGTATTGAATTGATAATCAAGGCTCTAACCTTTTCTTGGTTTGCTAGTTTTAAAAATTCTTACAGCCTGATCCTAATTGTGTTCCCTCAAATGTAAGTCCTATTGAGTTCAATAGGACTTACTTCCGAGTAAATATTCTTGAGATTGCAACTTCAGTCTCTTTCAGAATGTAGATCACTGATCATCAGCAGGAACCTATACTGAATATTTCATGTGTAGGTGAATCTAGCATGCTTGTTTTTCAGCATAGCCTAAAAGTTTATGATTTTGTACTACTTTACAGCCATGATTAGGAATTCATGGTTTGGGATAGATGCGCTTGTGCAAAATTTTGTGTTTGTTAAAATCAAATAGAAATAGAGGACTGATGCAACGTATTGTCATCTTCATCTCTTGGGTGTGTTTTTCCTTTCCCATGATGTTCTCTGTATTATTATCTCTCCCAGTGACAGAATTAAAGTTGTCCATTGGGTTCACAATATTGCCATGTGTTATGTGTTAAATTCTTGAATATCTATTGTAAACCTGATTTATGACATGGACTTCTGCATCTGTTGTGGACATTTAGGCTTGTGTTATAATCAGAGGCCCTCTGTAGCCTAATACTCATTATAGTCAATGAAAAGTACTGTAAGCTTTATCCAGATAGTTTATCTACCAGCAGAATTACAGCGCTGAAAAGACAGGAGTTTGAAGAAACTTTGAAGGGAAAACCAGTATCGGGACACGCCATAGACATAAATCTCCTCGACTCACACTCTTCATTCATTGTATAGCGTGAAGGCAATTGATTTCTGAACACTGCTTGTCTTTCCAGAATAAATAAAGCAATTATGTTTTACAGAAGGCTCACTACTTCTATTCCATTTTTATTTAGATGCATTTACCTAAAGGAGCTAGCTCTCATGACATGTTTATCAATGGAGTTACTGAATTTGCTGCACTCACATAACATTATCACATTCCATGTGCTGATGTTCAACCTCATTTGAACATTAATCAAGTCATTCTTTTCAAGCTGCATTGTTCGGCAATGGAACTAACTGTGCAGAAGTACTAATATACCTGTTTAACTGCTAGTTCTCTCAGAGACTATTGCAGCTTTCTTGCTTCAGTTCTTTTGTGTACTGAAATCACCATGTTCTGTACCTAACATGTTGCATGAAGGTAGTAGTCATCAAACATGACCACCAAGAAACAAGAACTACTACTGCGGGGGTGGTGGTGGTGGTGGTGCAGGGAGATCTCCCTACTTAAAATGCCTTTTTATACTGAGTGAAGAGTCTAGGAAGTGAAAATTACTCCTTCCCTGGTTAGGGGTTGGAGGGTGTTTTGCGCCTGCTTGATGTAGAAGTGGTGAAAATGAGAAACAGTCTTCATATCATGAAGCACATGCAGGTGGAGAGAGGCAGGGTGGCAGATTATAAAATACCCTCATGCACTTTCCTCAATGAAATTTGCATTTTGCAGCAACCTGTGCACGTTCACACTTTCAATACAGTGGCAAGTAGAAGGAGGTGAGCTGTGCATCTTCACTGGGGCCATGCAGGTTTTAGGGACATCAGAACCTCCTTGCTACATAGACCAAGGTCCATATTTCCTAGTAGTCCTTCTATTAACAGCAATCAGCTAGATGCCTTTGGGCAAAAATGGTAGAGCAAGCTCCAGGGCTGAGGGGGCTCTTGGCAGAGCACCCTCTGATGGTGGGGGGGCTCATCCTACATTGGTGGGTCCTTGTGAGCCCTGGCAGCCCCCCTCATTCCCCTGACAGTGGTGGGTAGCAGTGGCACTCTACAGTATTTCAATTTCCTACCATGTCACAGAGTACCTCTGACATAATGTAGTAGCTTTGCAGCATTGTGGGTAATTAAAATGGTGGACCCACAAGCCACCATTGGAGTGACAGAAAAGTGGGGCCTGGGGCAGTTATCTGTGGTGAGCTCTGCCAGGACACAAGGCCCTCTGGCAGCTGCTTAAGGGCTCTGGGTGCACTATCCCTGGAGGAGGTCATGGTGGTGATGGCTTTCCTCTGTTGTTTGCTTCCAACAATAGGTATTCAGGGATATATTGGCTCTGATTTCTTTTTCTTTTTTATTCCTAGACTGGCCGATAGGGACACAGGGGTTGTTTCACCTACTTTCCACTGCTTTCCTCTGTGGTTTTCAGATGAGTTATGTGATGAGTTAAGCTTCTGCTGTGGGTACCCTTTTGCTTTTAAAGCTGTGCCTGGTCATAGATTCATGCAAGTTTGGTGCTGTGGGGAAAAACTATGTAGGGAAAATTATAAGGATAATAGACAAGAAGGAAAGTAGCCAAACACAAGATAGTGTGTCAGGTGGAGCAGATTCTTGGTCTGAGGGGGTCTGGGCAAAGTGCCATCTGGTGGGCCCTCCGTTATGTCAGTGAGCTTCCTCTGGCTGGCTTATGCGTCAGCAGTGACAGACAGCTGGATCCAGGAGCAACCATTTTAATTTCCCAGCAACATCGCTCTGGAGCATTGTGAGAAATTAAAATGGCAGCAGGTCCTGGATGCAGACATTTTTCAAATGGGGGCTGGGTAGATGGAAGTGGTGGGCCCCTCAGGGCCCTGGTGGCTGCCCAAGGATGCTCATGCTGTGTGACGACACCAGGCCTGGTGTCGGAAAGTCATTCCAAAGGACGACCACACAGGTTGTGTTCATTTGCAGTGGACTACATGGCTATACTGGCTGTGGATGATGGGAGCTGTAGTCCAACATATCTGGAGGGTGCCAGATTGGGAGAGGATGCTTTACAAAGTAAAACAAGGAGGTGATCCTTCTGGCAGGGAAAGGCGGGGGGTGGGTAAGGGAAGGGAGGAAACAGCAAAGCTTTACACACTGTAGGCAACCACTTACAACATGGAGGTTTCTCAATACCATCCCCTGAAGAGGCTCTAATCAGGTAGAGAGCCAGTAATCTGTAAATCATGCTTTGAGTCAAGCTTTATCATGCCCTCCATGCTTTCTTGTATTGGCTGCCAATATGCTTCCGAGCCAAATTCAAGGTGCTGGTTCTAACCTATAAAGCCCTACACGGCTTAGGACCACAATACCTGACGGGATGTCTCCATAGATTCATAGATTCATCGATCATAGAGTTGGAAGGAGCCTACAAGGCTATCGAGTCCAACCCCCTGCTCAATGCAGGAAACTAGAGGAGGGGTCTCCCATCCAAGTAATAACCAGGCCTGACCCTGCTTAGCTTTCCACGCTCAGACAAGCTGAGCCAGCGTAAGCCACAGGCAGTCTCTCCCAACCGCAATCTACCAACCACACTACGATCAACATCTGGGGCCCTCCTCTGACTGCCACCTCCAAGGGAGGCTCGGTTGGTGGCAACAAGGAGGAGGGCCTTCTCAGTGGTAGGCCCCCAATTATGGAATAAGTTCCCCACTGAGACCTGCCTGGCACCAACCTTACTATCTTTTTGGCGCCAGGTTAAAACTTCCAGCTATGCCAAGGCATTCAATAGTTAAGACCTTAAAATAGCACATGGGGGGCGGGGGGGGGTATTGTCACCTGTAGGCTTAGTTTTATTAACTTTTTGTATTGTCATTTTAAACTGAACTTTTAAATTTGGTTTTAATCTTTTAAACTATATTGTATGTTTTTATTGTTGGGTTTTATGTAGATTTTATTGTATAAATTGTTGTGAACCACTCAGAGATCTTCGGCTGTGGGGCGGTATAGAAATGAAATGAAAATAATAATAATAATAATAATAATAATAATAATAATAATAATAATTCTTCATGAATTATTTTTGAGTGGCAGCAAGGCCAGGCAGTGCGGTACCTCTTAGCTCATTGATCTGTCAGATTGTTGATTTGACAGTCAATTGATATGGGGCTTCATTACAGCTGTAACCACTGGATTTGTGGTTGCTATTAGGTATAATCTTCTGTCCTTTTAGATTTTATTTTATTTTTTACCGATCATGAGATAAATATGTTTTGTGGGCTCCTGGTTATAGTTTGAGTCAATATTATGGATATTCAGAAGACTTGGTGTCTGACTTCACAGCCTTTTGTTTTACTTTAAAACATCAGTGCCTGCTCATTAAGTTAGGTTTCTCCCAAGCTTTATGCGAAGGCTAAAAATGTTCCCAAGTTACTTTTGCCACACAAATAAGGAACATCAGGGGGGGAAAAGCTATACTGCTCAATTTGGTGAAAATGCCTTTAAGGTTGCAATCCTACATACACACTTAGTTTGGAATAAGTCCCATTGAACTCACTTCTGAGTAGACATGGATAGTATTGCACTGTTAAAAACACAAGGTTTATTTCACTTGCCGATGGAAACGGAGCAAGAATATAGCATGGCAAGCCTCCCTCCCACAGGAAGGTTGGCATGGCTGAAAAAGCCCTGTCCTATTCCCCCACAATGCTCAAAAAGCAGAAGTTGGGACATGGAGCAAGACATGAAGTAGTCCATCTACTTAATGGACTAGAAAGGGACACAGGAGAAATGACTCTCTTAGTTAAGTAGGTAGGTAGGTAAAGATATACTGACAGGAGAGGCAGAAGGACCTATAGCTCAGTGGTAGTGCACCCGCTTTGCATGCAGAAGGTCTCAGGTTCACTCTCCAGCATCTTCAGTTAGAAAAATCTCCAGCAGCAGGTCCCTCTGTTTTGCGACCTTGGAGATCTGCTGTCAATCAGAGTAGACAGTGCTGTGCTAGACAGGGTGATGGTCTGACTCAGTAAGGCAAGGTATCCACACCCTACTTTACAGAGGACAGTCCTCTATTTGAAAGGCTGCCAGAAGACCGTCCCCTACTTGAAGGCATTCTCTATTTGAAGGGCTCTCCAGCCCAAGTCCAGTTTAAAGATAAAGAATCATAAGAAGGGAGAGCAACATGGCCTTGCCACCCATCAACAATTAGCACCTGAAGACCAAACTGAGTGGGCACACAGTTGACCTAGTCACAGTCCTTCCCCACCATGGTGAGATATATTGCACTTCTATTTACTAATGTCACGCCTGCAGGTCTTTTTGCCATGTCGTGTTGTGCCTTATAATCTTCTTCATCTTCAGATTCTGGTTCTTTCTCTAAAACTATGAAATGTTGACCACTGCCATAAACAGGCCCTGAGCCACTTTTCAATCTCAGAATTACTGGTGGCATAATTTCAAAGCCACCCAATGAAACCGTAGGTTGAACCAACATCTTCAATGGTGGCCAGTGTGACTGTAATCTGATTGCCTTCATAGTCCACTGCTTCTGCTTCTGCTTCAGCAACATGCAACTCATCTTTAGCACCAGCCCCTAAACTAACAATTCTTAGAGAGAGCTGGTGTTCATTTTCTTCATCATTCACCTCGAAATGATATGGCTTGTCCCCCTTTAGTTCACATCTGAAGAAGAAGCTCTGTGGCTGCAGGGAGCCCATGTTGTCCATGTTTATGTGAGTCATTGTCATCATCCTTTTTAGTTCTCCTTTTCCTCACTAAGGTGGAAAAGACAGACTGGTGGGAGGGGAGGTGAAAGAAGAATCAAGCATGAAGGTGCCTGTGTGTGACGAATGGACAGACAGAATACCGCCCCCCCCGAAGCAGCTGCATTTCTATTTAAATTACAGTAATTACTGTATGTCCAAATTTGCATCTATTCTATGCATAGTCTTTAGTATATGCAAATCTGATGCAATTCTGTGTCCTCGTTTGTTCTCTTTCTTTTTTTTTTTACTAATGTGTAAGTAGCCACTCTAAAAGGTTCCTTGGGTCATTGGTCCAGGCTAGATATTGCATGGGCTACCAGGTGACCAGCGAGAGTTGGTGAGGGTTTTCCAGGCTGAAGCTACTCGTCTGTCATGCCAACAAGTCAAGACGGCTCACCACCAAGCTGATTGTGATGTTAAGGTGATGGTGGGAGTGGTGTTGTTGAGGCGGCATGCATGGCTACGTTCAGTGGTTAGTCACATTATGATGATTAGGGGCCTTTAGGAAAAAGTCCATAACTCAGTGAAAGCAGACACTTTACATGCAGAATGCCCTAGGTTCCATTTTTGCCATCTCCAGGTGGCGTAGTGGTGAGAATGTTGGACTGGGACTCTGGAGATCTGGGTTCTAGTCCCCGCTCAGCCATGAAACTCACTGGGCTGACTTTGGGCCACTCACTGACTCTCAGCCTAACCTACCTCACAGGGTTGTTGTGAGGATAAAATGGAGAGGAGGAGGAGGATTATGTAAGCCACCTTGGGTTCCTTGCAGGAAAAAAGGTGGGGTATAAATATAATAAATAAAAATAAATAAAATAAAAATACATAGTGAAGCTGGAAAAGATCTGTGCCTCTATCTGCATAGGATTAGAGAGAGAAAAAGTCTTACAGCTCCCTGCCAAAATCTGCATAGGATTGCACCCTGAGACACTTAGCAGCTGCCTGCCAGTCAGAGTAATCCACCAAACTGGGCTAGAAGGACCATTGATCTGACTCTAGTAGGTCGCAAATTCAATCCCTGGCACCTCCAAGTAGGGCTGGAAAAATTCCTGCCTGAAACCCTGGAGAGCC
Organism: Shinisaurus crocodilurus; assembly: GCA_021292165.1. Classification (NCBI taxonomy): domain Eukaryota; kingdom Metazoa; phylum Chordata; class Lepidosauria; order Squamata; family Shinisauridae; genus Shinisaurus; species Shinisaurus crocodilurus. The sequence continues at coordinate 41,022,718 of CM037880.1, forward strand.
ACTGCCAGTCAGTGTCAGCAATACTGGGCTAGATGGACCAATGGCCTGACTCAGTATAAGGCAGCTTCCTATGTAGCTAAGACGACTTCTTCTCCTTCTCCTTCTCCTTCTCTTCTTCTACTACTACTACTATTATTATTATTAAACATTCTATTTTCATATATATATTTTCTATATATATCTATTTTCATATAGCGGTATATATATTTCATAAATATGTTCATATTGTTACTCTTTATCTATCATAATGTATTCAAAGTTGCTTCAATCACCTTTGAATCAGAATGACTACAATAGAATTTAAGAAACATAATTATGTCAGGATTATGGTCAAGGGCATTTTTCAGATATTGATTATCAACAAAATTATTATTTAAAGCCAAGACGCATGTCCTGTGAAGTAGAACAGTACCTCAGTGCACCTATTAAAAAAAAAATAGGACTAATATTCAATATTAGGATTAAAAACAAGGAATTATTTCAACAGTTTTCAAACAAGCCTCTCTTGTTTTATAATTTCTGAATATTATTCATTCACTTTGTTCTCCCCCATGCAATGTACTTTAATACAACTGGTATAGGAAATGCATATATGGAACTGTGGGAATCTGGAGATGCACATGGAGACTGTGGTGATTTAAAGCTTTAACTAATATGTTCATTCTATAGCTAGTTCTAAGAATGGAAAATGTATACATATTATTTTCCTCTGCTATGAAACTCTTTTCTCTAGATACCTTTCTTCAAATCTATGGTTGTTTATTATAAACATACTCATCTTGACATCCCAAAGAACATCTTTTTGTTCATATTTTTGAGATATAGAGATCTGAGTTAGAAATACCAAAATGGAATGTATTGCTGAAAATCCCTCTCTTGTGTGATGATCATTAAAAAAAACCTATTTATTTATTTATTTCCAAAAGGAAAAGTGAACCCTGTGCTCACACACACTGAATATAAATTCAAGAGCCTTGCCCAAGTGTTACTGTTGGGGGTCCCACTCATGCAATTTCCCCCAAATCCCTCTTCCTGTTGCATACTCCAACTACTGTAGCACACTCTATGTGGGGCTGCCTTCGAAAACTGCTCAGAAACTTCAGCTGGTCCAGAATGCTGTGGCCAGACTGTTGACTGGGGCCAGTTACAGGGGACACGTGACTCTCCCTTGTCACAGCAGCTTCACTGGCTACCAGTCTGTTTCTGGGAACAATTCAAAGTGCTAGTTATGAGCTATGAAGCCCTATATGCCTTGGGACCAGGCTACCTGAAAGACTGCTTCGTGACATATGAGCCTGCCCATTTATTTATTTATTTTATTTATGAATCGTCCATCCATCTGGCTAGACATCCGGCCACTCTGAGCGATGTACAGTCCAATAAAATACAAGGGGAGGGGGAAACACACACACAGTATAAAACACAATTAAAAACAGTACAAAACTTAAAAATCCTAACCCACCCCATATTCCCGCCTGAAAAGCCACGTTTTTAATGCACGGTGGAAGCTAATCAAGGAAGGGGCATGGCGGAGGTCACTGGGGAGAGAGTTCCATAAATTGGGGACTGCCACAGAAAAGGCCCTCCTCCTAGTCCCCACCAGCCTGGTTTCTCTGGCTGATGGGATAGGGAGAAGGCCGTCTGTGGCAGATCTTGTTGAGCAGCCTACTTGATGTTGCTGGAGGTGCTCCTTGAGATAAACTGGACCGGAGCCGTACAGGGTTTTAAAGGTCAATGCCAACACCTTGAATTCGGCTTGGCAAACAACTGGTAGCCAATGCAACTCTTTGTCTTTGAGCACTGGAGTGATGTGATCACGCCGGCAGCAGCCTTTAACCAGGCGAGCTGCTGTATTCTGTACCAGCTGAAACTTCCGAACTATCTTCCAGGGTAACCCCACGTAGAGCGCATTACAGTAGTCTAGGCGAGAGGAGACCAAGGCATGAACCACTGATGGGAGCAGATGATTAGGAAGTTAGTGGCGCAACTGCCGCATCAGATGGAGCTGATACAGCGCTGCCCGGCTCACGGCTGACACCTGAGCCTCCATGGACAGCTGGGAGTCTAGAATGACTCCCAAGCTGCGGACCTGGTCCTTCAGGCGTAGATGTACCCCATTCAGCACCAGGTCAACATCCCCTAAAATTCCCTTGTCACCCACCAGAAGTACCTTGGTCTTGTCGGGGTTCTTTTTCAGCATGTTCCTTCCCATCCAGCCACCCACTGCCTCCTGGCACTTGGACAGGGTTTCAACAGCCAATCTTGGTGAGGGCTTGAAGGAGAGGTAGATGTCTTAAGATCGGCAGAGGCCCTTCTTTTGATATTGCTGCATTGAGAGGAATGTCTGGTGGCCATGCAAGAGAGCTCTTTCTAGGTGACCACTCCCAGGCTATGGAACTCCCTGCTCAGAGAGGTTAAGTTCACTCTCTATTTCCCTTCTGCCGGCAGGCAAAGGCCTCTTTATTCAAGCAGGCCTTTGGCATGTAAGTGGGTCTGTTGAGTTGGATGCTGTTTTTATTCTGTTATTGCTATGTTTTTATTGTATTTTAATGTATTAGTTTTTTTATTATTGTTTTAAGTTTTTGATTAAAAAAAGAAAAGAAAACATGTGACATGGATCTGCTGTATAAAGTCCAATTTGGCCCTAAGTGAGTGGATGGGGTAGATCCGACTCTGGAGGCATTCAAGGTGCGGCTGGACAGCCATCTGTCAGGGATGCTTTGACCTGGATTCCTGCATTGAGCAGGGGGTTGGACTCGATGGCCTTGTAGGCCCCTTCCAACTCTACTTTTCTATGATTCTATGATTCTATGATTGCTGCTTTCTGGAAATTGCCACCTGGCTGAGGAATGAGACATCTTCTCACAAATGAGGAGAAAGGGGAGGTGGAAAGTGGTTCTGGCAGTGCACAGGGCTGGCCCATGCAGCCCCATGCATGTCCCTTTGCACATTCATTGAATGTGTGGAGGGGTTCATGTGAAGACCCCACATGTGTGTGTGTGTGTCTGTGTGTTTGTGTGTAGCAACTTTGACAAACTACTATTTGTCTTTAAATCCATGTTTTCTGTCATGTAATTTAACACCTCACTCATGAAATAATAATTAGCACTTCACTGTTATGATGACATATGATCATGATCTGTGTACAATAGACAAGCCAAACAGGAATTAAGCAGCTAGGTTAAATCAAATATGAATGTTCATTCAGATGTATGGGGTTGCATTATTTTTTAAAAAACAACAACCAAGGGTAATAAAAATTAATCAGGCTATTGTCCTACAGTCCTATCCTACTAACCACATGACTTAGACTTTTAAAATCAAAGAGTTGAGCAGACTAGCAAGTTTATAACCAAAACCTATACAGAGTGGACCAGGGCAAATCTGTGCAAAACACAAACATTCATGCAGAAAGATGCCGCATACCACCTGGTGATGTCCTGTCCTGTCCTTAAGAACTGCTTACCTTTGCCCCCTGTGGCAAACTGTATAATGGCAGCCTCTCATGTAATCTGACCTCTACCCCATGTGGAGGACTGTGCAAGTGCAGACTCTTTGAAAAGAGCTGGTCTGGCTCTACACACCCAGATGGGCCATTGACTCCTTCTCGGGAGGAAGGAGTATAAGAGACTTCCTGCCTCACTGGTTCCTTGCTTGGGCAACAAGGCCTACTTGATCTCTCACATGCCCCTGTGTTTCCAGTTACTCTTCAGTCCTGATTCTTGGCTTATTCTTAAGTCCTGGTCCATCCTGCTTGACAACCCAGACTCCTGGCTCCTGGCTCACTCCAGACCCCCTGACACCTATGAAGCAGTTGAGTGAGTCACTAAGGATATATTAGGCATCATAAAATGTCCACAGCAAACCAGAATCGTATTATCCATATGATCCAGCTGCCTGGAAGCACTATGAATTTTAATTGTCATCACTATATTATGCTCTTTGTCACACTTATACAGTGTGATATGTGCAGCCAAGATAAATGCCTAGTGAGACAAGAAAAGAGCACCAAATGCTTGTCATTGCTGTTGCTATTACATTGTTCCAAAGCATTTGACTTATATGAATAACATACCATAAGAATGGCTGACACAGCAATCAAAGACATCGTTGCAAGAGGGGAGTTCAAACCACCACTTCAGGAAAACATTTCAGGAAAAAGCAGTTCCCAGAAATAAGGATCAGCCATTTGTCCAGATGGCATCCAAGGCATATAATACAACTAAGCCTAAATTCTGAGCATTTAGTCAATAGCTGGCCAAAATGGGTGCTCAGCAGCAGAATGTCTCCTTTCAAGTTGGAGGTTGAATGGATGTCTTCCTGCTGAGTCCACCTCTCTGTTCTGAGACAAGGGTGGCTTAAACCTGTATGTTGGAGTCAAGCACTGTGATTGCTAAGGAAATTCATTCTGCCTTTTCTAGGAAATCAGTTGGTGAGCTGAAGCATTGTTTTTGAAAGCCTAGGACAAAGGTAGCAACCTAGTGCCCTTGAGATGTTTTGGACTACAACTCCCATAAACTCCAGACAGGATGGCCAGAGGTTAGGGATTGTGGGAGTTGTAGTTCAAGGCGTCTAGAGGGCACCAGGTTGCCTACACCTGGCCTAAGGATCAGAACCATGATGAACAGCTGGAAAAAATAATAAGGGAGTATGGAGTAGAACAGTGAAGGGAGGCATTGTCTAAGGGAGAAGACTATGGTGACCTAAAGAGTTAATAAGCTTGATGCAACATGCTTGGAGGACTCTAGTTACATCCAGTGATGGGGCAAACTCCCTTGGTCAGCCTCAGAATTTTGCTTGGAAAAACCAAACTATTTCCCCCCAAACGTAAAAAATATCTTGGTGTACTCCAAGCAAAATCCAATCCTGTTATCATTGGGAATGTGATGGGTTCCATCCCCACCCCCTGGCAAGTCACCCACCTCCCTCGCTCCCACCTACTTACATGTCTCTTGCCTTTCTCCATCCCCTCCCCTTCCATCTTCTCTCCAACTCTTTTTCTTTCCTGGCTGGTTGCTCAGATGACGTTCCAGCCAGCACAGAGAGTCCTGACACAACCTGGCCTATTGTGATCCTGCATAGCATGGCTTGACTTTGCTCCACTGGATGTGTCCTGCCCTTCTAGTAAATGCCACAGCTTTGATTTGGCCTCCCCTGGGAACCTTGAACTGAGCTAGGACAGGACAGTTGGAGGGAAGTCTCCCTCTCTCTTCCCCTCCCCTTCTTCTTCCCCACTTTGGTGTCTGGGATGCTGCTCCAGCTGTGAGCCAGGCATCAGGAACACTGGGAAATGTAGTCCTACTGGCATCTGTTTTCATTGCTCAGAAAGCTCAGTCCTTCTGGTGCTTGCCCTGCAGCTTCAGCAGCATGCTAGGTGTCGGGGGGGGGAAGACCCTTTCCCCACTGCTGGAACAGCAAGGAAGGCAAGTGGGTAGGGAGGTGGGTGGGAAGGAATACTTGTCCTTCTCCAGCTTGGCTTGATATCTAAACTTGAGAAAAACTTTTGGAGTTTCAAAGCTTGCTTTGTATTTGAGGTGATCATCAGGGCCCACTGAGATTTTCATTCCCAAGCCAGAAGGTATGAGACTCAGCAACAACACCACTATGCAAAAGTAAACACCTTTACACCTCACTGGTGTCAGAATCAATCAACACGACTTTAAAAATGTCAAACCTTTGTTGGATTCCAGCCATGATGTGAGTAAAATATTTGATCAAATTCTTTACATTCTGTAGTATGCCATTTTCACCACTGAGCATTAAGACTGGAGGAATCCCAGTATCTCATGCTCCATCCCCCAGAGTGATGCAAATGCCCATAAATGGGCAAAGAGGAAAAGGTGGCTGAGTATGGTATTGCCTCCATAGCATCACGCTCTCTGTCTTCCCTCAATTGCTCTGTTCTTCCTGAGCAGTGGAAATGGAAACTCATATGCCAATGTAGAAACTGATAAGGGAAAGTCTCTGCCATCTTCCACTGCAGCTCTTTTCCTACAAAGTGCTTCTAAATAGCGGCTTATGGTGGCTTATAAAAATGTTCCTCTTGAGAACAGGCAAATTGTGATAGATATTTCCCTGTTTGCTCCAATTGCTGCAGAATGCCTTAGCGCAAGATGTGAAGAATCATCACTTTGGTCTGGAACAAGACTAGGACAAATGAGTGAGGGCCTTCCTTTATGGTGTAAGATGTGATGTTGGCCTGAATGATCAAAAGGGGCAAAACAGTGCATCAGAAGCTAGACTGGGGCAAACCAGTATGGTAATATGTTTTGGCTAGATTCACATGTCAGCTCAGTAAAGGGCTCATGGGGTGTCTGTAGCTCTGGGCCAATGACCAACCCAGGAAGGTTTCAAACAGTTGAAGTACTTTTACCATGCAAAGAAATAGATTCAAGATCACAAAGGCAAGGTGCATCAAGACCATGTAGGCTTCAGAAGGGATTTCCTGTGTGCCACTGATTGGCTGCTGGCACTGTTTTGTTGTTTAGCTTGTTTGTTGCTTCTGTTGATTTGCCTTCCTCCTTTAGATTGTGCTTCAGTTCACTTGTTTGAGTCTTACAGAACTATTACCTCTTTGCAGGCAACTTTTCTCCACTCCCTCCCCATTGGTCCTCATTTGCATGACACGAGGCTGGTTAATAAACCACGGTGGCTTGTTAACCACCCCCGCACACACTGACTCATTTCCCTAATTACCCTCGTTGGGCGCGGGTTGTCCTGATGTCTGAACCTGGCAAGAGTGGCTTGTTGGGGTGGTTAACAAACCACTCAGAACCCATGGCCTGTTGTAGGGTTGTGGAGTGGTTTGTTAACTACCCCAACAAGTTACCCTCGCTGGGTTTAGATGACACATGAAGCCACGGCGGGAAGCATAAATCGGCAACCTGGAGCCCGCGGGTGCTGTAACCCACCATGGCTTAAATAAACCATGGTGGGCAGGCGGTGATCATGCAAACCAGTTCATTGTATTTGCTCTCTGGTGATGCCACACTCTGGGAAGGATTACACAGGTTGATCTCTATTGGGTTGGTGAATAGATAGTGGTCCACCTTTTACATAACAGGCTAAGTTAGGTGATATCCCCCCCCCCTTTTTAAGTGAACTAGAGATTTGTTTGTTTGTTTGTTTGCATCTGATTTCACAACTATTCTTAGGATTTGACCCCAAATCTGGACCTGCCATATCAATGGGGCTGTCAGTACAGGCTGAATTTTTCCTGTGGAAGATTAAGACAGAAGAGAGTTTATTGGTGATGTGCTTAGCAATTAATAAGAGCAACCCTGCAGCTGACAATACACATTCATTTCAACAGCTTCTTTAGTCATCTAGTGCAACAGAATAGCTGGCACTGTCTCGAATAGCGCCATCTGGTGACTTCAAACACATTTTCTATGCCAAGAAGGGATAGAAAAGTTGCACGCTTCTCTCCCTCCCCCCCCCCCGCCCTTCACCCTAGCATCTTCCATCTAGCCCTCAGGTTCTGAAACATGCTGCACTACATGAAAAGACTGAGCTCTTTTCTTCTAAAGATCACATACCTGTTATCAGACCTGCTATCTTTATTTACTGATGACAGGCAGAAGCTGCATGAATGGATAAGCAACTCCCCTGTATCTATGAACTGCTGGATGGTTCTGGTTCACTGAGTATTTGAGTTATACTTGGGCAATTTGGCACATACCATGTAGAAAACACAGCAAACTGCTCACTCATGGTTTTCCTGAGAGTTTTGCAGAGCACTGTTGTTTTCATTTTCTGCCGTCACTCAGCTGATGTAAAACGTCTCATCTATTCCATTCTCCCTCCATTCCTCCTCCACCACTTCCATCTCTGTATTTCCAGATCAGCCTTCCCCAACCTGGTGCCCTCCAGGTGTTTTGGACTTCAACTCCCATCAGCCCCAGTCAGCATGGCCAATGGTCAGGAATGTGGAGAGCTGTAGTCCAAAACATCTGGGGGACACCAGGCTGAGGAAGGCTGTTCTAGATGTACTTGGGGAGTTGAAATAATCATAAAAGCGACAAAGTTCTCTCATTGCCTGGTTTTGTCTAGACTACTACAAGTGAGCCTAATCGAGACTGGAGGTTGCCTCAAGTGGCTTTGACAACATTTCTGTTTTTAATTGGATCTTAGCAGACTGTCTGCAAACAAATATATTGTTGCCCACTGATGAAAGTGTTGCTGGTTTTCCAGCAGATTACTAAGGATGGCAGTCCTCTTTTTTGATTCCCAGCTTTCCTCTTTGCACTGAAAATCATCTTTACAGAACACATTGCAGTTCATTTCACACTGTGTTAATTGTGTAACACGCTGTAACTATTACCTTCTACCAGCCACAATTGCTTGTCTAATGGAAAATGATGAATTTAACAAGGAATTATGAGATCTGTTTGATCCTGGAATGAACATGTGGGGCTAATGATGCCTGTTGGTTGAAACACACTACTCTCATGGCAAGGTTTTTTTTTTTTTTTAAAGTAGCTGAACACTCAAAATATAAAATAAATGGGAACAGCAACTGCACATTTCAACTGAATGAATAAATGTTTCCAAAGCAAGGAAACTTAGAACCAGTTCAAATATCCAGAAGAAACATATGGTATAATCTTCCCAAGACTGGGTCACCTCAAAATGCAGGTAAGGGTGGCATGTTTGAGTTTCCCAACATCAAATTCTTCCTGTAGAAGGCTTAATTTGACAAAACCGGCTCATTGATTTTATGATTCTGCATCTAAGATCGCCCGAGTCCCTGTGATACCTGAGCTGCTAAATAAAGCCTTCAGCAGCCAGAAAGGTTGTGATGCCTTTATCAGCAAAGCCTACTGTGACATCAGATCAGCCATGCACTGTTAGACAGTGGGGCGGGAGGGGGGAGATACTTCTTCACATAATGCATAGTTAAACTATGGAATGCACTACCAAAAGATCGTAGTGATGGTGGCCACCAGTTTGGATGGCTTTCGAAGAGGATTACAGAAATTCAAGGAGAATAAGGCTATCCATGGCTACAGGCCGTGCTGGGTTGAAAATTTCTCCCACATTTTTTTGACCATTCTTATTCAAAAAGAAATTGCTTTTGAAAAGAAATTCAAAGGAGAAGAAAATTCCAGAGAAATTCTCATGGGTTGGGTTCAGGTTTCATGTGCTTACCTTACTTAAGACGGAGGTGGCTGAGGAGTGTGCATGAGTGTCCATGGTACAATCATCTCTCTGGCAGCCTGATGGGCCATCTTCAGCTTCCCATGCTTCAATTAAAGCCCAGAGGAAGACATCATGAGGTAATTTCTCCCACAGTGGAGAGTAGGGATGTACCGTCTTGCCTCACGCGAGCGTAGCGGGCCAAAATCGGCCCTGCTCACGCCCACGCGAGGCTCGCGGGGACTTACCGTGTCCCCTGGGCGGCTTGCCTCTCCACTGCGAGCTGCCTGCGCCGCCCACGCCGGTGACGCAATGGGACCCTGCGCCGGTGCGCTGGAGCCCCGCGCTATGTTTTTTGTGGAGAAACCAGGGCAACAGGGCTGTTTAAGCCCTGTTGCCCTGGTTTCCCCACAAAAAACGTAGCGCGGGGCTCCAGCGTGCCAGTGCAGGGTCCCATCGCATCACTTCTGGCCTGCCGGAAGTGACGGGATGGGACCGGCGTGGCCGGCTCGAGTGGCATGGAGAACTGCTCCGCACCGCTCAGAAGATCGAGGCAGGCGGTGGTGATGCCACGGAGAGGAGAGGCGGCGGAGAGGCGGCCCCGCCTCCAGGTTTGTGGCCACCACTAGTGCAGAGGAGGAGGAGGATTAGTGTAAGCCGTGGCAGCACCACCCACCCACCCCTTAGGGGGGAAAAAGAAAGTATCTGTGCTACAACCCCTGCCAATGGTGTAAGCTACCTGTCAGAAACTGTTGAGAATTTCTCCTCTGCCTGGAGAAATTAGTGAAATCCCCCCCCCCATTTCTCTGCCCACAAATAGGGTGGAGAATTTCAAGAGGCCATTTGCGCACAGCTCTAGCTAGAAGTCATGATGGCTGTATATCACCTGCAGTATCAGAGGCTGTATGCCACACCATTCAGTAGCAGCTGGCAAGGCACATGAGCAAGAGGATGCTTTTGTGCTCGTGTCCTGCTGTGGGCTCCCCATAGCCATAGATAGCTGGTTGGCTACTACAATGGGAATTAAATGCTGAACTAGACAGGCCCTTGTTTGTTCCAGCATGCCTCTTCTTATATTGGTAGGGACCAAAGTTCAGTTATAGTGCTGGTCCCAGGTCCAATCTTGATAATCTCACAGGAAAATTGGAGTTTGCTTTATACCAGACTAGCTTTTGCCCGCGGCTTCACTCGCGTGATGAAGAGTGACCGTGCCAAGTTTGCACGGGGTGGTCATTTTCCTAAAGGCACTATTTGTTCGAAATTCCTTAAGGTCGCTGACCACTGTTGGACTGTTTTGAATCGCTCCATAGAAAAGGTCCCCCGTGACTACATAACGGAATCCTAGCTCCCCGAGGACTGCACAATGAAATCCCAGCTCCCCCGGGACTACCTGCTCCCCCGGGACTACACAATGAAATTCCTGCTCCCCCCCCCCGGGACTACACAGTGAAATCCCAGCTTCCCCCCCCCCAGGACTACACAACAATGAAATCCCAGCTCCCCCCCCCCAGGACTGCACAATGAAATCCCAGCTTCCCCCCCCCAGGACTACACAACAATGAAATCCCAGCTCCCCCCCCCCCCGGGACTGCTGCCCTGTTGTTTTGCCTATAGGAGATATGAGAGTTTTCCCTCCCTTAGGGACATTAGTGGGGCTCTACATCATAAAAGCAATGTTCCTTCAAAATTTCACGTTCCTAGATTAAATGGTTTGAGCTGGGCATTTATGAGTCAGTCAGTCAGGACACTTTCTTTTATAGATCAGACTGTTTGACCAGCCAGGGACTGGAAACAAGGCCCTATGAGGAGAGACTGAAAGAACTGGGCATGTTTGGCCTTCAGAAGAGGAGACTGAGGGGAGTTATGATAGCACTCTTCCAGTACTTGAAGGGTTGTCACAAAGAGAAGGGCCAGGATCTCTTCTCGATCATCCCAGTTTGCAGAACACGGAATAATCGGCTCAAGTTACAGGAACCCAGATTCCACCTAAATATCAGGAAAAAATTCCTGACTGTTAGAGCAATAAGACAATGGAACCAACTACCTAGGGAGGTGGTGGGCTCTCCCACTCTGGAGGCATTCAAGGTGCAGCTGGACAGCCATCTGTCAGGGATGCTATGACCTGGATTCCTGCATTGAGCAGGGGGTTGGACTCGATGGCCTTGTAGGCCCCTTCCAACTCTACTTTTCTATGATTCTATGATTCTAGTACTTTCTGCAGTCGCTCTTCAGGGTTTCATACATAGGTCTTTCCCATCACCTGCTGCCTGATCTCTGATTTTTAGAAAGGCCTAGGTAGTACTAGTGGGTGATGGAGAAGACCTTCTGTCTGGAACCCTGAAGAATCACTCTGAAGAACCCTGTGGACCCTGAAGAATTTTACTTTTGAAATTTCCCGGTTTGGGAATTGCATGAGATCCCTCTTCAGACATAATAACAGAAACACAGGTAAATCACTTTTCCATCCACCCACACCATTAGTTATAATACCTGAAACTACTCACTGACATCATCTTTCTGTACCATAACATGCTACATAATATGTTAAATGGTGATAAGAATAAGTGAGGGAGCAAAAAGGAAATCTTAACTTGGGGAGTAAGTATTAGTTGCAGATCCAGATGGGAAAGCAGGTGGTATTTATTTATTTATTTCATTTTTATACCGCCCAATAGCCAAAGCTCTCTGGGCGGTTTACAGCAATTAACAAGACAGTCCCTGCCCGCAGGCTTACAATCTAAAAAGACACGACACACAAGGAAAAAGGAATGGGAAGGGAAGAAGGGGGAACATAAGAGGAGCCACACTAGATCAGACCAAGGGTCCATCTTGTTCAGCATTCTGTTCACACAGTGGCCAACCAGCTATGCACGGGAAACCCACAAGCAGGACATGAGTGCAACAGCACCCTCCCACCCATGCTCCTCAGCAACGGGTATGCATAGCCATACTGCTGCCTCTGATACTGGAGGTAGCATAGAACCATCAGGGCTAGTAGCCATTGATAGCCTTATTCTCCATTAATCTGTCCAATCACTTTTTAAAGCCGTCAAAATTGATAGTCATCGCTACATCTTGTGGAAGTGAATTCCATAGTTTAACTATGCACCCTGTGAAGACGGACTTCCTTTTTTCTGTTCTCTGAATCTCCCAGCAATTAGCTTCATAGGATGACCCCAGATTCTAGTATCATGACAAAGGGAGAAAAATGTCTCTCTATCCACTTCCTCCACACCATGCATAATTCTGTACACTTCTATCATGTCTCCCCTCACTCACCTTTTTTTCTAAGCTAAACAATCCCAGATGTTGTAACCTTTCATCATAGGAGAGTTGCTCTAGCCCCTTGTCCCTTTCTGCACTTTTTTGAGCTCTACAATGTCCTTTTTTAGGTGTGGTGACCGGAACTGTACACAGTATTCTAAGTGTGGTCACACCAGAGATTTATATAGTGGCAGTATGATATTGGCAGTTTTATTTTCAATTCCTTTCCTAATTATGCCTAACACGGAGTTTGCCTTTTTCACAGCAGCCCAGTGAGATTAACATGAAGCCAAGAGAAAGCAAAGTGTGGGGCAGATTCTTGTGATCTAGATGCACCTACTCCTTGAACCTCAGGGGAAATGCTGAGGAGAAAATTTGTGTGCTTCTGGTGTGTGTGTTTATTTATTTACATCAGTATATATTATATCCCATCCCACCGTTTTAAAAATAAAATTAAAAAATCACAAGATGGTTAACAATGAAAAAAATAAAACACAACCAATAAAGTCCAGATGGTAAAAAAATGGCACAGCATAAAACCAAAATAAAGTGTCACAAATAGAACATTAATCATAAAAAGCTTTCTAGAATTTAAAAAGGAAAAAAAGAGCCAAAGTACTTTCAAAGTGCATTCACAAGCAGGGTGAAGGAGAGGGAGAAAGAGCTTGATGGACTTCCCCGGGGAGGTATTTCTTAGTGACCTGTCTTGGGAACTCACCAAGTGAGTCTGGATTAAAGTAGACATGCAGGATTGTGCTGTGAAGCAATCATCTTAACATTTGGTTTAATATATGGGTGAAAAGTGGTCTTTGAGATAACCAGGTCCCCGATTGTTTTAGAGCAGTGGTAGACAACCTGGCACCCTTCAGATGGTTTAGAGAATAACCTCCATAAACCCAGGCCAGCATGGCCAATGGTCAGGGATTATGTGAGTTGTAGTCCAAATCATCTGGAGGGAACCAGGTTGCCTATCCCTGGTTTCTAGTCTTAAAGTTCTGAACTGGAACCTGAAAGTGCTATCTTGAAAACCTTAAAGAGTGGCACAGTGTCTTTATGGCACATCCAAGCAAAGAGGCTGAAGGAAGGATGGAGAAGATTCTAGGTTAGCTGTACTGCTGAAAGCTCTCAAGCCTAGGTCAGAAGGACAAGGATGATGAGGCAAGGGTTTCTTAGATGTGTGTGTGGATGATGGATGGACCTAGCCCCAATTGGGGATGGAATTCAAACCTCCTCCTTCTGAGGCATATAAAGTTGAACTTGCCATGTTTAGGAAGAGACTCCTTCCTTGCACAGGAATAGCGATAATATATTCTTTAAGCAGTTGGTGCAGTGGAGGCCCCCACTGTGGGGTCACCTTCAGTTAGTGTTATATAAAAAATTACATGATCAGTAGTTGTGAGGTTATAATGTCATCAAGTGAATATAAAAGACAATGCAAAGGCAGTGCTTAATCCATCAAAGGATACTTTTTCATTCAATCTAAAAAAATGATATTACAGTGGAATTTGAATTTCACTGACGACATTGGATTCGGGATTCATTACTTCAGAGAGAATGCTAGAAAAATAGCATTTCACTGCTTAATAGAATTTTTTTTTTTTTTGTATTTTTGATTTCCCCTCCCCTTACGACATTGTTATTTATTTAGCTTATATGATGGAACACTGATAAATTGGACCCTGCTCATATTCTTTATTACCTTGAGTTGAATTACAATGTTTAAACCTCACAGCGAGTGCAAGCAAAATGGAAGAGATTACATCTTTTGATAAGATTAGAAGCCCCTCATGTAAGTTAATATTAAAATTGACTCTGAATATAATCAAGGATTTGTCCAGCTATCTTTAATTGATCTGCTATGGAAGGATAGAGAAAATGCAGATGGCATGGCAGTACATTACAAATCAAAGGAATAATGTAAAATGAAGCAATAAAACATGATGACATTTGTGCCTATCTCAGACCCAGGTATTACAAGTTGGCTCACCTGGAGAAAAGAGATTGTCTGTTACTTATTATTGAATGCCAGACTGAAGCAATACATCAAGTAATCTATCCTGGTTTAAGGGAAGATTACCTAGCAGCCTGATCCTTATGTTCTGTGGCAGAAGAGCCAAGGCATGGGTGCTGAGAGCAGGGCCAGAAACTCAGTCATCATAGAATCAGAGAGTTAGAGGGAGCCTTCTAGGCCTTCTTGTTCAACTTCCTGCTTGGTGCAGGCAATCCAGAGTCAAACCATCCCCAACAGATGGCAGTCCAGCTTGAAGATCCCCACCAAGAGAAAGTTCACCATCCTTCTAGGTCAGGGGAGGACAACCTCATAAGGTGGGCAGGTGTCTCCTTTTACAGAAGATGGTCTGTACGTAATGCATAAGTAACCAAGGATTGAGCAAACGATTCCCTGCTCAACTCACAGGTTTTACGAGCATTTCTTGTGAGTGCTTGACAGGGCTGGTGCCAGACTTCAGTGGGCCCTCAGCATGGTGCCACTGATGGGCCCCTGCCTGACACTTACCCCACCCCCACAAAACACAAGAAAACAAGGACGATGACGACAATAATAATAATAATAATAGAATAAAATCAAAAGTAACACTTTAATCCAAGTAGTAGTAAAAGTATCAAGTAGTAGAATGTCTTAGGAACATCGGAAGCTGTCTCATACCAGTTCGGACTATTAGTCTATCTAGCTCACTACTGTCTACCCTGGCTGGCAGTGGCTCTCTGGCTTCCCTGGCATAGGCCTTTCACAAAACCTGTTACCTGATCCTTTTAACCTGTGATACCAGACTTCCTGCATGCAAAGCTCTTTTAGGGTAGTCTTCTGTCCTATTTTACAGAGGGCAGTCCTCTATTTGAAGAGCTGCCAGAGGACAAGCAGGGGGTTGGACTAGAAGGAACGTGCTATTTGAAAGGCCTGTCCAGTCCAAGTCCAATTTAAAGATAAGGAATCTTAAGGACTGTTGCCCATCCAGAGTTAGCACCTCGACAGCAGACTGAGGAAGCAGGCACACAGGTCTGGTGTTGTGTGTCCTCTTTTTTGGTGATTCATAAGTGGCCACCCTTTTAACCTGTGGCCCAAGGGCTGCCTGCATGTGGTCCTCAGCCCAGTTTCAAACTCCCTCTGCATGCAATGAGTTCAGACCTCTGGCAAGAGTGATCTGTCCCTTCCCTGGGAGCCAGCTGCATGAGCTGGAAGAGGGTGAAAGAGAAAAAGGGTGGCAGAGAAAAGGGGTAACCCACCTGCTTTTGCCCACTGCTGGGCTGGCTTTGATCCTACTCTCCCCACTGACATGTGCCCCAAATTACCCACGAGGGAATGCAGCCCTTAACAGAAAAAAAGATTGCCCGTAATCGGTCCCATTGTCAAAATGCTCTTACCGTCAAGGCATCTCCCCTAATGCTCAACCAAACTCCACCATCCTGTAATATAAGCTCATTAGATCTGGCCTTACCCTCTATCCCTGCCCATTAGATTTTGACCCCCCTCTTTTATGTAATTGACTTGTTGGTATATTCAAGGAGACAGGCAAAAGTGACGAAAGAGCGAAAGGAATCAAGGGGAGGGAAAGGTAGGAGAAAGGTTGTAGAGGTATGACAAGGCCATGTTCGGGGGCCAGTTTACACCAGCAGCTGTTCTGAGAACAATAACCAAACTGAAGTTCACCTCTTATTTATTAACACATCCGAGAGGGGAATTTGGGGTTGAAGTGAGCTGCGAAAATAATAACCCTTTGGAGGATCGTGATTTGCATCTCTCTAATCTTGGGATAACAGAACATGTACAGTATAATAAATGAGTTAGTTCTCATCTAATGGGGGAAAAGTTTCACAGAGGAACACATGAATGTCTCAGGACAATTAGCATGGGTGTAGCTGAAATACCTTGGAAATTTGTATTTTGCAGCTTGGTGTTATCCTGGCATAATACCTTTGTGTTAACAACCCTGAGATTTAAACCCTGAATCCTATTGTAAACAAGGTCTTATGCAATATAGCATGTTATCAAACTGGATCAGAATCTGACAAAGCATCCTGGTACTTCACATTCACTAACTTGGAATGGCTACCACCCCTGGTTCTCTTATCACTAAAATGCATTAGAATATCCATCTCTATGAGAGCCAGTGTGGCGTAGTGGTGAGAGTGTTGGACTGGGACTCAGGAGATCTGGGTTCTAGTCCCCGCTCGGCCATGAAACTCACTGGGTGACTTTGGGCCAGTCACTGACTCTCAGCCTAACCTACCTCACAGGGTTGTTGTGAGGATAAAATGGAGAGGAGGAGGAGGATTATGTAAGCCGCCTTGGGTTCCTTGCAGGAAAAAAGGTGGGATATAAATATAATAAATAAATAAATAAATATGAGAGATATACCGGTACACTGAAAGACTTGGGCTGGGAGAGACTCACCATTTTACTGCTCTGTAACACCCTGATTGTGGGTACAATAGCATATTTAAAGGTTGTTAACTAATCTGCAGCCAATGACCTTGTGGGGTGATAGTTAATGCAAGTATTATTCCTAATAAATCCAGGTAAATACAGATATGGTTACTTGTATGCCCACCAATTCCGACCGCTTTTAAGAGAGGGCTCAGAAAAGCGACAGGTCCTGATGTTATGGCATTTCTATGAGTGTGTGACTTCTGCACTTTTGGGTGTGTGGGGAGTCATGCCACAGAACTTCATCCAAACACAGCTTGGAAATCAAATCCAAGTAGTTCATAATGCTCAGCTCAATGAGAAATGATCTTAGCTTCTTTTCCAGCATAGATCTTAATCTGAGCCAGAGAGGAGCTTCAGCCCTGCCTCTTACCCACTGTCTGCCAATTCCTTTCTATCCTCCTTGTTTGTCTAGCTCAGCCTTCCCTAATCTGGTGCCTTCCAGATGCTTTGGACTGCAACTTTCATAATTTCCATCATGGCTATGCTTGCTGGGAATGTTGGGAATTGCAGTCCAACACGTCTGGAGGGCACCAGGTTAGGGAAGGCTGTTTTAGCTGCTCCAGTTGCAGAAAGGAGGTAGAGGGGTATCTCTCTTCCCCCTTTCCTTTCTGATGCCTGGCATGCTGCTATGGCTTCATACCAGAAACAAGGAATGGAGGGAAACAGAGTCCCGTCCCCCCACTACGGCCCTGTCAGTAGCATTTTGGGCTGGACCAATTTGTATTCCAAACCAGTGAATTATGAAATTCAGCAACAACACTAAAATAACAGAGATTTCAGCATGCAATAAAATAAACCTCTGGGTGATTAAATTTAAAATAATATTTTGAGCTGCCCTTCATACAGCTGCTCCTTTTCATATAGAAAGTTGAGTGGCCTCAGTTTTTCCATCTGAGTGTCCTGGTTTGATACTTTGAAAAACTGTCTAATTGCTCTAACATACCACTTAGTTTGTGCCTTTGTGGCAGGGCTTCCCAGCTGGAAAACACCCATTCAGGTAAGAGGATTCACCCTTGGCCTGTAAGGAGTTTGTGAATCACTGTATGGACTAACATTTCCACATTGTCCAAGTATAAAGACAGTTCTGGTGATGTTACTGATACTGAATCTACTGGTCTAGGCCAAATGCCTTTCAGAACTACTGTGATAGATCATTGGGCAAGCAACCTGATATTCTCCAGTTGTTTTGGACTACAACGCCCATCACCTCTGACCATTGGTCATGCTGATTGGAGCTTATGGGAATTGTTGTCCAAAACATCTGGAAGGCACAACCTAACTACCCCAGCCATAGGCTATGATGTGCACCCATGGCAGTCTGCCATTTGGTGCGCATAGCATAGGTCTACTCCTTGCACATATTCTGTTAAGTGGCATGCCCCTGGACTCACTGCACCAGATTATATCTTATGGATAAGATGAAAACAGTGCTTAGAAGTATCATTTGGGATTCTGCCACATACTATTCTGGTTTCCTTTGCTACAAGGTATATTAAAATCCCATATATTAAATCAAATAATTGAAACTTACATCCCATATTAATGGAGGCAAGATTTCCATTAATCCAAACCACTGAAAATCAAAACATTGTGCGTGTCCAGATATCATTTCGATTAATGTAGTTCTACCACAATTTGTCTCTTACCGTTGCCATTATCACCATATCTGACTATGAAGCTCATCACCATTTTTGCTTTTAAATGGCACCACTCATCTTCTTTGTGCTAATTTAGCACTTTCCCATTGTTCATTCTAGGGATTTATGGACTATTTTGAGATGCAACGACATGGAAATCGTCATTTTGAATTGTCATATCAATGCCAGATGTCATTTCACCTTTATTTTATTATTGAAAGGGTGGAATGAACAGCCATTTAAGTCAAAACAAGCTAAAATTGTTGGTTTGTTTGGAAATGTCAATCAGAGGAGTCTCTCCCGCAATCCACCCACCCAAATTTGCTCCAGCACTATTTCTGGAAAAATCCAATTAACTGTCAGAACAGAAACTTCAGCCTGAGAACTGAAAGGAAGAAAGAAAAGTATCTAAAACCTTGCATGAGAACAAATAGGTGGCTAAGGCTCAAACTGAATGTTAAGCAGAGATCCATGATTCTTTCTGCTGCATTTTTTTTAAGCCAAAGTATTCTGTACAGACAAAGTGCAAGAAGAGCAGGTGGGGGAAACTGCTAATGATCTAATGCCTTTAAACCAGGGGTGCAGAACCTCTTTCACCTCAAGGGCCGAATTCCATTTCAGAGAAGCTCTCAGGGGCCACATTCCAGTGGTTGGTGGAGCTGAAGGCAAAAGGGGTGGTGCTAAAATTCCAAAGAAACAAAAACACCCCCACTCAGCATATTTCAGCTTAAAGCTCTTACCTCCAGTCATTGAGCCTTAAGAGAGGCATTTCAACGTTTTAAAATGGGGGTGGGGAGACTGCACAAAAGCCAGGAAACCAAGTGATCAGTGGTTTGGCGAAAGTGAGTGTGGCCAGGGGAAGAGGGCACAGGCAGCTTGGGAATACCATAGGGCCAGATTGGGAACCCAAGAGGGCTGGATTTGGCCCTAGGGTCTGAGGTTCTGCACCTCTGCTTTAAACAAATCTATAGTGTGACCACACTTGGAATACAGTGTACAGTTTGCATCTCCACACCTCAAAAAGGATATGGTAGAGCTGGAAAAAGTGCAAAAAAGGGCAACATGTACATTGGTAAAACACAGCAGCAGCAGCAGCAGCAGAAGAAGAAGAAGAAGAAGAAGTAGAAGCAGCAGCAGCAGCAGCTTGATGTAATATTTACAATCACAATACAGATATATATATATATACACACACACACACACACACACACACACTGCCTTTTTTTTCTTACAAGGAACTGAAGGCGGCTTACATAATCCTCTTCCTTCTCTCCATTTTCTCCTCACAACAACCCTGTGAGGTAGGTTAGGCTGAGAGTCAGTGACTAGCCCAAAGTCACCCAGTGAGCTTCATGGCTGAGCGGGGACTAGACCCCAGGTCTCCCAAGTCCCAGTCCAACACTCTCACCACTACGCCACACTGGCTCTCAGTTGGGGTTTTGGGGGCAGTAAATATAAATGTGTACATCCACATCTTTAGTCTGTGCAGGAGAATGACAAATATAGACTGAACTGTGTCTGTTCAGTGCTCTTTACAACATCTGGAAATAAAGAATGGAACAACAGAGGATTTCTAATGCACTGGTTCCACTTCAGAAACCGGAGCAAGTAATTCAGAACTCCAGAACCCATGTAGAAATTCAGATGGGGAGACACATCCCAGTCATGATGAAGTAGCATATGTTGCAATGGCCTACCTGAAGGCATTTGGGTCCTTCCTATGAAAAGCAGCTATTAAAGGGGAAAAGTCCTGCCTTAGGCCCAGCCCAGTGGGTTTCATGGGACTTACTCCCAAATAAGAGTGTGTAGGATTTCCCCCTTCAGCCATAGGGCCTAACATCCTTGTTTCACCTATACTGAAAGTAATCCCATTCAGCCGAGTGAGGAGCATTTTAGGTTCAGCAAAGAGCACTTGAACTTATCAGTCGTTTGTTCTAAAGTGAGTAACAGATCTCAACCTTCAGAAAGAGATGGGTAATGTGAATATGAAAAAAACTCCGGACTCTTTAATTTATATAGAATAAAGCAGGAGGATGTTTTACTGTGGGCAGATTGATTAAGCTTTTGAAGACTGGATTTTTTTTTAAAAACCTCTTGCTACTTCTGTTATTCAGGATGGGACTCGGACTGAGGATCGATCCCGGATGATCTCCTTGAAATCAGACTCGAGTCCATATTTAAATCGGATTCGAGACTACGGGACTCGAGACCAAGGACTCTTCACATCCCTGGGCTGTGACAGAAGGAGTGGAGAGGCGTGATTGCCGGCGAAGAGGCGCATGGAAGCGAGGTGTGCTGCTGCTCGGCCACTAGGCGGCTACCAGGAGTGCAGCCCCAACAGTGTGTCAAGATTTATTTTGATTGATGTGTTGCGTACTTGGGAGAGGCAGAAGAAGGACCTGAGATTACTCTGTGTGGCTGCTCTGTGTGTGTTTCTGGTTCCCGCAAGTTCATCACCAGTGGAGCGGGTGTTCAGTGAGGGTGGAATTGTGATGAGATCTCACCGTTCCAGAATGGGGGCCAAACATTTAGAAAAAATCGTGTTCCTCAAATGCAACATGGATAAGTTTTAGGAAGTACAGCAAGTTTATTTTTTAAAATCATTTTTCTAAAATGCAACCTTTCAGACATTTTGGGTTTGGCTGCCTCTGCCTGCCTGCCTGGGGTTCCTAGCCTCCTCTGCCTGCCTGGTCTCTTCTTGACCAGTTCAACAGTGGAATTGTCCAAGACAAAGGCCTCTGCCTGCCTGCTTTGGGGTTCCCTGCCTCCTCTGCCTGCCTGGTTATTTTGGGCTTTTTTTCTGCCTGGTCTGTTCTTGCCAAAATCAGTTGCAGAGTTTTGAAATAAAAAGGCATACTTCTGCCTAGAATTTATTTAAACCACACATCTGAAGTAGCCTTATTTTGTTGGGGGAAAAGCCCCATTGATTTTAATAGGGACTCGTGGAGTCAGCTTTGGGAGTGGACTCGTGACTCATGAGTCACCATTTTGGACCAAGGACTCAGACTTGGACTCGAGACTTGGGTCCAAAGACTCGTGACTCGACTCGTGACTCGAGACCAAGGACTCTTCAACATCCCTGGTTATTTCTATGGGATGTTATCACACAGAGATACTATAATAGATGGTGCTGCTGGTGGTGGTGAGGTGTCATTCAACAAATTACAGCCAGTGCTCAAGTATATGAATTCTTATTTTAAAATGTGGATTATTTATTGACCTTTGAAATGGATAACTCCAAAAGATGCTGCTTCTATTGCAACTAGGCGGGGGTCACGTGCTGAAGGAATCCTTAGAGTGGGTGTGTGTGCCCTACATTGCAGAGGGCAGTTCTATATCCGAAAGTCTGCCAGAGGGCAGTCTTCTACTTTACAGGTGTTGTCTGTTTTTTTGAAGGGCTGCCTGGTTCAAGTCTGGTTTGAATAGAAAGAATCCTAAAAAGGGAAAGCGGGGTCTTGAAACTGCCCTTCAACATTTGTTAGTGCCTGGATAGTAGACTGAGCATGCAGGTCACCTGGTCACAGTCTTCACTAGTATGGTGAGATGTATTGTATTTCTATTTAAATTATTGTAATTATTTCCAAATTGGCATCTATATCTATTTAAATGATAGTAATTATTTCCAAATTTGCAGCATATGCAAATTCCGTGTCCTCTTTATTTTTTTTGGGGGGGGGATGCACATGTGGCCATCTTAGCCTCCCTGCAAGATCTGGACCTCTTATAGGTCAAGAGAATGGAGTGGGATCTCTGAACAGTTGAGTGTTCTGCAAGTTGGCTGAATGGAGGTTATCAGTCCGAGGTTATGAGTTATAATAAAGAAAGCTGCAGGCTGGCAGGAAAGACTGGTCTTATGGCTTGGGTCCAGCGTCGGACCAAGGAATTTCACTGCCTGAAGTGGAGCACCGAATAGCATATCACCATGGTAAGGTCAACCATTTAAAAAGCATTGCTGTACCATTAAGACATGGGGTTGGATCCATGATTTGCCTTCCACTGATGGAAGGGCTCTGCTCACTGAAGGGGCCTCTGCTGATGTTTAAGAATCCCCCTCCCCCATGCCAAAGCTAACCCCATTCAGCAGGGTCCCCTGACCATCTGTGTAGCATTTTCAGGCAATGGTACAGCTACGTTATTTTAGATCCTGGACTTAATGGTCTTACGGAGCCTCACTTTAGATGGCCATGGGTATTACTTCAGTTGTGAAGAACACATCTAACATTTCTCTTCTTTCCATCCCCTGCCATATGCAATGCTTCTACATTCCTGATAAGTTAGAGCAAAAAACGAAATACAAACTGTTTGCCAACTCTGATTAAAAAACCAAATACTCTGAGCATGAGCAGATTCACATTTTAAACTAATATATATTTAAAATAAAAATAATAAAATGAGCATCTGTAATAATGTACATGCTCAGCTGTCCACCCCTGATTATAAAATATTTTAAAAAGAAGACAAAAGAAAAAGAAACGAAGGGTGTGTGTTGTAGTGGCCAGTGAACACCGCCATGCCTATGCTGGCCCATGTGCTAACACTGGGTCCGTGTGCCCCTGCCCCTATCAGCTGCCATTCTCTGTGTGGTCATTTGCGCCCACCCTGGGCTGCAGGAGTCCAGGACCCTGAACTTTGGCCCTGAGGTCCAGCCCTTCCTGCACCACTATTTTCAGGGGGTAGAGGAGCTGTTGTGGGAAGGTTGGGGTTGGGAAGTCTGTTTCCACCAGCCCCGTTACATGTGACTAAATCTGGATCCAACCCATTAATTTCTGCTTTCATCTATCCTCCCAAATTCTGCAGCCTGATGGGGCCAGTCATGGCTGGTTCACGCATGAAGTGTAGGTTGTACACCCACGTTGTGGGAGCACACCTTAGGTTTGCACACCTGCTCTCCCACCACATCTTACCTTGAATGTAAACTGGGACTCCACAATGGGCAAGGAGACATCTTTCTTTCTTTTTTTTAATTTTAAATATTTTATTTACTTTTCAAAACAAAATATAACAAAATATAACAAAATACATGAATATCACAAAAATATAACCTAACCAACATACAATAAATCATGACGTGCTCCCCCCCACCCTCCAAGGGACCAATTAATATACTTCCGTCCTCTTGATCAAATGAATTCCAAATTCCAAAAATATAACATATCCTGACAAGGCATGCTCCCCTTCCCCTTTATTAATATGTAGTCCAGTAATTGATTCCATATATCCATAAAATTGTTCTTCTTTAGCAATCCTTTTTTGCATTTGATACTACTAGTTAGTTTATCATTTAGGGCTATGTCCCAGACTTCCTTATACCAATCTGTTACTAGGAAAACATGTTGTACTTTCCAATTTCTCGCTATCATTAGCCTGGCCGCAGTTAACAAGTTTACAATTAACTCCTTCATATTTTGGTCGCAAATAAGCTTCTCCGTTATTCATAACAATGCTAATTTTGGACAGAACTCTAAATTAATACCAATAATTTTCGATATTTCTGTAAAAACCTCTCGCCAAAACGCCAATACATTTTTACAACTCCACCACATATGAGCATATGTCCCTTTTTCCTGACATCCTCTCCAACAAAATGCAGAACAATTATTATCTATTCTGTTTAATCTTACTGGAGTTAAATACCATCTCCAAATTAGTTTATAAAAAAATTCCTTTATCCTAATTGACATCACCTTCACAATCCGTCTATCCCATATAGTGTTCCACCCCACCTTCGAGGTCACCTCTTCAAATTCATTATCCCATACTGCCTTTAGCTGGTCCTCTTGTTCTTCTGCTTTTTGAATCAAACTATATAAATCCCTTGTTATACCTCTTGTTGATGCATTACGTGGTAGGCCATCTCTAGACATAACCATCTTTTCAAATTTAGTTAAATCTCTCTCATACTCAGTTTTCCTTTTCCATTTCTTCGACCACTGTTCTAACTGTAATAAATTTAACCACGACACTCTTCTTCTCCCAACAATTTCCATTATTTGATCTCTAGTCCCCATCTTTTCCACCCTATCGGATAATCTAATAACCCTTTCTTACCCTCCAGATCTAATCTTAAATGTTCAGGGAAATCGTTTAGAGCCACCACCAGAGTTAATGGAGATATCCCTGGTATAAATATGCTCTTCTTCATAGTACCCCAAATCACTAACAAACTTCTTAAAAATGGGTTGTCTATGTTTTTTTATCATTATTATTTTTTTGAAAAAAAATATTCTCCAATGTATTTTGTAATTCAGATGTTTCTAACTCCAACCACATTATTTCTTTAGGTCGTGCTATAATATCCACTATATGTCTTAATTGATTATATAATACCATTTTAAATTCGGAAGACCCAAACCTCCTACTTTTTGTGCTTTATACCATCTTGTTTTAGTAATCCTAGACTTTTTCCCTCATTACAATATGTGTTAATAATTGTTTGCCATTCTTTAAGTTCCTTATCTGATATCGCACTTGGTATCATCCGAAATAAAAAAAATATCTTTGGCAGAATCTTCATTTTAATCAAAGCAATTCTACCCAACCAGGAAAGTCCAATTTTTTTATACTCCTCTATTTTATTCTTTACCTCATTCTTTAATTTCTATAATTCTGGTCTCCCAATTTATCTATATCTTTTGGAATTACAATTCCTAAATATTTAATTACATTATTAATCTTATAATTACTTTTTTTCCTACACATTTCAATCTCTTCTCTTTTACTATAATTAAACAACAAAAATTTAGATTTGTCCCAAAGGGAGACATCTTTCATATGATTCATTCCCTCCCCTTTTGGACAGATGATGTGAATGTGGCTTACTTTGATGTCCATGTAGGCTCTGGTCTACGTTCAAGGTACCTTCTCTAATGGGGGAGGCTTGTCCAAGCCCATGGCTCAATCCTTCCTAGGGTGGCCACTTGCAAATCACCCCCCAAAAGGACAAAATGAGGACACCATTTTGTATAGAATGTGCTTATGCTAACTTATATGTATAGATGCAGGTGCTGTTGATGGGCAAGTTCAAGGCTGGGATCTTCTTTCTGATGGTTCTTGATCTTTATATCAGACTTGGACTAAACAGCTCTTCAAATAGGGGATGCCTACAAACTAGAGGACAATCCTCTGGCAGCCCTTCAAATAGAGGACTGTCCTCTGTAAAAGAGGACACATGGCCACCCTAAGTCCTGCCCCCACCACCATCACACATATAACCTGCATGTCTGAGATGTAAACTAGACCTCTGTGGACTTAATTCTGAAAATTACAAACATCTAGTGGCACCTTAAAAGTGTTGCTGTGTGTGTTTTTTATACCAAAGGGAGTTCTAAGGAAAGAGGTATAATATTTTAAAAATATAATGGCTTCCCTTTCACTTATAAGAATTTCAGAGAGCTATATTTTGCAAATCAGTGACAGATAGGTGTTCAATGTTTCTCAAGAGGTTGATTAATTTTTGGGAATTATGAATTCATGTGTCTAACATACCAAAAATAAGCTTAAATCCAAAGCAGTCCCCCCTCCCCCAATAGTGATGATCGGGGAGGGGGTAGAGCACCTGCTTTGCATGCAGAAGGTCCCAGGTTCAATACCCAGCATCTCCAGGTAGGGCTGGGAAAATTCCTGCCTGAAACCCTGGAGGGCCGCTGCCAGTCTTGACAATACTGGGCTAGATGGTGTGACTCCATATAAGGCAATGTCCTATGCTCCTATGCCCTCTCCTCCCAGGGAAGCCGGTGACTCCTATGTCAGTGGGGCTCCTCATCCACTGCAGCTTTTATTCTGAGCTTTAGACTGTATCCTGGGCTTTGCTATGATGAGGCCAGCACGGCGGCCCTTTTCGTGCAGTCAGGGCGCGGCCGCCCCTCTCACCGCCGAGCAGCTGGTGGAGAAAATGCGGGATCAGAAGCGGGAGCAGCAAAAGCCTCAGAAGGAGATTCCGAAAGACCCGGTACTGAGGCGTGTGCAAGAACTTGCTCAGCCTACCCAACAGTTGCAGCGTGTTCATCCTAACATGTTGGCCAAGGCACTCACACAGGGGATCCTCTACCAGAATAAAGAGATTGTGGTGATTAACAAACCTTATGGCCTCCCTGTTCATGGTGGCCCCAAGGTGAAGATGTGCATCATAGATGTGCTGCCATTCCTGGCAAAGATGTTGGATGGCATGAAAGCTGAACCCCTACACCTGTGTCATCGGTTGGACAAAGAAACCACTGGGGTGATGGTGTTTGCACGAGACCAGGACACCGCACACCGGGTCCAGGAGTTCTTTAGAACCCGACCGGTGGAGAAGAAATACTGGGCAATCTGCATTGGACAACCAACGCCATCAGAAGGGCTGGTGGAAATTCCCATTGTGGAAAAGGAGGTGGTGGGCCACCAGTTGCACCATAAGAGGACACTTGCTCCAAACTATTCTGAGCTTTATAGGTGCTGTCCACGGTCCTATACTCCACCCCCAAAATAGGTTCACCGCAATGGAGCACCATGGACAGCTCCTATAAAGCTCAGAATAAAAGCTGCAGTGGATACGGAGCTCCACTGACATAGGAGTCACCAGCCTCCCCTGCTATCCTCACTCCAGAAACAAATGTACTACTCTGAGTCCGTAGCATTAGCTGTTGACACTGTTGGTTCCATCATATAATCCAAATTCACCGAAATTTGCTCATGCAAAGGGAAATACATTTGCATGAGAGACACTGAAGACAGATTCCTTCTCCTATGAAAATGGAGGACTGAGACGTAGAGTGGACTGGAAATAAAGCCAGAGTGGGGAAAGAAGAATGAGATCATTAGGTCAAGTCCTTCAATCAGCTAGGCTGTTTTTCAGATCCAGGCTAACTCACTGACAAAAGTACATCATTACTCTTCAATCACACCTCAAGTCTTCAAACCTCTTGATCACTAGAAACTTGGAATAGCTTTGAATAATTTATGCAGCTACACTGCAACATTCTGCCTTTCCTATGGTTCAGGACAAGGAAGTATATATAGTAGAAATAAAACAAAATTGGGGATATTTCCTTACTGCATAGATTTTAAAAAAAACCCCACTCTCTAAAGCTTACATCTGTGTCTACTGATTACTATATGCTTAAAATATATCACATGCCATAAGCAACAAGTTGTCTGACTATTTCCATTGAAAGAATCCAAAACTGTTCAATTGATTTGAACCTACAATGTATTATTTGATTGCCTATGGCATTTAGGAAATGCTTTTATGATTTTAGTTAACAAAAGTTGTGCATGGACTTCAGATTTTTAAATGTTAAGATCTTCCATGTCTCCCTTATCAGGCAGTTCTTCAGCCTAAAACTCCTCAGGCCCTCTTTAACATTGAATATTTTGCCCATGGGGTGGGCAAAATAAATATATAATAATAATAATAATAATAATAATAATAATAATAATAATACCCTTTCCCCCAGGTCCATCGTCCATTGTGACACATGATAATGGGAGAATGAGTCCTTGGCACTTGGAATTTTGTATTGATTGCCTTAGGCATTTATGACTGTTCCTGTTGTGACATCATTGCAATTGTGACCTCTACCCCCTTTGGGACATGTCTGGACATTACAATGTGTCAAGAAACATAGAGCTGGATGGGTCCTTAGAGGCCATCTAGTAAACCTTTCTCAATGCAGGATCTCCAATGCAGGATGCAACTACAGCATCCCTAAAGATGACAGTGCAGCCTCTGCTTAAATACGTCCAGCAAAGAAGAGCCCACCACCAACCTGTGCAGACTGTCCAACTGCAAACAGCTTTTACCATTAAGACGTATCTCCTAATGTTTAGCTGAAATCTACCTTCCTGCAATTTCCATCCATTGGTTCTAGTTGGAACTCTGGGATGTCATTTCTATGCACTGTTGTAGATAAAGTCCTCTAGATCCTATGCAATGGCAGACCCTGTTGCCCATCTTATTGTCACACTAACTCATCAGATTGTACACTCCATCTATTTTGCAGACCATTCCTGTCTTCTCCCTGCCATGTACCTCCATTAGATATTTTGGATAGTGGCAAGACTACAATAGAAACAGCATGGGCTATGTCTCCCATTTGGTTGCTGTCACAAACTCTCTAAGAGCAGGGGCTCAATAGATTTCTGGTAAATTCTTAGGAATTTCAGTTTCTCAAATGGGGTGAGTAGGAGGGAAGGTGCTGAAGCATGATTTCTACATACACTGGAAGCTTGGAAACAAGAAAGCAAATTTAAAGATGAAAGCATTAATTATTTTTAAAATCACATCATCTGTAAGCCAATCTCATGATTAGAGTTGTCTGACTTGATCATTCTTGAACAATTTAGGGTTGGCAACTCCGCACCAGGGACTATTTCAGCGCTAGATTTTAATTTGAAAGAAATCTGTTTAGCCATTTGTTTTAATTAGAAAACCATTAAGGAAAAGTAGATAGGAGTTTAAGATGCATTTACTACCAGGCTAGTGATCTGTGAACCAAAAATTCTCTTACCAGCACTGATATGATAAATTGTAATGACTCCCATAAGGCTATTCAAGGATTAGGTTCTTATTCTGTCGGTTTCAAGTTCTCTTGGAGGGGAAAAAGAAGACTGCTAAGGTTCTGAGGGGCTAAAACAACTATCTATTTTTTTAAAAAATAAATAAATCTGGGGGTAATATATAGGCTTTCATTTTTAATGAGCATATATTTAGTAAGCCATAAAGACTGATGTAAGGGGTGGGACTATACTCAGTGATAGAGCACTAGAGTAGCACCTGCAAAAATCACCACAAAAGAGGACACCTATTTGCATAGAATTTGCATATGCTAATATATAAATGCAAATTTAGAAATAATTATTATTCTTTAAATAGGAATACAGTATGTCTCACCAAAGTGTGGAAGACTGTGACCAGGTGACCTGTGAGCCTTGCTCAGTCTGTTGTGTTCAGGTGCTGTTGAGACTCAGTTCTTTCTTCTGATGTTTCTTTACCTTTACAGTAATACCTTGGATTGCAAGTAACTTGGTCTGAGAGCATTTTGCAAGACAAGCAATTTTTTAAAATAAATTTTGACTTGATAAACAAGCGACATCTTGCAATCGTAGGGATGTAACCGCTCGCCTCGAGCGGGCGTAGCAGGGCCGAAATCGGCCCTGCTCACGCCCGCCAGAGACTCGCTTTGATATAAGAGTGTTTTGGATTACAAGCATGGTTCCTGGAACGAATTATGCTCTCAATCCAAGGCATTACTGTATATTGGACTTGGACGGATCCACCCTTCAAATAGGGGACACCTTTAAAATAGAGGACAGTCCTCTGGCAG
Organism: Shinisaurus crocodilurus; assembly: GCA_021292165.1. Taxonomy (NCBI): domain Eukaryota; kingdom Metazoa; phylum Chordata; class Lepidosauria; order Squamata; family Shinisauridae; genus Shinisaurus; species Shinisaurus crocodilurus. Next base: position 41,052,507 of record CM037880.1, read on the forward strand.
CCCTTGAAATAGAGGAGTGTCCTCTGTAAAGGAGGACAAGTGACACATGAGCACCCTAAAAGAGCTTTGCATGCAGGAAGACTGGGTCCAACTTCATTCCCTGGTATTGCAATGTTGAAAGGATCAGGTAGCAGGTTTTGTGAAAGGCCTATGCCAGGGAAGCCGGAGAGCCACTGCCAGCCAGGGTAGACAATACTGGGCTAGGATGGACTAATAGTTCAGACTAGTATGAGACAGCTTCCGATGTTCCGAAGACATGCTACTACTTGATTGTTTTACTAATCCTTGTTTTTACGTGTTACTTTTGATTTTATTATTATTTTATTATTGTCATAATAATTATCATGATTGTCATTGTTTTCTTGTGTTATGTGGGGGGGGGGGTAGTACTGGGTAGGGGCCCATCAGTGTGGCACCATTGAAGTCTGGCACACCAGCCCTGTCAAGTACTCTCAAGGAATGCTCACAAAACCTGTGAGTGGAGCAGGGAATTGTTTGCCTATTCCTAGCTTATTAATTTATGTATTATTATTATTTAGATTAATACCCTGCCTTGCAGGTATATTATTAGGTCAACTAATCAATCAATCATCATCATCATCATCATCATCATCATCATCATCATCATCATCATCATCATCTGAAACCCCAGAAAGTACCAAAAATACATTAAAAGAACCTAACAACAGCAACTGTACATAATTAGCATTCAAAGAAAACAGATCAGCAAAATTTCAAAGCCTGGGCAATTAAAAAGGTTCCTCACCGGTGCCCCCAAACCGCAGAGTGGGTACCAGGTTGGCCTCTTGGAGTGAGCATTACAAAGCTTGGACACCACCACTGAAAAGGCTCTCTCCCTGGTAGCTACCTGCTACACCTCAGATGGTGGGGGGACCCTGACATGGGCCTCTGATGAGGATCTCAGTGTATTGGCAGGTGGCAGGGAATCTTTCCTAGTATCCTGGCCACAAGCCACCAAGGTCTGTAAAGGTCAAGAACAGGACTAGTTCTGAACTGGGCCTGGAAATAGGCTGGGAGCCTGTGTAGTTAGGAAAGCACCAGTGTAATATGCCCCTAATGCCTGGTCCCAGTTAGCAGACTAAGCAGCTATATTCTGAACTAGGGCGAATCAGCAAACTCGAGCTCTCTGAAGTTCTCCAAATTCCATCTCGAAGCTCGTTCTGAGCTTTGTTTTTTTATTTTCACGTGAAAAACGAGGGTGTATATTTTTGTGCATATTTTTCCAAATGTACACATAAATTGTGCACATCTTTGAAATGTCTGTCATCTTCTCCCATTGTATTTGTGCACATTTTTCAAGTGCATGCATGCTGTTGAACACATTTTTTAAAATCTGTGAATAACATTGCAAGCTCGGAACTGTACTGGACTTTGACCGCAGATTGCGTCCGAGTCCATGTTCAGTCTAGACGGTGCAAACTGGGTAAATTCTGATAAAAAATGAACTGAAACTGAATTTCTCATACCTGGCAAACTCCAAGCCATCTGAGGCGGCCCCGTGTCGTCTATACCTGCAATATCTGAAAACGCTGGATAGATTGGTTTTGTGATGATGACAAGGCTGGCTAAATTTACTGTATGCAAAATAGCCTATAAAATACCTTGGAGGATGCTTTCGCTGTTTGCCTTTTTGTCTCCAACGATATGCCTGTGTGTGCACTGTGAAAGAAAGCTGCATCTCACGAGGCTTCCAGGGTAGTTTTGCATTTTCCAACAATGAAAGCTACCAATTAAACAATTTCTAGCCCGTTAAGAGCATTTATGACCTCTCGGGGCTGATGCTGCTGTCCTGTCATCAACCCATTGTTGTTTAGACGCCAGTCAGGGGCCCATCCATTGTGTTCAAATTATTGGCCATCACTGGTGCCTTGTTTTTTTTAAATTGACAGCTCGACAGCAGGAGGCCACTTCAAACCGTTGGCAAGATCTTTGCTACCCATAACGACTGCTGTGCTCAACTGGCTGAGCAAGGCCTTGAACGGCTGACAATATTGGAGGCACCTTAGCGCATCAGCGGCCCCATCTATCCCCCTCCACCCGATCCTCCCAACCTTTATGTCAGAATGTACTCTGCTGCCGTCTGACTGCAAACAAATATAACAAACCGAAAGGGGAATATCTCTGAATGGAAGTCCTGAACAGAAATGGGAACATCAGAATTTCCCACTCCAATGTGAGGGAGTAGATGCTGGGCAAAGCTGTCAATGTTATGCTAATGCTACCCTCCCCCAGGATGCGAATATATGTTATCCCTGTCTATAATGTGTTTATTATGTATAGAATTGTTCATAAGTTATGCACAGTAGGGATCTTACAGTTAGGCTATAGTTTAAATGTTTACTGCAGGGGGTCTTGATCCCTTTTCAGCCCAAAGGCTGAATTCAGTTTCAGATAAGCTCTCAGGGGGGGGGGGGGATTGCATTCCAGTGCTGGGCAGGACTGAAGTCAAAAGAAGTGGGGTCAAAGGCAAAGGGACAGGGCCAAAACAACTCAAATTATTATGCCACCATATTTTAGCTTAAAGCTCTTACAGTAACTAAGCCTTTGGAGAGGCTTTTCAGCCTTTTAGAATGGGAAAGGAAACCATGCAAAAGCCAGGAAACCACCAAACAATCAGCAGCCAGGAAAAAGGGCTGTAGCCAGGGAAGGGACATGGCCGTAGGATGGCCATGTGTCCTCTTTTATAGACAGTCCTCTATTTGAAGAAATAAATAATTACAAGTGGTACCTGCAACAAAACTGTTGCAGTCTATCCTCACCTTCTATCAGGAGTGCTCCTGTTCAGGAGTTCTGCTAGCTAGCCATGCCTTCCTCCAGGATAATAAAAGGTGTTTAAAACTGAAGCAGAGAATTCCACAACACATCCCACAATTTCAAATTTTCTTTTCCAATTGACACTCAACATTCAATGTTACTGAGCATGCTCAATTCTCCTTGGCTATTTTGTTGTTGTTGTTGGCGTGATTGCTTCCTTGGGTCTTAAATTTTGTTTTGTTTTGTTTTACTGCAAACATTAGGGTTCCCCTGAGCGTGTTGGTGGCTCCCTCTTGTTTCTTAGTGGCCCTGTTTGGCTCCATTCCTGTTGGCACACACTACCTGTGTTCAATATTAGAGGGAGTGATTCATATTCCATTCTTTTATGCAAGTACTCTAAAACTTTGTACTAGTCACAAGTGGTAACTTCAGACATTTCCCAAGTGCAGAGACATAGGGCTTGTTCGCATGACACGGGAACCGCGGGGGATCAGAAGTCCCCTGCGGTTCCCGTGTCGTGCGAACGCCGACCAGGGGTGCCCCCGCGGGGCGACCGCGCGTGGGACGCATGCAAAGTGACCATGGTCGGTAGAGGGGTAAGCCCCTACCGCGTGTGGTCACCCTGCCGTGCGAACAGCGGGCGGCCTTCCCGCAGGGGCTACACAGAGGCGGCAGCCCAGAGCGGCCGGAGCTGCCGCCGCGCCAACCTGTAGCAGCAAACGGCCCCTCTGGGCATCCCGGGGCCCTGCCCCCTAGCACCGGAAGGCCCAGACTGCGGTGCGGGGACTGCCAGCTCCACCGGGGTCCACCCACGCGTGTGGGGCGCAGGTCATCTGCGGCACCCCGCCAGACCCCGCGGATCGCCCCGTGGTGCCTCCCCTGCCCGCAGCCTGGGTCGTGCGAACCGGCCCATAGTGTTTGAGTCTACTTATGGTTGACTAGTAAGGACCAAGTAAAGATAAGCAAATAAAAGATAGCCCCAGCAGAGTTTGAAGCCTATATGTTGAAAGTACTCTTTGGTTTCAATCATGAGTAGTTTTTGGCACAACCCACAACTATCAGAAGAAATCTGAGTCACCTTCTGCCTTACATGAGGTGAATGTAGCTATCTACCTACCACCCAACTCATGACTCTCCACTCCTCACATTCAAAAATAGGTGCCATATAGATCCAATACACAGCTGTGTGTTTCATCCAAATGCATGTTAACCACACATGGAGAGGAGCTTTAGCTATAAAAATCTGCAATAATTTCCGACTCCAAATGTGGTTGAATGATATAAGCAAGATGATCCCATTGTTGGAATAACAAGGAAGCAATCTGGGCTTACAAAATACTTCTAGAGATTGGGCCAAATCAATGACACAGTAAAATTGGGCCAATCAATGACACCTCATAAGACTATATTGTGGACTCTTTTGGCTAAATGAAGGATCATTATAAATATAAAATATAGACTATAAATAGAACTGAAGCATGCATCTTGCCTATCATTGGCCATTAGTCTGAGAAGATTGCTTATCTTCTATTTAGTTAATTAAATGAAGGATTAGTTACGTTAATGAGATGCCATATTTCTAAAAATATTCCATGGAAGTGTTTTGATTTTTCTATTAAACCTTTTAATTTCTTGGAACTTCTTTAGCTAATTTGGTCCTGATCCTAGCAAAGTTTCTACATGGGATGATACCTCTGTAAATGAAATGGGATACTTTTTACCATGGGGAATTCATATATGCATGAACACCCACATAATGAGGGTGTAATTGGAATGTGAATTTCTTCTGATAGCCATACGAGAAAGAATCTAGGTCACGTTCTTCACTAAAATCAATGGTATTGATTTAAATATGTAAGATGAGTAAGGGTGAGCCTGTACATTGTTGTATAGATCTGTGTTTAATATCAGCCTGTAACTTTATATTTAACAGTGTAAGTTGATTTACTGCTGACAGGACCTTAGATTGACATAATCTACCACTGACTTGATGTCAGGTTTTAAAAAAAATACTTCTACATATGCATCTAGGAATCCAGAATCTGGGAATTTGGTTGGCGTCACTGACTGGGCTGGATCCAGAATCTGCCTTCTATGAGAGGAAGCGTTCCACTCATAGAAGATCCCTCCATCCAATTTTTGGGATCTCCTTCTCTCCAACAAACTACAGCTCATCCTATTCAGCAGGGCATCCTGACTAGTCTGTATACATTTTCAGGGAGCTGGAGAGGCTTCTGTGGGAAGGAGGGGATGGGGGAGTCCACTTCCATCAGCATAAATCTGGATCCAACCTACTGGGGTCTGGAAAAGTTGCAATGTTGCTTCCAGTGAACAAGTGTTTTTACACATTCTATTTCCTATGGATTAAAAAAAACAAACAGGTGTTTCACATTTTATGACCTATGGAATGAAAGATTCTATAACTTGGAAAGTTGATTTGTGGCAACTTTATTATGTTGTGGGATAAAGTAAATGGTAAGAAATGGCTAAGTTTACCCAGCGGTGTAGCAGTAAATTTTTAAGTGCAGGTGCTCATCATGACAGTCCCCAAAGCCATGCCACCAAGCAGGACCGGTGCAAGGCAGTTTGGTGCCCTAGGCAAGATCAGATATTTAGCGCCCCCCTTCCCACTTGAGAGCGCTGTATTTTTTTTTCAAGGCGTTTCTGGCACCCCCTTTAGCCCTGCGCCCTAGGCAGCTGCCTAGTTGGCCTAATGGTAGCACCGGCCCTGCCACCAAGGTGCATCCCAAAATGCAGGCAGCTGTGCTGATCCATAGTGTGTGTGTGTGTGTGTGTGTGTGTGATATATGTCTTTTGTAGGGTTTTTGTACAACTAATGGGTCTTAATTACCCATTCAAGACCAAGCCACACCAAACTGCTTTGCATTAGGGATAGCTCACAACAATATATTATTGTTGGGAAATTCCATTTGCCCCCAGGTAGCTACTGTGAGGATTGCAGCTAAGCTCAGAGGGAACAGGGAAGCCTAAGGGGGGTGGTAGATGATGTCATCATCCCTGCTAATCAAAATGTCTTGGTGCTTCGACCGTGTGAGACATAGGTCCACTATACCATGGCTTTACCTCATCTTCACTCTCAGAGATGAAGTCCTCTGAATAAACTAACCATGTTTTTTTGCTGTACTATCCGAACTCTCTGTCTGTTTCCTTGTGTGATCTCTCATGAACCCTGTGGGTGTAAGCTGGGCCATCTGAGGGCCACTGATGGTAAGAACATGACACATGTTCAGTGAATGATACCATAACCTTGTTGGAGGAAGTCTAGCATGGCTTAGTGGCTTACCACAGGGCCCTTCATGGAGGATTTCCTTTCCAACATTGATGACTCCAGGAATATTTAGTGCTGGCTTGGAAACTATCATCCACTTGATAAGGAGGATTCACACAACAAGACATGCTAGATGTTACTGCACCACTGAGGAGAGTATACATAGAATTGTAGGGTTGGAAGGGATCTTGGAGATCACCTAGTCCAACTCCCTGCTCAATGCAGGCTCTGCACTGCAGAGTGAAACTACAGCATCCACCTCCAACAAAGAACCCACCACCTCCTAAGGCAATATGTTCCACTGCTGAACAGCTCTCAAAGTTAGGAATTTTCCCCTCATGTTTAGCCAAAACCTGCTTCCATGAAACTTCCATCTGTCAGTTCTAGTCTTGCCCTTGGAGAACAAGTCTGCTCCATCTTTTGCATGACAGCATTTCAGATATTTGAAGACCGCTATCATATCTCCCATTAATCTTCTCTTTCCAGGCTAAACATGCTCAGCTCTTTCAACCATTCCACATAGGACTTGGTTTTCAGACCCTTCACCATCCTGGTTGCTCTGCTCTGTATGGGCTCCAACCACTCAATGTCCTTCTTAAAATGGGACAGACAGAACTGGACATAGTATGCCAAATGTGGCCGGACTAATGCAGAATAGAGTGGAACTATTACTTACTCATCATGACCTGGACACTATGCTTCCATTAATGCAACCCAAAATTGCATTTGCTTTCTTAGCTGCTGCATGCATATGCCTTCTGCCATGTGAGTGAAAAGTTAGTGTGACTAACAGCACCATCCTATATGGCTACCCATAACCCTCCAAACATGGAGGGTTATGGGCATCCAATTGAGGGCAGGAGGAGTGCAGGGGATAGGATTATTGCTGTGCTCCCCTCACTCTCAAAAACACTTAGACAGAGAGCCAATTTAGGCCATCTAGATGCTTTACACCTCCTCCAGAGGAGGAGAGGCTGAGGCACCACCTGGCTTATGTGGAAGCTGGTGGTGCCTAGCTCCTCCCCTCCCCTCCCCTGGGAACGCCTCCCCCCATGCTGGAACTGAAGTACTCATCTTCCAGCTTTGGTTCCCAGCTGGTGCAGAAATAACCGTGCAGGCTACGACTTGGGGGGGCACTCTGCACTCGGACACCCCACTGTGACCTCAGAAGGGATTTCTGAGGTCACAGTGGGGAACCCAAATTATCCTATGGGCCCCAAGGCAAGATCAGAGGGCCATAGGATTGCACCCTAAGTGAAGTTCCATTTAGTTTAATGGAAACTAAGCACAACTAACATAGTCTGGATCCAACTCATAATGTTCTCTGTCCTAACTTTTGCCATGGAATATTCCAGTACATTTATGTGCTAGTTGTTACAGAATTGTCATTACTGATTTGAACATTTGAATCTGAGTTGTCATACCAATATCCTACACTGGATGATTATATTTTTTATTTTTATTTTGTGCTTGAGCACAACATAATAATAAAATTTGAATCCCATGAAAATTGTGATCTAAGCTATAAATGCTGTTTATGAATAGGTCATCTGGTTTCCTTTTTCTACCTGTATACCGGTAGGCTATATGATATGTACTACATATGGGACTTCACAAATCTTGTCTATTAACCTCCAGTCAAACTTCAGCATTACACTGATCTCTCTCTTACATTTTAAAATAATTTCTGGTAGCCAAAGGAGTTGGTTTTTCCAAGCCCCCTTTATAAGTACGTGCTATAGGATGCCCACACCTCCCATTAGTAATTATATCCTTGGCTAATCCTCAAAGAGGGTGGAAAATTACTTAAAAATTAGTGGCCTTAAAAGTGCACCATCAATTGCATTCTGGATGACATTTTAGTCTAGCACTGTATTTATACCCCCATCTGAATTTAAGTTTTTTGCTATATAGTATTTTAAGTTTAATCAAAAGTCAACTTAGAAAGGCCATTCTGCCTAAGGGATATTTTTCCATTAAGTATTTTGACATATTGGTGGCCTTGAGGGATTATTGGTTTTTGAAGAAATATTAACAGCTGGAAATTTGCATTTTAATACAGTTCTCCTCAACTACTCAAGCAATTTTATTTTTAAGACCTGTGACAGGCTTCAAAGCCTTAGTTCTAAAGTAATCTCATCAAGTAGTAGCTAACATAATTTTATTACAAATGACTAAGTTTCCTAATAGCATTCCATTTTTAAAGTCCTGTTTGAGGTGTCTGTGAAATCAATACAAAAACTTTTCAACCTGTTTTTAAATATTAAAATTGCTAATTTGACAAACCCAGGAGGCAAATTTATATAAAACACACCCCACAGAAATGGTATTCTTCAAAAGGGAAGGAACTTACAGTTAAAAACACACACACACACCAAAGTCTACAATTATTTGTTTTTTATTTGTTTGTCTTAGGCTGCAATCCTATACATACTTATCCAGTCCCAGTGAAGTCAGTGGGGCTTACTTCTGAGTAGGCATACAGAGGAATGCACTTTTAGCGACAGGTGGGCTCACTTTGGCTTCATTTGGATATCTCTTCTCCCACCACTGCAAAATTGCTACATTTTTGTCCAAGCCCAATTCTGAACCCATTGCACCCCCAGTGACCTTCAACGCCAACTTCAGTGGACCGGTCATGTTGTTCGAATGCCTGACTGCCGTCTCCCAAAGCAGTTACTTTATTCCCAACTCAAGGATGGAAAGCGGAATACTGGTGGTCAATATAAGAGGTTTAAAGATGTTCTTAAGGCTAATCTAAAAAAATGCAATATAAACATCAAAAACTGGGAAGCTCTGGCCCATGAACGATCTAACTGGAGGTTGGCCTTTCACAAAGGTTCTATGGACTTTGAAGAAGCTCGAGTGCAAGGTGAAAGGGAGAAACGTGCTAAGCGAAAAGCACGTCAAATGAATCCTTTACAAGACCATCTTCCATCTGGTAACCTGTGTCCTCACTGTGGGAAGCTGTGTGGATCTAGAATTGGCCTCCACAGTCACTTACGGACCCATCGCTAGAGTCTACACAATTTTCTTTAGAATTTTCCTCCTTTTAAAATCTCCTTTTTGTAATTTTTGTAATTTTTTTTTTCCCTGGAAGACAATCTTACTTGGTCACGAGTGATCGCCTGACTGACTGACTGACTGACATAACTGGGAGTGCAAAAGGGCCTGAATGCCTCCACCACCCATCCTTGTAAAAGCCCCCATCTCCCTGCAGGCCCCTGAAGCCTAGATCATTTCCTGCCAGGATGCATGGGAGTTGTAGTTTCCTATGCCTCCTGATTCAATTCAATGAATTGGCAGGTAGAGTAAATTATGTCCTATGATACCTGGCAGGTAATGACTGAACATGCCCAGGAGCATGCGGGTCTGTTTCTTGATAGCCCTCCCTACCAACAGGTCCCTTCCAAGGATAACTTTGCTTGGGTAGGAGGGCGGGAACTGACTGAGAGGGATGCCTGGCAGCAGTGAAAGTATTAATTTCTATTACATTAGTTAAAATTATTTTTAGGATGCCATTAAGGTAAAATACTCCCATTTGCACACCTCTTGGACCGCCCTGGATGTCCATGTGTTGAAAGAAAGAGATGTTAGCAGTGTGTGTGGGAAGGAGCTATGCAAGTTATGTTTCGTTTCCTCTTTCATGCACTTATTTCCATTCTGAAAGGCATTTTCAAAACCAGTGGTAACATGCAGATAGTGAGTTGGATCCAGGATCTGCCTTCCATGAGAGGAAGGGCTCCACTCACAGAAAGGTCCCTCCACCTGATTTTTGGGGATCCCCCTCCCCAGCTCACCACATTCAGGGTGACCCTCTGTGTAGCTATATATCTATATCTATATCTCTATATATCTATATGTCATCACACAAAATAACATCATGGAATAGCATTAACTTCAGCTGACTGTTTTTTGTTTTTTTTACAATATACAAGTGTACACACATTTTATTTCATTTAACTGTTTTATCCTTTACAACATGTAAACATCTCAAGGAGCATCTCCAGCAACACCACGTAGGCCGCTCAACAAGATCTGCCACAGATGGCCTTCTCCTTGTCCCTTCAGCCAGAGCAGCTAGACTGGTGGGGACGAGGAAGAGGGCCTTTTCTGTGGTGGCCCCCGTACTGTGGAACTCTCTCCCAAGTGACCTCCGCCATGCCCCCTCTCTGCTGAGCTTCTGCCGCTTACTAAAAACTTGGCTTTTCAGGCGGGAATATGGGGTGGGCTAAGATTTTAAAATTTTATACTGTTTTAATGTATTTTATCCTGTTTTTTATCGTATGTACATCGCCCAGGGTGGCCGGTTTGTCGGCCAGATGGGCGATAAATAAATGCAAATAATAAATAAATAAATAAATAAAGTATCTCTTTAACCTAAAAAGGGGCTGACATGGGAAGGAGGGGTTGGGGAACTCCACTTCCATCAGTGCATGTGATCCATCATAAATCTGGATCCAACCCAGTGTCCCTATGCATCAAAAATGGTTTCCAAACTATACAATCCAGGTGTCTTGAAGTCCAACAGAGAGTTGCTGCTTTTGCCTGGAGACAGCTAGAGTCTCAGGAACACACAAATGGATGTCAGAGGAAAGGGTCAGCAAGCGTGGTTCTGCTGTCTCCTCCACACATTGCCTATATGCATGGAGGGGGTTCTTGTAAACACTTGGATTGTGTGAAAGTACTTTAGAGTCACAGCAGGCACAGGTGTGTTCCTTTTGTGCCAGATCAAGGTGCAGGTGCATTCTGTATTTGTAGCAGATTACTGTCTCATGAAAAAATGTCTTTGCTATATGTAAGTATACAATATGCCAGGGATGGGGAACTGCATCTCCCATCTATCCTCAGTCACCAGCATAGCCAATGGTGAGGGATGATGGGAGTTGAAGTCCAGCATCTGGAAGGTTACACATTCCCTACTCCTGCTGAATGCACACAATTTTGATAAAGCCTGCGGTGCTGTTGCTTTTGTGTAATGGTTACAAAGCAAACACACACACACACACACACACCCTTCTGGATTAGGAGGAAAAACAACAACTCACCATTAAGTAGGTGTTAGGAGCTATGACTTAATTATTTCTGATGTGGGAAGAGTGATGGGGGTTTTGTATGCAGATAACATGATTAAGTTGCAGTTTATATTGATTAGATAGATTTATACTAAGAATGAGATTACAGCATCAAATTGTAGGAAGCTTTTGTAATACTGCATTGACTAAAGATGGGTTGGAGATAACAAGTAATGTTTCAAAAGGTAATTGGATCAAATTAATCCCCAGTGCAACTTGAGCATATTTAATAAGGGGATATGCGGTGCAATGGTTCAGACAGCAACTGTCTTTTAAAACACACACCAATGACTTACTCCTCAGTCAAAACCTTTTCAACATAAGAACATCAACATTTAAGTCAATCAGAGCTACAGCTCTGCGGTCTGTCACATAGAAGGGTTTCATTATCATTCCATGTTTAGCTTAAGTGACATTTGACATCAGTGAATATTTTTTTGGTTAGTTGAGAATTTGCTAAGATATTTTCACTTTCAGCATGTCCCAGACTGAGGGTAGGGGTGGGTGACTCTATTTTCAGACTATCACTTGTGGCAACAGAGCTAGTCCAACTTGGTGTCCCAGAAGTTAATGGGCCCTCACAATGCCCCAGAAATCACACTTTGTCAGAGTGCACAGTCATTTCATGTATTGGTATACTTTCTTGTTTTTGTATTGGTGTTGGGTTGTTAGCTGTTTTGGACACTTTCTGTGGAAAAGTGGAATATAAATTTATAAATTTGAAGATGATGATGATGATGATGATGATGATGATGATGATTTCAGAGGCATTGTGGGTAAAGAAAAAGGTGCCCCCCTATGATGACTGCCCCAATTTGGCTAGTGAGGGGCCACCATCTTCTTTTATGGGGGTTGCCATTTTTTAAATCCACAATGCCTCTGAAATGACATTACATCTGGATGAAGTATCAATTATGGGGCATTGTAAAGGGACATGGAAACCAGCAGGGAAGCTGATTTGGAGCTCCATTCCTGCCAGCAACGATGGATAAATTTGTTATAGAAAGCACACACACGCACACACGAACACACACGTGTCATTCTGCAAGTTAGTATGGTAAGCACCCTCTAGGTGACCCCCCCCAAAGGAATTTATTTTGGCCCATGAAAAATACTGGTGTGTGTGTGTGTTTCCAGCTTGGTTTCTCAGAGTTTCCCCCCCATTGTTTGTTTTGTTTTAAACCAGAAATGGAACAATTAAAAAAAATATATATTCAGTTCCATACTTCTTAATTCTGTGTTCTAAAAGCAGTCGTATCATATACAGACGGTGGCTGACCTGCTTGGACTGTGGGGAATCTTGATGAGAAAGGAATCCCATCATTCTGTGCAGCCACAAACAACAAGAGCCATTTTACATAGCACAGTCACAAATGAACACTTCGTGAGCAATGATACCGAAATATGTCAAAAGATTTAGTAGGTTTAACTATATAAACAATGAACAACAGACTACACAGTTGATGCTCCTATGACAAGCTGTGCACATCTATTGTGTTCAGCAAGTTATGCTGAAATAGAGGATGTTGCTCTTGGCGGCGGCGGCGGCTTATATTCATGTATAGCCCAATTTGCACTGATGTTTCTCCACATGATCCTATGCCTGGGGGATGACGGAGATACATGAAGTGGAGAGATGCAGATGACTTTCATGTGCGAACCAGCCCTCAGACAACCTAGTTCCAGTTAAATCTCTCTGCTTGGTGATGACAGAACAACAGTTTGAATGGGGGGGGGGGAATTCATTGTCACAATCTACCTATCATGGACTGCATTGACTTGCTAGCAATGAATGCCTCAATGGTGCTTTGTCTCTAATAATCTCAGACAACAACCATAATGGAAGGCAAACTGGATGGTGTTGCAAGGCAACCATCTGTGAATAATCGGGAAATAACAACTTTGAATGTGTGAATGCACTGCATGTAGGCAGAGTGGAGATGGACAGGAGTGAGAAGCAATAGTTGACATTCAGACCCGATATGGGCAAAGTAATTGGCCGCAACTCTTATTGGTTACAGCTAGATTAGGGATGTATGGATTTTGATAACTCAAAATCAGGCGCCTTTTGTTCCATCACCCACTCATTGACAGGGTCAGATTTTTTAAAACCAGAATTCTGTTCTACTTGCACTCATTCACAAGTGCATATTACTGCTCATGTGCTAATGTGCATTAGTTAGCGCTAATATGAATTAGTGCATATCCCCGCCCCCAAAAGTGGCAAACCGTTGACATAGAAAAAGCTAGCCTGCACGCTATGGAATCTGCAGGTCAGATTCATAGAAATCCAAACTCATTTGAATCCATTAAGGATTTCTCTGACATCCCTAACTGCTAGATAGATTTTGGAGGGGGCATAGCACATGGATTCAACCTGGCCTGTCTGCTGGATATGTAGATGGGGGAAGGAGAAGCCTCAGGTCCACCATGGCATAAGCCACCCTTGTGGGCCCTTTTGTCCCTGGGTGTGTGGCTGGCTTGCCTGCCCCTGAGCTGGGCAGGGCCTTGCTGCCACATCTCCTTGGGATTCCTTGCGGGAATGGGGAAATGGGGAAATGGGGAGTCCAATCCTTCTTCCCTTAAAATGAATCCAGCCCAATGCCTGCAACATCTATGCCACAAAGTTATGACAAGAAACAAGGTCGCTATGAAATGAATGAACTTGCATATTACATTCGCATAAGCATATGTCTTGTACTTAACTCTAACTGTACTAATCTTGTTCCAGGGAAAGAGAAAACCCTGTACCGTGACACCCCACAAAGCTCCATCCTGCAACTGTGTCTGCAGGTAAAATTCCTCACCAGGCCCATTAACCAATGACTAACATCTGTCCATACATAGTAAGATCAAGTCAACTTACAGGGAGTGGTGGTCTGGAAGCTGGCTTCTGCAATGATGGCACAGCCAGGCCCTGGTCAAAATATATAGCCCACTGGCAGACAGAGGTTCTCCCTGATCTGCTCAAAATCCCCACCTCCCAAGGAGCCACCTTGCTCTGATTGGCTCCCTGGGACAAGCCTGGGCCTGGTGCCCCCAAATACGATAAGAAGCCATGACTTCGGCCACTCCCGTCTTCCCCAGCTGCTTGGCCCATAAATTTGGGGCTGCTGTGGAGGCTGGGAGCCTTTGTGTTAATATATGGTGAAAAGTTTGCACTGCAGGATGGACAGATATATGTCCATAGAAATTCATAGAATCATAGAATCCAATGGCTTCTTCAGGAGCAGCAAACTCCTGTGCATAGAACTGTGCATAGAACTGGAATAGGACCTCTTGCTTCTTCCTGTCGTATATAGTAGCTGTTTAGTACAATTCCACTGAATACGTTTCCTAAATACAATGCAGTAACTTGATGCATACACCCCACCCGCCCTGCAAAAGGTCATTTAGATATGATAAATATACATTACTTGCCACTTGATAAGAATCATGTGTTGATTTGGACACCATGGGAAAATAAAGCACAATGTTCTGGCATCCAAATAAAGCTGGAGGCTGCAACTTTATTAACTTTATTAGCATAATGATAATCAAGGAGATGCAAAACAGTTACCCTGCCCAAACTGAAGCTTGTCATGTAATATGATTCACTTTAACAATAGGCATCAAACTAGTAATTAATGAGGGCATTATTTAAGAATTCACCATAAGCAAAATTAGAGTTTTGATACACAACAATACTCCACCCCCAAATTGTTTAATGGTTCAGATGAAGATACAGATGTTTTTTCCTACCACAATGACCAGATGTAGGAAAATAAAAGATTCTAAGATGTTCTCCATTTCAAGTGTAACAAAATGGTATAGGGTGAATGTACCACTCTTACTGATAGCCAGTAATTGGTATGTGTCCACTTAAATACCTGTACCATTGGGGCTGTTCACATATAATGGCATCATGCCGGGCATGTTCCACAGCCTTTTGAATATTCAACTGTGACATCTAACCCTGGACACTACACATTAATCATGAGTTAAACAACTCACAGTTAACCTAAGTACCAATTTTAGGATAACTGTGAGTTGTTTAACCCACTATTAGCCTATTGTGTCTGGGTTCAGATGTCATGTAGCAACCCACGATCAGCCTGATCAAGGGTTGAATATTCAAAATGGCCATGGAACATGCTCAGCACACAGTTATGTACAAAGCAGGTCTATATCTGCTACTCTGGTCCAGGCACAGGAAAAGACAATAGCTAGATTTCTAAGGCTGTGATCCTATTTATTTGGAAGTATGTCCCATCGTATTCAGTGGGGCTTCCTTCTGAGTAGACATTATAGGATTGCACTGTAAAGGTCCTACTGGCCAACATCCTAAATCTGTATATAAACTGATATAATTAGAAAGCCAGTCGTGTGGTAGTTAGTATGTTCATCATTGACCTGGGAGATCTGTGTTCAAATTGGTGCTGTGCCAAAAATTTATCTCACATTCTTTTTTACCCAATATGATTAAGGATTTTTCTGTTGGAAATAGGATCGAAAGTGACCATCTACCTCTTAATTTTAATCTCTTATTATCTACCTCTGTACATACTGGTTCTAATGATCAGTACAGAGATTCAGATTCAAGCTTTAGGTATAAGAGAGTATATTGGTCAGAAGCAGTAAATAGTAAAATTGCTGGTATTTGGAATTCCCCCTGTGGTGAAGAATTGAAATCTTTAATCTTAAGAGACAATGAGACTACATCTGTCTTAGATAATTATTCCACATTGGTGTCTGTCCTGAAACTGACCCCAAGTCGGAAACATCTTGCTTCAAGAAATGTCCCGCGGCGGAGCCCTCCCAAGTGGTTTGACAAGGAGTGTCTTGCAGTAAAAAACAACTGAGAGAAGTATATCTCCAGTATCATTGGAAGCAATAGTTTCCAAACACCTACTTGTAGCCATGCTGGGGGAGGAGAGGGAAAGTGGGAGCATGTGAACTTGGGGGGGGGGAGGTTAAGCTTGTTCTTGTCTTGTCACAATAAACTGTGGTTTGTTGTGATGCCCAAACACAGCCTTTATCTGCTCTATCATCCAGGCATAGCAACACTATGGCACAATGGCCTGATCTGAATCCATGTTCCCCCACAGCTGCTATATTTTTTTAAGACTGAGAGACCATGATAGCTCTCCCATGTCATGTCTGGTGGTTTGGCTCAGAGAGGAGAGTGGCAAAGAGTATAAAGAGTGTACAGTACATATTCTATGAGGAATGAAACAACTGGCTATGGAAACTAAAGAAGAAAATACAAATGTGTGGATAGGCCTATAATTTTCAATTACTTAATGGGGTGTCAAAAAAAGAAAAGAAAAGAAAAAGAGGGGTTTTAATTTTTTAATATCATTCTGAGTAGTGCTGGCTCCAGATTTTTTAGGGCCTGTGGGCAAGACACCATCAATGAGCCCCCTCCATCAGTTAATCTACTTCCTCACCACCATTGTCAACAGCTGCTATTGCTCTTCGTCCTCTTTTACATTATTGCTACCACTTGCTTGCTTGACAGGCAGTGAACCAGTGAGCAAGTATACAGGGGCATCTGCTGCTCTTCCTTCTCACCACCAGCGTTGCCTGGGCCAGAGCAAGAGGCAGGTGGACAAGCAGGTTGCAATAATTTATTTATTTATTATATTTACACCCCACCTTTTTTTCCTGCAAGGAACCCTAGGCGGCTTACATAATCCTTCTTCTCCTCTCCATTTTATCCTCATAACAACCCTGTGAGGTAGGTTAGGCTGAGAGTCAGTGACTGGCCCAAAGTCACCCAGTGAGTTTCATGGCCGAGCAGGGACTAGAACCTGGATCTCCTGAGTCCCAGTCCAACACTCTCACCACTACGCCACAGTGGCTCTCTAATGAAGATGAGGAGCAACTCCAGAGGGTTCTTTTCAGTGGGCCCCTGCTGGGGTGTGGGCTCTTGGCTGGTGCCCAACCATGCCTACCCTTGATACAAGCCCTGATACTGATAATTAATGTAAAAGTGTCTGAAGAATGGCCTCGGTTCAGTGGTACATATAGACTGCAATCCTGTGCATGTGTACTTAGAAGTAAGCCCCATCGAGTTCAATGGGACTTACTCCAGGTAGCTGTGTGTAGGAATGCAGCTTTAAAAATGTATGTGCAGGCCTCCCACATCCTTATGACCCACCTGCTTGGCCTTAGCCCTAGTCTGCCACTCCCCCTTCTGTTCTGCCCCAGACACTTTCTAGGACCATGACTGAGTGTGGGAGCTCCTGACACCCACAGATGCCCGTCCCCTTTTGGTCCAGCCATATTTACTTCTGGCCCAGCTGATTGTATCAGGGACACATTGCACCAGTCCCCGTGGCTGAGATAACCCACATTTATGGCCACCTTTTAAATGAACATGCCGTCTTTAAATTACAGCTCTTGTGTTCATGATGTCGGGAGCCCAGCCTGTGTTCATTCAGCCACCAGGAAATGATTTGTTCTTGGAATTTCTCCAGATTTTCAAAAGGTACTTAAAAATACAGTTTGCTCTTTGAAGTCAAAATCTCTGTCCTTGGCATTCCCCCATCATCAGAAGTGCTACCTGGCTGTCCTCTTAGGGCCATTTCCTGGAGATGCTCCGTAATTGAGCAGAAGCGGAAATAAATTCCAACTTTGCAGAATGCTCTCTGCAGCTAGAAGAGCTGTATTTGCTTTGCCATTACCTTGAGGACAACATGGACTGCTGCTGCTATGTGGCAAAAGGTATAATTGTCTGCAAATGACAAATTCTTTGATCTCTTAAAAGGCAATTGAATGCAGGGAGACTTTATGGCCAGTTTTACTGGTTCCTTCTGAACTTCCATTTCTTTAGGCAATAGAGTCTGTTCATTCTTCAGAAATATCATAGTTCTATTTGTTTTGTTTCTCTTTTCCCCCTGAAAACACTGGCTTGGCTTTGTAGTCTTACATGCATGAGTGTTCTTAGTGATTAGGTAGGAGGAGAGGCTACATTTTTGAAATGAGCCCCATTAAAAAATATTGTTGCTATGGGACACTTTTGCTGTACAGTGCTGCTGTAGTCCAGATGTATCTCATGCATTACTATTGTGTCCTGTCATTTCTCCTGCTATGTGGATTGATGTCCCAGACAAATCCTACCAGCCTGTGGAAATTATTCATGCATATGGGAGGTTGTTTTAGAGGATCTGTACTGTCAAGAGTTTATCTGTAATGTCAGACTCTGTCAGTGCTGGGCCTTAAGCAACCACTTAGTGTAGGGCAGGATCTGGAAACCAGGAGCCAGAAGCCAGGAGTCACATGCTGGGAATTGGAAGCCAGGCATCATGCACTGAGAATTAGGCATGTCAGATGCTGTTGTTTCCCAGCCTGACCTAGAAGCCTTTATGCTCCTTCCAGGTCACTGGGAGCCAATAACTGGCCTGGGTGGGTAGAGTCACTGTAGAGCCTAGGGACACCTCACTGCCTGGGGAACATGCCAACCTGTAGTCCCCGCAGCTCACTATGTGGGGCAGCAGCACAGAGATTGGTGGGTTAACGGCTCTAACGCTGAAAGAGTATAGGTGAGATGCTTCATTCTCCTTCCTTACAAAAGTGTTTGGCAATGGGAATTGCGGGAATAGCAGACTCCTTTAAGAGCAGACTCCTGCACTTACAGTAATTTCCTGGACTGGCCAAGAGGGCTCTTTTTATTTTATTTTATTTTATTTATTTAATACATTTTATACCGCCCAACTAGCCGAAGCTCTCTGGGCGGTTTACAACAGTTAAAACCATAAAATACAATATAAAATAAATATAAAATTTAAAACCACAGATTAAAAACACACAGCAGAGCTAGCAGCAGCAGTTACAATAACAGAGCTAAAAACAACTACAAGATTAAAATTATTAAGATGATTAAAATGCCTGGGAGAATAGAAAGGTCTTCACCTGGCGCCAGAAAGAATACAAAGTAGGCGCCAGGCGAACCTCTTTGGGGAGCTCATTCCATAACCGGGGTGCCACAGCAGAAAAGGCCCTCCTCCTAGTAGCCACCTGCCTCACTTCCTTTGGCAGGGGCTCTCGGAGAAGGACTGCTGATGCAGATCTTAGTGTCCAGGCACTAAGATACCCTTCAGATACCCTGGCCCCAAGCCGTTTAGGGCTTTGAATATTAGTACCAGCACTTTGAATCGGGCCCGGAAACAGACTGGCAGCCAGTACAGATGAGAAAGCACTGGCATAATATGTTCACATCGGCCAGTCTCCATTAATAATCTCGCTGCCCTATTTTGGACCAGCTGAAGTTTCAGAACCGTTTTCAAAGGCAGCCCCACGTATAACGCATTGCAGTAATCCAAATGAGAGGTTACCAGAGCATGGATAACTGTAGCTAGGCTATCTCTGTCCAGATAAGGACGAAGTTGGTATATCAGCCTAAGCTGATAAAAGGTGCTCCATGCCACCGAGTTCACCTGTGCCTCGAGAGACAGTTGTGGATCCAGGAGCACCCCCAAACTATGAACCTGATCCTTCAGGGGGAGTGCAACCCCATCCAGAACTGGTTGAATATCACTTAGCCGGGCAGACGAACCACCCACTAACAGTACCTCCAGTCTTATCTGGATTGAGTCTCAGTTTATTAGCTCTCATCCAGTCCATTACCGTGCCCAGGCACTGATTCAGAACAGCCACTGCCTCACCTGGATTAGATGAAAAGGAGAGATAGAGCTGGGTGTCATCTGCATATTGATGACACCTCAGCCCACACCTCCGGATAACCTCTCCCAGTGGTTTCATGTAGATGTTAAACAGCATAGGGGATAAAGTAGAGCCCTGTGGCACCCCATGGCATAACTGCCAAGGGACGGAGCAGTATAATCCCCCAGCACCACCTTCTGGTATTAATCGGCCGCCCAAGTAGGATCGGAACCACTGGAGTGCAGTGCCTCCAACTCCCAACCCAGACAACCTATCCAGAAGGATACCATGGACGATGGTATCGAAAGCCGCTGAGAGGTCCAAGAGAATCAACAGGGTCGCACTCCCCCTGTCCCTCTCCCAGCAGAGGTCATCCCACAGGGCGACCAAGGCATTTTATGTTCCAAGACCTGGCCTGAATCCAGAAATCTAGATAGTCCATTTCATCCAAGAGTGCCTGGAGTTGACCAGCAACCACCCGCTCAAGCACCTTGCCCAGGAATGGGATATTGGCTACCGGCCTGTAGTTATTAACATCATCCGGGCCCAGGTTAGGCTTTTTGAGGGGTGGCCTAATCACCGCCTCTTTCAAAGAGGCCGGCACCACTCCCTCTCTCCAGGAGGCGTTTACAACCTTCTGGACCCTTTTGATTATACCATATACTCAGGACTGTCAGGTCTTAGCCAAGCTCCAATACAGGCTGCAGGTTGGATCTGGTTCTGGTGTAGACAGACTGAGGCCCAAAAGGCCAGAGGCAGAAGACATGGGCAAAGATGGGCTGCTCAGGCAAACACAGACCAAAGGGAAAAAGGCAGAAGTTGTGGTCAAAGGTGGACTGGTGCTCAGGTTCTGGATCAAGAAGGCACAGCAAGGTTGTCAGTGTAGCTACTCAGTTGGATGAGTTGCTCAGTCTGAGGAACCATACCTGTAAGAACAGTTATACAGGGCCAGCCAGAGGGAAAGCTATTGGTTCTTCAAGGACCCCTTTTCTGGCTGGGCTGATGAGAAGCAGTACCTCTCTGGCCATTATATGTAAGGCTGGGTGATACCTATCAGCCCAACTATTTTTGGTCATTCATGGAGGATGGTGAGGTGAAAAATATTCCCTCTACGACAGTGTTCTCCAACCTTGGGTCCCCAGATGTTTTTGGCCTACAACTCCCAGCATGCCCCAGCCAGCTATGCTGTCTGGGGCATGCTGGGAGTTGTAGGCCAAAAACATCTGGGGACCCAAGGTTGGAGAACACTGCTCTACGAAGAAACAGAACTGTCCTCAATTTTTGTATTTAGTTTGGTTTTAGGATATCATGGGGTTACGTATTGTTTTTTGTATGTGTGCTAGTACAGTTTCAGCCAAAAGGTTAATAATTTAGAGGTTGTGATAGGGCAACCCCTTCCTCCTAACTCCCAGCAGTGTAGGCAGGGACACAAGGTTGCTTGAGCTGAACACCAACGTAGCAAGGTAGGCTGCCACCACCACTTACGTCCAACTCAGCCTGAGCCAGGGAGCTCTCAGCCCTTACAGGACATCATTAAGGCTTATGAAATGGGGTGTGTGTGGAGGCAAACTAGCACCCTCTATTTCTAAGGTTTAGGCTCGGAACCTTAAACAGTAGCAAAAATCAAGAGAAAACCTCTGGATTTAATACAGAGGCAATTTAGAACGAATTACACAGACAACCAGCTATAAGTGGTAGTGAGTTCATTGGGGAAGGGGAAAGGGGAATGAAAGGCACACAAGAACCAGAGTAACATTTGACAAAAAAAACCCAAAGCTACCTAAACCTGCCTATACATATCTAGGCACAGGTCTTCAAATAGGACAGGGCCCACACGGAGATACCTGGAGTCCAAAGCAAAGGTAAATCAAAGAGGAAGATGAAAAAAATGGGCAGTTGTAACCTGTAACCTCCCTGGTTATATGCTCAGGCCTCTGCCAACTTCAAGGTGAGCCCTGTTAGCCAATTACGGGCTGGCTGGAGCAGTTTTCCCAGGCCCCTGGGGGTGGGGTGAAAGTTCCCACAGGAATGCAGTTGAGATCAGTCCAATTACAGGGTCCTGTTCTGCCCATGGGGCTAGAGATATCACAAGACAACACACACACAGGTGGTTTACCACTACATGTAACTTCAGCCTTGTGAAATGGAAACGTACATACTTCTAGGACAAAAAAGAAAATGGGGTTCTTGACAGAGGTCAAAAGTTTAGTTAGAATGTAGAAGTCAGGAAGTTGTGCCCAGAGGAGCAGGAGATTATACAGTTCAACAGAAGGTCAGAGGAAGAGAGAGAGAAAATGTTTCAAGTAAGGAAACAGACACTTAGTTTGCAGAAATGAACAAGAAACTGTCTTCCTGATTGGCTGAAATAATAATAAGAGGGGGGGGGAAATTCTAGAAGATAGAAGCAAAGGCAGAGAGGGACAGAGAGAAGAAGAGAGAGAGGATAAGGAGGAAAGAAAGAAGACTGAAGTCCTGTAGGAAAGAACTGTTGGAATGGGAGAACTGGTTGAGAGATCTGGATGAATGACAGTTAGATATTGTTTGGATAAAAGAGGGACACAGTCTAGTTACTGTTAGCTGGATGTGTTTATCCCTTGTTGGTTTTTTTATCCTATTGCTCATATGATTTTTTTGTGTTGTGTGTGCATCCATTCATATTTTAAAACTTCTTCCTATCTTCAGTAAAATCTAAATATAGTTATTCAAAATTTTGTGGTCTCTTTTATTTTGCTTACACACCACACACCTAAAAGCCAACCCACAGTGCCTAACAGTAGATGCCTCAGACTTAAGAGAGTTTTGGGACTGGTTTGCTGGAGGCAGCCAGGGAAAAAAAGAAAAAGATTTCCACCTGGTGGCAGTGGGATCGGTCACAGGAAGGGAAGAGTAAAAAGGGGTGGGACACACTATTTTACCTGTTTTCCCTTCCACTCATGGAACTGGGCATTGCTGGTCAATGACAGCCCCCCAACGCTGCATTGGCTCCTACACAACTGAAGATAATTTTGGAAGGGGCCCTTAATAGCTTTCCCAACAAGCATTTGGATACTTTCGTTTCAGTTCATTCTTGATAAGAACACTGGGCTCTGGCTAGCTACACTTTATGGGTCTGGGAAAGAACCTTCTGTGTTAGCCCTGATTAGTCATAGGGTTTCCATATTTTTTGGTCTTTCTAGTGGTGTTCCTTCTCTTGCATGGGCTTTGTAGTGTGCTTATTGTTTGAATTTGGCTATTGGCTAATTGCCTTCTTGGTTCTTTCATCACAATTTTGGCCAAAGGACCATGGTGTACATGATGAAACATACCACAACTAGGGAGAGCATAAGAAGCTGCTTGGAGTTGAGGAATCTGTGATATGAGGTATCACAGAACACTTATTATAACACTGGCTCATGAAACAAAGAAACAGCCATCCAAGCTTCCTATTTTTTATTATCATTATCAACTGCTTCTTAGAACCCAACAGGATTTGAATCTAATACCTAAGGCCTTGAAGGGCCTTCCTTGCTGCCTAACGAGTTCCTTCTAGTCCACTCTTAAATGGCAGTGGTGGGATTATGATTCTTTTCATTGAGAATGTAACTATGAATGATTCATAGTACCACTTGCTGTGTGACACTTTCATTATGAAAAGTATATTCAGTTGTCCATAAGTGTGCCCTATTCCATTAAGAAAATCATATTTTGGTATTGACTGTTACTTGTGAATGAAGTTGTCACTGTCAGACAATCCACTTGGAATCCTGAACATCTGTTTCATTAAGCTGATAGACTTGGTTATTGACATGTTTAATGCAATATTTTCCCCCCAAGAGTATATTGATAGTTTCTTCTCCACCCATTTAAGACTTGTTTGGTATTATTAGTACATTCAAATTTATATTCTTTCCTGTTGTTTTCTATGCATGTGGTCTGATTTTATCTGGGAGTGTTGATAAATTAGACCAGGGTGCCCACTGCAAAGAAATTGATTAATTTGTCTCAAAGCCATTTTCCATTATATATGCATGACAAGAAGCAACAATGATCACAACATGTAAATTATATCTGGACGTCTACGTAATGGCATTTATTATCTTCCATTAATGTTAGTTGTTTCAAGTTTGCCTAAGCACATTAAAAACATATTAAGATATTATACAAACTCTTTCCATTAACATATTTTACATCATGCGTCTATTTTTTTATTTATTAAAAAAATCCATTTCATACTAAAATCCATTACTGATGTTGATGCTTTATTCTCTTTTGCTGAAAATTGATTTCTGAATTATAAGATAGAAATGTACAAAAAAGGAAAATTAGAAGTCTTCAGATATATATATATATATATATATATGTGTGTGTGTGTGTGTGTTTGTTTGTCTAGTTATGTTCAGTGTTATGTTCCTCATATATTAGCAGCTTTTATTATGTTCAGTTCTTTCATATAGAAAAATACTAAATGGCGGTCCTGTTTTGTTTAATACAATCCTGAGGGTGATAGAATATGAGAAAACTCTGCCAACAAGACCCTCGAGGAAAAATCGACAAGAACAACTCACGGGCAGCCCCATCCAATGTGGGTGCCCGTAACACAGAAACTTAAAAGTCAAGAAAAATTATCTATAATATAATAACCAAAAGTATAGCCAATAAAGGTATATTGAAATAAACACAATTTAAAATTTCAAAGATATACAATTTTTTAAAAATATGTGTATATAAAACATGTAATAGCCAGAAACAAATAAACATGTAAAATATAACTTCTCGAGGGCTGAAGATAGTGTTGAATATCTTTTCAGACTGAAGGACTTTATCTCTGGGTGAAGTCTTATTTGTGCCAATGTTTTTGTTAGTTGCTTCCCGAGATAGGTCCTCACAGTTAAGAAGCTTTCCTGTTATCTGGTGGAGAAGCCAAATGTGTTTCGGCCCAAAAAGGCCTTCCTCAGTGGCACTGTAGTTCCCACTAGATCCAGTTTATATAATCTATTGATATGTAGCCTCAATTCTATGCTGGTTCCATTTGCAAACCTTCTGAGGCAGTGCTTAGGAGGAGGAGTACGGGCATCCAATGGAAGGTGGGAAGAGCGTGGTGGCTAGGATTGCCTCCGTGCTCCCCTTACCCTTCAAAACATTTAGGCAGCTGATTTCAGCCATCTAAATGTTTCTCCCCTCCTTGTGAGGTGGAGAGGCTGAGACCTCAGAAGGCATTTCTGAGGTTGGAGCGGCAACTCCGACCTATCCTATGCCCCTCCCCCCCCAACAAGGTCAGGAGGTCATAGGATTGCACCCTAACACACTCATTTCAGGTTATGCCAGAAGCAAAGAGAGGGCATGACCGAGGAACACTATGCAAGAGTTATTTGTAATCAATCAATCAATCAATCAATATGGCCCAAGTGAGTGAGCCAAGCAACGTATTACAAGGGATGGCAAGAAAATGCGTTTCTAACTTCAGAACTGTCACCATTTAGTATGAAGCAAACCTACTTTTTCATCATCTATCTGAAGTATTTCTGAATTGGTCTAAAGGCCAATAAGTAAAACAGGCCTGTGTGGCTCATGATGGCTCAGCTTGTCTAAGCGTGGAAAGCTAAGCAGGGTCAGGCCTGGTTATTACTTGGATGGGAGACCCCTCCTCTAGTTTCCTGCATTGAACAGGGGGTTGGACTCGATGGCCTTGTAGGTCCCTTCCAACTCTATGATCTGTGATCTGTGAAGGAGGAAACAAACATAACCTGCATGAGAAGGGAGTTCCATAAACAGAGTTAGAGTGGCCAGGTCCCCAGGTGTCCTAGTTTACAGTTGGACAATCCTGGTTGGACAATCCTCTATTTGCAGGTGTCCTCTATTGGATGGGCTGTCTAGTCCAAGCCTGGTTTAAAGTCAAAGAACCACAGGAAGGGAGACCAAGGACCTTGAAGTTACCCACCCACAGTTAGCACCTGGACAGCAGACTGAGCAGGCACAAAGGTCACCTAGTCTGTTTTCTTCATTATAGTGAGATGTACTGTATTCCTATTTAAATTACAGTTATGTTTTGTAAATTTGCATCTAAACATATAACTTTGCATATGAATTTTTAATCCAAATTGGTGTCCTCTTTTTTGGGTGATCCATTTCCTCTTTCTGGGCGATGCATAAGTGGCCACAGTAACTGGTGTGCTGCTACACAGAAGGCCATGCCATGGGTCCTACCCACCTGTCCTCACTTCTCCAGGAGGTGGGATACATAATAGGGCCTCAGATTAAGAATGTGGGCTCCAGGCAGGTTCATACAGGAGGAGGCAATATCTCAGATATCCTGCCCCCAAGCCATTTAGGGCTTTATAGGTAAGAAGCAGCAAATAGTAAATCGTGGCCGTTTTAAGCTAGGTTGCCCTGGTTTTTACGCCAAAAATGCAGTGTGGAGTCCCGTTGCGTCACTTCCTGGCAGCCGGAAATGACGCGATGGGACCCTGTGCTGCCGGTGAGGCAGATTGAGCGGCGCGGGGATTCAGACCTTCTAGGGGGGGGGGGGCTTGCCGAGAAAAGGCAAGCAAAGGAGAGCACCTCCCCAAAGGTAGAATTATCACCCCTACCCCGAGAGCAGGTAAGTTCCCGCTTGGCATACCTCCCTACTTGGTACACAGAGAGCCAGTGTGGCGTAGTGGTGAGAGTGTTGGACTGGGACTCGGGAGATCCGGGTTCTAGTCCCCGCTCGGCCATGAAACTCACTGGGTGACTTTGAGCCAGTCAAATACTTTTTTTGGTAGATCTCTAATGTTTTACCAATGTCTAAACCTTATAGCTTCAGAGAGTGGGTGGGTAACTCATGGCCCTCCAGATGTTTTGCCCTATAAGTCCCATCATCCCTCACCATTGGCTGTGCTAGCTAGGACTGATGGAAATTTCAAGCCAAAACAACTCAAGTTATCCAGCCCTTCTTTACAGCTCATATTAAAGATGATGGAATGGAAAAGCAAGTAAGCTAACAACTTTGTTTGATTTATTATTCAGCTATCCAACAAAGGAGAACAAAAGAGCATGATTTATTTGGGAGATTATGTATTGGGTCCAAAGGTTGCACAGAGTGGCCTTCTGCCTGCATAAAGATCTTTCCTGTACCTTCCTGTAGGCCCCATGTGTCAGGAGTCCCTCCTGAAAAGTGTTGGATGTATCCTGGAGGAATGCAAAGTAAGACAGAATTGCCATGCTGACTCCAGTTTTTGGAGAGCCCTTGGGCAAGACACCATCAAGGCACCCTCCCTTGGTGAGTCTACCTTCTCATCACTATTGCCAGTGCCTACTATTGCTCTTCAGCCTTTCTCTCTCTTGCCATTGCTAGCACTTGCTTGCTGGACTGGCGGAGAGCCAGTGGGCAAGCAGGCAGTGGCATCTACTGCTCCTTCCCCTCACCACCACTGTTGTCTGGGCCTGAGTGAGAGGCAGGTGAAGAAGCAGGTTGCAATGGTGAAGATGGGGAGCAAGTTTAGGGAGCTCTTGTCAGTGGGCCCCTGTTGAGGTGTGGAAACTTGGTGACCATGCCCACCCTTGGTGATGGCTCTGGGCAGGGCTGTTCCAAGATGTTTTGCTGCCTGAGGTGGAGTAGCAAATGGCACACACACACACACACACACACACATGCACCCTAATAACAGTGCATAGCAGCATAGTACCCAAAGCCAGGCAAGTTATTTTGCCACATGAGGCAGAAGAACCCACAAGCACCTCTCCCCATACCTAGCAGAAAAATATAATAATAACTAATTAATAACTAACAATTTGTTGCACTTTCATGTCACTCAAAATCTGCTGCCTGAGGTGGCCGCCTCAGTCTGCCTAATGGTAGGGCCTGTCCTGGCTTTGGGGAATTGTCCACAATTGGGCGGAGCTTGCAAGGGTGGAGCTTTTGTGAGCCTTTTGTTCCTGGAGTGTTTGGATCCAACCCTATAATCCTTCTTTGAAACAGCTGATGTTCTTTTCCGGCTGACTTAAAAGAATGGAGTTGCTTATTCAGCAATGCATTTAGGGTTAACTTGATGTTTTGCTTGAGTACATTCATCCTTATTAAATCCTCATTTGTTTTGGTGACTCTTTGATTAATGTTGCTATTTCTGTCTGATGCTTTGCCTCAAGGTTGTAACTATTTTATTAAACATAATGCTGCTTAAGTACATTAGATCGATCCACTCCTCCAAAACAGTTATAAAATGTTACTAAGCAGTGGACCTTTTAGGGAACATGAGTTGATGCATCGCTCGCTCTAGAAGGTGTGTAAATCTGGAGATTATATTATTTTCACAATATTGTTCTGTAATTGGGGATTTTGTTGCTTTATAATGATTTCCTTTGAGAGTGAGATGTAACATGTTAGCATGTTAAGACATGTTTGTGCAACAGCTAGTAGTTCAGAATTTAAAAGAACTATGTCACTCTTTTCCAGAAATCCACATGCTATAACTGTTAGAAATTGATGGCTGTATGTGTTTCAATTTTCATCAATCTCTGCATTCCACAACATGGGAGTGCATTCATTTAAAAATTGCACGAGGCTGCAGTGAGACATGAAGGCAATTTAGGGCAAATTTTAGGCCTGCACTAACAGCTGGTTCATATTATCATTACATTACATGTCAAATATTCTCCAGTTTCTGTTTTTAAGTCAAAACTAGTGATTTTATTGGGGTGGATATTTTTTTCTTGGAAAACACTTGTGAATATTTTATTTATTTATTTATTATATTTATACTCCGCCTTTTTTCCTGCAATGAACCCAAGGCGGCTTACATAATCCTCCTGCTCCTCTCCACTTTATCCTCACAACAACCCTGTGAGGTAGGTTAGGCTGAGAGTCAGTGAGTGGCCCAAAGTCACCCAGTGAGTTTCATGGCTGAGCAGGGACTAGAACCCGGATCTCCCGAGTCCCAGTCCAACACTCTCACCACTACGCCACTGCCACATTGGCTCACCTTTTCCAATCATATCCACCTTTTCCAATCATATTTGGTGCCGTTATATGCACTGGTGGCTGCTTCTTTCTCATTTCTGAATTAGTCACTTAGGTGAACCCAACCAATCAGGAATCACATAAACACCATTCACATGGTTGTGGCATGGCATGTACACTGAACACATATGCAGAAGCATGGTCACAATGGCAAGATCCACCTCTGATGTAAATACACACGTTCACTAGACCAAATGGCCCCTACATTTATATGCATGGTCCTGGGCTGTTTTTTTTGTTTTTTTTTACAAGTTCACAGACTGCCTGTACAGCACCTATGCATGTATAGCTTGTACACAGCCAGTCTAGACCATAGAACCAATCTAGGGAATTCCAGGGCTTGCTTTGAGGACAGAGGAATCTTCTATTGTGAGCAAACTATCTCGCTGCGAGTCCTGCAAGACCTGGTCCCTGTTACTTTACCTGGCTCATTTCCACTTGGCTTGGGAGTGCGGGGCCCTGACTGACTCCAGCTACAAAGATTGCTGCTGCCTAAATACCATCAGGATGGGGCCTTGTTTAGTGTTTGTGGCTGGGGCTACATTCAGCTTTGATAAGATGTATTATTTTTTTGTTTTATTTGGATTAAGCTTTGTATTTCTGTTTTCTTAGGCCTTCTTATGATTGTTTACTCTTGCTGTATATTTATTAATTTGTAATGTTTCATCTATTTGTATGACAATTTAAATGTTATGATTTGTAATTGTCATTTCTGTGAAAATGTTGCTGTATTATGTATTATTGCTGTTGCTGTATTATTATGTAAAAAAAAAGAAAGAATCTGTGTTGCTGTAAGCCACTTTGAGCATAATTTTACCTTGGAAGAGAGGCATACAAATAAACTGATGATGATGGTGATGATGGATGCATAGGGCACTTAAACAGTGGAAGGGAAAGGGCCAGAGTGGGTGGAAATGGATCCCTGGTCCAAATGAGTCCCTACTCCTGAGCTATGCAAAAAATCCTGCATTTTTGGAGGGGCACCAAGCAAATCCCATCTCCCAAGATTGGTTCTGGGAAACAGGAAGAATATATTTATTTAATGTATTAAATATTAAATATATTTATAATGTATTTTTTCATTTTTTAATATGTTTTTGTTTTGTTTTGCTGTAATTCATATTTTAAAAACATATATATATATATATATATATATATATTAAAAAATGTATATCCCACCCTTTAATTTATCATGAAACATCCACAGCAGTAGCAGCAGAGGGTAACACACAGGAGCTGCTTATTATTATTATTATTATTATTATTATTATTATTATTATTATTATTATTATCCCGCCTTTTCCCCAACACTGGGACCCAAGGCAGCTCACAACCATTAAAACTCATACAATTAAAACAAAAATAGAAAAATACAAAATTTTAAAAATATAATTAAATCATTATATATATATACATATACATATACATACACACACACAGTACTACATGGTTATGGCCATGTAGTGTGTGTGTCTGTGTGGGATGAGAATTGTCTTGTATAATGAGACTCAGATGCAAAGCACCCCATGGTAATGTTTAGAAGCCCACTCCCTGTTTTCCTATAATTTCTAATTTACCAGTATCTAAAGCAGATCTGACCCAGGAGTCAGGGTCTCTTGCTCTACACAAGTTAGATCCAGTATGGCATAGTAGGCAGTATAAAAATACTACTAAATAAATTGTTGTGAGAATAAAATGGAGGAGGAGGAGGAGGAGGATTATGTAAGCCGCCTTGGGTTCCTTGCAGGAAAAATGGTGGGGTATAAATATAATAAATAAAATAAATAAATTCTAGTAGGCCTCAGACCCTACCTACCTTTCTCCCCCCCCCCGCGCTCTCTCTTGTTCACTCTTTCTTTCTCAAATATAAGTGTAGGGGCCCTGATTGGGATCCTAGAATGGAGAGGCTTTAACTCTTTTCCTTCTGCTGAGGTCCTAACGCAGATCTTTCTATTCTCCCAGGCTTTTAAAACATTTAAATCATTTCAATCTTCTATTTGTTTTAACTCTGTTATTGTAATTGTAACTGCTGCTGCTAGCTTTGTTGTTGTTTTAATCTGTAGTTTTAAATCCTATATTTATATTTTATTGTATTTTATAGTTTTAACTGTTGTGAATCGCCCAGAGAGCTTTGGTTATTGGGCGGTATAAAAATGTATTAAATAAATCAATAAATAAATAGAAAGTGGTCCCCTGAGAGCTTCTCCAAAATTGAATTCAGTCCTCTGGCTGAAAGAAGTCTGATAGAGTTACAGCCCTGGTTCCCTTGATGTAGGAACCAGACAGTGCCCTTGGGACAGGAGCAACTATGAGACCAGCCACAGCTATTTGTGTCCTTGCCTTGAGCAACTTGCATAGTGTAGAGTTGGGGCTGCATAGGGAAGAGAGGAGTTGGGTACAGATCTCCCATATCTGGCATAATACTCTGATATGCTGCTTGCACATGAGCCTTCCTGCAAGCAAAAGCGAAAGGGAGAAATAGGGTTCTACTGAGCTCTGTGGGTATCACTCCATGTATGGCCATTGCCAGGGCTTTTTTTCTGGTGGAACTCACCGGAACTGAGTTCCAGCACCTTTTCTTCTATTAATTGCATTACAATTTAATCGCCATCTACTCCCGAGGAAATGTAATCCAAGAGTTCCGGTACCCTTTTCTCCAGAAAAAAAGCACTGGCCATTGCATACATGCCTGGAAGGATTTCCCCATTAAAAGAGCACATTACTGAAAAGCAGAGCTACTTTTCAGTGAAATACTACTTGAGGCTATTTAATGGAATACCTCACTTGTCCATTTGTGTCCTATGACTAGAGAGCATAACAAATATCTAAGCTAATGAAGCTTCTCTCTAATTTCCAATTAAATATGTTTCTGTTAAAACCGGACTGGGCAACTTGTGGCCGTCCAGATGTTTTGGCCTACAACTCCCATCATCCCTCACCATTTGGCTATGCTTTTGGGAGTTGCACTCCAACAACCTCTGGAGGGCCACAAGTTGCTCACCCACCCCTGTGTTAAAGTTTGTCTTTTTGTTTCCTTGGGTAGACAGTGAGATGCCCTGGAAATGAATCACAGCATATGAATGCATCTTCTTTGTTGTCATAGAATATACTTTGGATTGGGTACATCTTTATTAGCAGGATGAGAAAACTCAAACCAGAAAGAAAAAGATAAAGGCATTTCCTTAAAAATAACAATGTACTGGATAAGAATGTTTAGTGATGTTGTTTTTGAGCAAGATAAATTAGGCTGTGGCAGAACAACTAAATTTCCACCATCAGACAAACAAAAGAATGCTGTGTAATTAGGTGCAGCAGAACTGAAGTGTAACCATCTTTAATATTTGTAGAGTGCATGCAAGCCTTTCAGCCTTCATTAACCGAGTTCCATTGGAACACGTGAATAATAGGATTAATATAGCTACCAGCACTGCTAGGTCAGCTGGCAATAGATCAATCCAAAAACGTGAAGCATATTAAAAGGATTATAGATTAGCAATTAGATGGCTTTTTCATGAGCAAGGAATAGTTCCTCAAGCTTTGCCAAAGGTTAACAGAGATAGGATGTCGATTTTTCCAGTTTATAATCCAGCAAGAGTCTTAAGGTGAGTGAAGTTATGGGACTGCCAGTGTGAGGTGATGTGAGCAAAAAATGCCCCTTTATGCCTGAGACAACATTTTGAAGGTATGCTGTAATTTGAAAGAGTGAAGGACACATGTTTGGCATAGCAAATATGACATTAAGAATATTCCCCATAAGGACAAGGCATTGCACCTGTTTATGGATGGGTGAGAATGGAGTTTCAGTTCAGTTTTGATAAGAATTTACCAAAATCTGTGAAGTTCTTTATATTCAGGACAAAAAGAAGTTGAGATTTAAAAAACCTGAATGTTGCAGGAATGGAAATTGACAGATTTATTCATTGAGGCCCAGGGCTTTGAATGCTTGCCTCTTTAAGATCTGGGTCTGAATCCTTGTGTATTAAGAGCATAAGAGCCATGCTGGATCAGACTGGGGTTCATCTAGTCCAGCATTCTGTTCACACAGTGACCAAGCAGCTGCCCATGGGAAACCCACAAGCAAGATATGAGTGCAACAGCACCCTCCAACCCATGTTCCCTAGCAACTGGTATACATAGGCATACTGCCTCTGATACTGTGGGAAGCATATAGCCAGTCAGGACTAGTAGCCATTGATAGCCTTCTCCTCCACTCCATGAATTTGTCCAATCCCCTTTTCAAGCCATCCAAAGTGGTACCCATCACTACATCTTGTGGAAGTGAATTCCATAGTTCAACTATGCACTGCGTGAAGAAGGACTTCCTTTTATCTGTCCTGACTCTCCCACCAATCCATGGGATGACTCCAGGTTCTAGCTTTATGAGACAGGGAGAAAAATGTCTCCCTATACACTTTCTCCACACCATGCATAATTTTGTACACTTCTATCATGTCTCTCCTTACTTGCCTTTTTTCTAAGCTAAACAATCCCAGATGTTGTAACCTTTCCTGATAGGGGAATTGCTCCAGCCCATTGATCATTTTAGCTGTCCTTTGCTGCACCTTTTCCAACTCCACCATGTCCTTTTTTAGGTGTGGTGACCAGAACTGTACACAGTATTCTAAGTGTGGTTGCACTATAGATTTGTATAAGGCCAGTATGATCTTGGCAGTTTTATTTTCAATTCCTTTCCTAATTATGCTTAACACGGAGTTTGCCTTTTTCACAGCAGCTGCACACTGGGTTGGCATTTTAATTGAGTTGTCCACCACAACCCCAAGATCTCTTTCTTCTCAGTCACTCACTGCTAGCTCAGATTGTACTTGAAGTTGGGATTTTTTGCCCTAATATGCATCACTTTACACTTGCTTACACTGAACTGCATTTCTAGGGATGTGCATGGAGCTCAATGGGGTGGTGGTGGTGGAAGTCTAGCTAACTCGCCCGGCTCAACCCCCCAGAGCTCCACTCAACCTACCTTTCCCCGGCTTGACTCGTGTTCTTGCGAGCCGAGCCGGGGAAAGCGACTTCCGTGTCCACAGCACTACATTTTTATGTAGAAAACAACATAAACCACATCATTTACGTAGAAAATGGCATGGTATACATTAAAATGGCCTAATTTACACAAATTGCAGGCGTTTTTAACGTATACTACGCTATATTCCATGTAAATGATGTAGAGCAGCGGTAGCACTCGCTGAGCACCCAGCGATTTGGGTGCTGGGCTGGGTGCTCATCCCTACCCATTTCCCCAGTTTGGGGAGAACCTTTTGGAGCTCCACACAATCCCC
Source organism: Shinisaurus crocodilurus (assembly GCA_021292165.1). Taxonomy (NCBI): domain Eukaryota; kingdom Metazoa; phylum Chordata; class Lepidosauria; order Squamata; family Shinisauridae; genus Shinisaurus; species Shinisaurus crocodilurus. The sequence goes on from CM037880.1 coordinate 41,086,560, forward strand.
CCCTTTTTAACCACTCCAAATAATTTGATGTCATCAGTAAACCTGGCAACTTCATTGCTCACTCCCGATTCCAGATCTTTTATGAATAAGTTGAAAATTATTGGTTCCAATACAGTTCCCTGTGGGACCCAACTGTTTACATCCCTTCATTGGGAGAATTTACCATTTATTTCTACTCTCTGCTTTCTGTTCCTTAACCGGTTACTGATCCATGAGAGGACTTCTCTCTTATTCCATGACTGCTAAGTTTGCTCAGGAGTTTTTGGTGAGGGACCTTGTCAAAATACTTTTGGAAGTCCAAGTAAACAACTTCTACCAGATCAGCCCTGTCCACATGTTTATTGACACTCTCAAAGAACTGAAAGGTTAGTGAGACCGGACTTACCTTTGTGACAGCCATGCTGATTCTTTCTCAGCATGGCTTGTCCTTCTACATGCTTACTAATTTTATCTTTAATAATGCTTTCAACCAATTTACCCAGAACAGACATTAAGCTAATTGGCCTGTAATTTCCTGGATCTGCCCTGGATCCCCTTTAAAAAAATTGATGTTACATTGGCCATTGGCCAGTCCTCTGTTACAGAGGCTGATCTTAGGATCATGTTACATATTTTTGTTAGAAGATCAGCAATTTCATATTTGAGTTCTTTAAAACTCTAGGATGCATAACATCTGGGCTCAGTGATTTATTAACTTTCAATTGGTCAATAAAGTTGAGAACTTAATCTTTTGTCATCACTATTTGCCTCAGTTCCTTAGATTCCCTTCTTCCCAGACTCCATATTCAAATGTGTTAGTGCTTATTAGGGTTGCTACCTCTGTTTTCTGACAGGCACCTAAACGTTAACAGTTATATGGCAGGCAGGTACATGATGGTCCTCTCCATGATGGAAATTCCTGTACCTATTACATTTAGCTGGTTCAGATGGGTGAGAATTTTGTTTCAGTTCATTTTTTATAAAAAATTTACCAAAATGTTCAAAGTTCTTCATATTTGGGAGAGAAAGAACTTGAGATTTAAAAATGTGTGATTTGAATGTGGGAGAAAGGGAAACTGACCGATTCACCCATCTCTCCCAGTGGAATGCCTTTTTCCTCTTTTGAAATATGAGCACTGTACATTAAAGGGAAAGTTTAAGTACTAGTAAACTCTCCAGAATAAGGAACAGGATGGCCCACCTCATCACTTAAATATATGAAAGATTTCATTTGTTAGAAAAGGAAAAAGTAGGTGCTTGCACCAGGCAGAGAAGTGGATCTGGCAACAGCATTTGGTTCAACATAAGCCCCCAATTTCCTTCAAAAACACAGAATAGAAAAAAACAGTGTACAAAAGGAATTAGGCTTAAGAATAATTTTTCCAGTTAAAATGCATTGTCACAAAATAAACATGGCAATGCAGCACTTGCTGTAGGTGTGTAACAGGTGAGGGGGTAATTGTGCAATCCAGAGATGTTATGAAAAGAAATGCATTGTACAGGAAAAATAGCACACTTGACCACCTAAAGTATATACACACTTTGAGAAAGCATGTTGATGTTGCTTAAAGTTTTTGATTTCTTATCCCTCTGAGATTCACGGCTTTGTCATCTGAACACCTTTTCTTAATCCTCACAACCTTTTGCTTGGGCATCTCTATCCATTTCTCATAGATGATTCACCTCTGCAAATTGGGGAAGACTGTAGCTGAGTGGTGGATCATGCAGAAGGTCCAAGGTTCAATCCCTGACATCTTCAGGTAGGGCTGGAAAAGACTCCTGCCTGAAACTCTGGGAAGCTGCTGCCATTCAGTGGCCAGGTTCCCATTATCACTGCAGCCCACCATAGCTTATTTAAGCCATGGTGGGTTGTGGTACATGTCCGTGGCCTTTTTGAATATTCAACCCCAGCCGTGGGGTTGTCATGGTTTCTCATGTCATCAGAACCTGAGTGGCAGGGGTTGTTTCTCCCTCAAACAACCCCTGCCATCTGGGTTCCAATGACACAGCAAACCATGGCCACCCCCTGCTGGGGAGCTGAATATTTACAGTGGACACCAGCATGTGTTGCAACCCACAGTGGATTAAATAAATGTGGTCATCATGTGAACCGGCCTAATGTGAACTATACTGAGCTAGATGGGCCAATGGCATAAATCAGCTTCCTGTGAACATACACATCTGATTGACACTCATGAGGTTCCTGATCCATCAACTTCTGCACATGATCTTACCTCCTTTCTGGATCAGTATAATTGGGTTGGATCCAGATTTATGCGTGTGCAACTGGGCCGGCAGAAGAAGACTTTCCTAACCCTTCCTCCCCATGGCAGCCCATCCACCCCCTGGAAATGCCACACAGATGGTTAGGTGTCCCTATTGAACAGGGTGAGCTGTGGTGCAGGGTGGGTGAATCTCTGAAAATCAAGTGGAAGCAACTCCTGTGAGAAGAGCCCTTCTGTCCATGGAAGGCAGATCCTGGATCCAACCCACTGCAATGAAAAAAATGGCAACCAGCCCTTGAGTCTGATGAAAATCAGATAATTCAGAATTACTCCATGACCAAAGAAGGGACCAGCCTGGACTCTCCAATGGAAAAAAACAAACACTTGCTCAAAGTCTCACTGATCCCAAAGCAGCAACTCACCAAAGCACCCATACAAGTAAGCCTATCAAGGGTGTTTTGGTTGACTAGTCAGTTGTTTAGAATTATAGTTTAATGAGAAAACAACAAAAATATGAACATGAATTTCTCTTCCCCCTTAAAAGTAGGGAAATGGTATCATTAGTTATAATATTAGTAATTTTTTCTGACATGTTCCTTCCATAATTATAGCTTACAATGCTCAACTAATTGTAAAAGCTTCATTTTTAGGGGGGTTGGTAAGTCTTGCTTTCTTGAACCCAGATATCTGGTTGTTATCTCTATAATTATTAGTTTGACTTTAATACAAGATACAGGAAATTCTGCATGAGTAGATAATCTCCCCCCCCTTTTTTTCTTTTGTATAGTCAGATTTTGACAGCTGCTTTGATTTGACTGACAAGGAGTGAAGTGTTTTTGATGCAATATGACAGCAGCAGACATGGCATTCATTAAATCATTTGTTAGAAAATGCCATGCATTACATTTCAAATAGGATCATTCACTTAAGTGTACAAGAGAACTCTGGAATATTAGCATCGTTTTTGTCTTCCTTAGGCTAGCAATTGACTTTGCCAGCTAAATATACTTACACGGCAGTGATTTCCTTGACTGTCCAATCAACTCTATTTTGGCTATCAATCATGCGGTTTTACAGCTGCTGCTGCCCCTTGGGGGCCTTCTCAAATGATGAAAACCCCACAGGTTTGTTTTGTTTAGTGCAAAGCTCATGTTACCCCCCACCCCACCCCCAGTTTGGTGCCAGCAGTGCAATATCCTATCCCCATCAGTGCAGGCTAGTGGATCCAATGTCAGTGGGGCTGTATATCCACTCCAGATTTTACTCTGAACTTTAAAAGAGCTATCCATGGTACCATACCTATTTTGGGCCAGGGTTCAGCACCATGGATAGCTCCTCAAAATTTCCGAGTAAAATCTGGAGTGGATACACAGCCCTGCTAACATTGGGGCCACCAGCCTCCACTGATCTCCATAGAATAGATTTGGGAGGTAACATGCCAATTCAGAAACATAATGGAATTAGTGTGCTCACAACCTCCACTATGTGCATATTATAACATGTGACATAGAGGCACCATGTAGAGGCCCAATTTTCATGATTCTTCCTCCTCAAAAGAAGAGGGGCTTATGTGTACTCAAGCTTATGTGTATCACTCTTCCACTCCATGCAGAAGATCACTGATTATCTGAATCAAGGGTGGGCAACTCCAGATTTTTTGTTTGTTTGCCTACAACTTCCATCATCCCTCCCCATTGGCTATGCTGACTAGGGTTGATGGGAGCTGTAGTAGGCCCTCTGGAGGGCCACAAGTTGCCCAGTCATGATCTAGATCTTTTTCCATCCACTTTCTGGCTGAGGGTTGGTACTGAGGTTTCTAGGTCATCGTATTTTTCCAATGTTAAGTTTGGTTCATCCTGAACACTGAGAATTTTTCCATTCTTAAATTTGGTTTGTCCCAAACATTGAGATTTTATTTTGCATGAAAACTCAACAGCATTTTTTGTCTGCATTTCTCCTAATTCTACATGCATTTTTTTTTGTATGGACATTCGCCTAATATACACAGTTTTTTGCAAGCAATTTCCCTAATATTATGCATTTTTAATGGTATTTCCCCTAATATACACATTTTTGTACACATTTTTGATTGGAGAACTTTATAGCAAAATTTGGAGAATTGCGAATTTTGAAGGATAACTGAGTTTTAGTTCACATCTGTCATGGACCAACAACATCCTGTTCCATGAGTTGAAGGGAAAATAGGAAAAATAGTCTACCAACACTCCTTTTTGCCCTTTCCTTCCTGTTGTCTTTTCCACTGCCACCTCCCCCCTGGCTGCCTCCAATAAACCAACCTTAAGGGCACAATCCTATGCATATTTAGACAGCAAAAAGTCTTTTTCCTGTCTAAATATGCATAGGATTGTGCTTTAAAGCCAGTGGAGTTTGGTGACTCCTGTGTCAGTTGGGGTCCTTATCCACTGCATCTTTTTGTTTGAGCTTTATAGGAGCTATCCATGGTGCTCCATGGCAGTGAACCCATTGTGGGGATGAAGTACAGCACCATGGATAGCTTCTATAAAGCTCAAACAAAAAGATGCAATGAATAAGGAGCCCAGCTGACACAGGAGTCACCAGCCTGCCCTGCTTAAAGCTCTGGGTCTCAGGTATCTACTTTAGGTAGTGTGGGGTTTAGCTATTAGACATGGGTTGGATAATGAAAAAAGAGTCCTCACAAGTTTGAATTTTACTGAAGAAAAATGTCAGTATGAACACACACCCACAACACAAAATAATCATATGAGCATCAGGGTAATAAAACAACCAGGGATAAGCACATCCAGCTAACCTAACTAGACTGTGCCCCTATTTTATTCCGGTCCCTTATCCAAGCAATCTGTCACTGCTCCAGATCTCTCAATTAGTTCTCAATTTCCAGCAGCTCTGACTCTTGATTTCCTCTAACACTCTGGCCTTCTTTCCTTCCTTCCTTCCTTCCTTCCTTCCTCTCTCTCTCTCTCTCTCTCTCTCTCTCTCTCTCTCTCTCTCCTCTTTACCCCTCTGCCCTTGGCTTATATTTCTATGGGTTCTAATCCTATGGGTTGTGCCCTCAATGATTGTAAGCCCTGGACTCAAAGGTTTATAAGCATCCTATGCAGGGTTGGAGGAACAGCAGAGGTGATCTTTGCCTCCCCATCCTCCCACTGTGCATTTTTCATTATATGGGCTTTTTTGCCTGTCTAGCTGGGACACGTTGGAGGGGGAGGGAAGGAGGCTTGAGAGGCCTCAGGATAGCTCATATCCTGGCCTCTCCAGTCTCCTCCCCTCCCCACCCACCAAAATGCCCTCTTCTCTGAGGTCGAGTTCCTGAGTGGGAGGGGTGTCAGAGCTCTGATCTCAGTGCTCCAAGGTTGGAGCACTGTCTCTGACCTTGGATTGGGGAATCCAAAATATCCAATGGCCCCTCAGTCAATATCTAAGGGCCATAGGATTTCTCCCTAAAATTATTTTCTCTCTCTCACCAACCCCAACCAAGCAGGAGGGTAGTGTCTTGTTCTTTTCCACAAACTAAGTTTCTATTGCCAGAGCTGAAACTTTCTCTCTCTTCCTTTCCCCCTGAACTTTATAATCTGCTGGCTTCATGAGCAAACTTCTTGACCTCTACATTCTAACTAAGCTTTTGACATCTAAATTATTAACCTTTTGGCTAAAACTGACTAGCACACCCCATAGTATCCTAAAACCAACTAATTTTTTTTAAAAAAAATGGAGGACAGTCCTGTTCCTTCACAGCATATTAATTCAAAAGTGTGAAATTAGATAAGTACAGAATTAGAAGCCCATGAACCAGAAATAAATAAATAAATAAATCTCCCCCATCCCTACATAAGCATCTCTATATTTTGAATGTGGTAATGCCTGAAAAATATTAGGGTATTATAATGTCAGATATAAACAAATATGACTGGAAAGTAAGGCTGCAATCCTATACCTACTTATAAGATTGCAGTAATCCTAAAAGGAGGTAGGAAAGCCCTATTTAACTCAACAGAGTATAGATGTGATGGCCCAGAAGAAGAAGAAAAACTTAAAATTAAGAAAACAACCTGTTTCCTGCTTATATCTAAGGACTTTTTTGGGAGACCCCCCCCCTAATGTGTAGGATGAACATTTTTCCATAAGACAATCTATGGCAGAATAATGTTTCCTGTGTATACTGTTTAGTTTAGTTTATTGTAGTTACGGTCATAGACCAAACATAAAAAAACATACATACATGCATCATGTTATTTATTTACAAAAGTAGAGATAGAACAAATATATTAAAATAATTTAGTTTTGTCTTTAGGGTGGTTTTATCAACTGCTTCCTAATCTTACAAGCCTGGGCGCAAAGTCTTGCCACTCTCTGAGTAATCTCATTTCTTGAACCCGATAGGAGGAGAGAGACGTAAAATGTATCTGATCTGCCTGGAGCGTTTCTTAAAATTGAAGCAATATAAAAGGAACGAATGTCCTTGTAATAACTGCAATGTAATAATACATGGGTAATTGTTTCTACCTCGTTCGATTGGCATGGGCAGGTTCGTTGGGGATAGGGTGTTCCTCGGTATCTGGCCTCCAAAAGAGTTGATGGTAAAGAATCAAAGCGCGCCACTGTAAACACCCTGCGATATGTTGGTATTACCAGGTCGTTAAGATAATCCTCGGGGCGCAGTTCTTAGTATAAATCAGAGGTGGCATGTAACTGGCTGCATGAGCTCTGTCCTCCTGCAAGGCAACATCCTTAATACATTCACTAATTATTTCCTTGGCCTTTATAAATCCAAATTGTAGCAGAGCTGGAGGAGAGAACCCATACTGTTGCAGTTTTTCCTCCACCAACTCTACCCATCCACCCTTCAATCTATCCGTCAATATCAGAGGGGATAATCCTTGGGGGCTGAGATTTAATTTCAACCAATAATTGATTACATTTATCCAGGGTCGTGCTTTGATGGGGATTAGGCCCGCCTCTAATGTGAGTAAGGCGTTAGGGGTTCCATATGGAGTGCCAAATATGGAGCGTAAGAATTTTGCCATAATTACCTCCAGGGGGCAAGGGTCTTTGTAAATGCACACTTGGGAGCCATACAATAGTTGGGCTAAGACTTTTCCCTGAAAAACTTTGATGACAGATGGTATGTGGGAGGGAGCCACCTTCCGTGAAGAAGAATCTTAGAATGGCTGAAGCTGTTCTTTGGGCGTGCTCAGCGGAATGTGCGATTTGAGCCCTCCACGATCCAGAAACTTGGAAGACTACGCCCAAGTATTTAAAGATCTTAACCTGTTCAATAATATGATCGTTTAGCCTCCAGTTATGCCTTGTGAATCTTGCTGAAAAGACCAGAATCTTGGTCTTGTTATAGTTTATAACAAGCTGCTCCTTGGTGCAGTACGCTGAGAGAGCACATAAGGCTCTCCTAAGGCCTACTTCTGTGTGTGACAAAATAACTATATCATCTGCGTATAGTAGGGCGGGGACCATGTATACCGAGTATAGAATGTAATGTTTTCAGTGTTAAAAAGTTTTACTTGATCTCTGATATGCTGCTAGTCATTAATATATATATATATATATATATATATATATATATACCTAATAGTATGTTTGTATATGCTAAGTTATAAATGATGCATTTTACATTGTCAAAGCTATAAAATAAATTTAGTTGGGATAAGAAAGCAAGTATTGCATGTATTTTATTTTCTATCCCACCCCCCAAATTCCATTTTTGTTTTCTGAAAAACAAACAAAGAAAAAAATTCTCACCTCCCCTTGGCACCAAGATTTCTGGAAATCTTACATCTTTACTTCTGAATAGACATGTATATCGGGCTGCAGTGTTAGAAACGAAATCTGGAAATTATGGCTTTTCTTTGGGGGAAAGAAGAACCAAGCAATTTATCTAGTTAACATAGTTATATCCTGCCTTTCAACATAAAAATATATATATCCAAGATGCCTAATAACAGAAGTTGAAAAACCATCAAATTAAAAGATAAAGCTACAATAAAACAGCAGTGAAAGTGGAAACAACAAGAATAGAAGGAGGTAAAAAGAGATTTAAAAAATATCACTAAAAACAAAAACAGCCATAGAAGAGAGACAGCAATATGTCGCGTACTCATTTATTTTATGTCTTTAAAGTAGCAAAGTAGACACTGTTCAAGCATCCCTGGAAGAGTGTTCCACCACTGGGGTGCCACCACCCTATAGGGCCCCTTGCTCGTCACCTTCTGCCTAACCTCAGAAGATGGGTGGGGAAAACCTTAAATAGCAGGCAGGTTCATATGGGTGGTAATGAAATGTGGAGGTGCTCTACTTTGAAGGGAAAAAAAGTAAGCTCCCTTTACATTTAAAAGAATATTCTCCATTGATCATCCTGAGAATATACATTGAAGGGTGGCCTAAATATTGACTAAATAAAAATGACTAGGAGGGAGAGTTCAGTGATGGGGCACATCCTTGGAAAACAGAACTTCTGAAGTTCAATCCATGGCATCTCCAGTTAAGAAAAATAACATCTCTCTAAAATAAAGTAATGTGGGCTCAAAAATGACAAAATAAAAATCACCATCTATTCCACTTCTTACCATGGGATGGTGGTCTATGAAAAGCCACCCCCCCCAATATATGCAACTTGTTTGTTCCTTTGATGTGAGTCAGCGTTACTCTTGAAGCCACCTACATATAGCTGCATTTAGCTTATTTGCCAGTTTTATCAACAATAATCATTCTCTATTCACCTTGTCCAGTGATCGTCTTTTTCCTGCCTTCTGGTTTATTGACACTGCTCAGGATTGGCAAATCAGGAACTATTTATTGCTATTGACTGGGCACTGTACAATGCTATAGATGTTTTTACTGCCTCACTGAGTATTGTGTTGCAGCCACTTTTAACTGTTTCTTCTCACATTGATTGCACAAGTCTTGCAACAGCATTGTCTGCTGGTTTTCTTTATCTCCTTCTCCAAAATGAAAGATTTGTATTTGCATTTGTGAGAGCAAGAGTAGAGATTGAAAAAACATCTATTTCTGGTCTACGGCATTTTGGCATGTGTTCACTGATCAGTCTGTTCTATCCCATTTCCAGAATTATCTGCAGTATATAAAAAATCATATGACAATCTTTACAGAATTTGAATATGTATTTTTAAATGTATTCCCCGCCCATAATACACATTTTTAAATGTAATTTGATTCGTTTTTGAGCTGTGTTGCAACATTTGGGACATGCAAAGGTTGATGGATAACCAAGTTCTGATCTGCACATCAGTCATATCGGAATTTGCAAAGAACAATTTTCTCAATCATCCCCTAGGCATGATGATTTGTTGTTGATTGTCAAGATCTGAATTTTCTGGTTTGTTTGTTCCTGAAAGCATAATTTGAGAACTGACATCTAGATCACGACTTTGTGAGTTGAATTTGTTTTATATGCAACAGTACATCCTGAAAAGTGAATTTGTGTTGAATATTGCATCTCCAGAAATTCTGAAAAAAAGAGCCATGGGGGTGCAGTTCAGTGCTATGGATAGCTCCTATAAAGCTCAACCAAAAAGGTGCAATGGATAAGGAGTCCCACTGACACAGGAGTCACTAGCCTCTGCTGGTAGGGATATATGGCGTAGAGGTGGGTGATCCGACCACCACCCGACTCACAGCATGCTCAGCGAGCACTGCTGCTGTGCCTGCCGAGCTAGGTCGAAAGCGAGTGCCAGCCAGGACACTTGCTGGACTTCCGGGTTCCCTCTGGAGCACTTTTTACATAGAAAATGGTGTACGATATACATTAAAAGTGTGACTTGTACAAATCACGGCTGTTTTTAGTGTATCTTACACCATTTTCTATGTAAAAAGCACTCCGGAGGGAACTTGGAAGTCGCTTCCCCAGCTCGGCTCAGGAGAACGTGAGTCAAACTGGGAAGCAGCTGGGTTGAGCAGAGCTCGGGGGGGGGGGGGTGAGCCTGGAGAGTTCACTGGTCTTCCACCCCCTGAACAAGCGCCGCACACATCCCTATCAGGCTTTGTAAAATCCATTCTGTCTATGTTTTATGGATTTTCAGGTGCCTTTCATTCCATCGTCCACTCATTGATGGAATCGGATTTTGAACAAATGTGTTTGCACTAGGGGTGTGCAGATTCGCCTCGCGCGGGCGTAGCGGGCCGAAATCGGCCCCACTCACTTCAGCGCAGGGCTCGCGCGGGCCTACCTTGATCCAGCGGCGGCTCGCCACTCCACGGCGAGTTGCCCACGCCGCCCACGCTGGTCCCGTCATGTCACTTCTGGCGCGCCAGAAATGACGCAACGGGACCCTGCTCCGGCACGCTGGACCCCCGCGCTATGTTTGTGGCGGGGGAAACCAGGGCAACTGTTGCCCTGGTTTCCCTCGCCAAAAACATAGCGCGGGGGTCCAGTGCGCCGGAGCAGGGTCCCGTCGCGTCACTTCCAGCACGCTAGAAGTGGCATGACGGGACAGCGCAGCCGAGTTCTCTGCACCACTCGGAAGAATGAGGCGGGGGGTCCGCCGCTGTGGAGAGGAGAGGCGGCGGAGAGGCGGTGCCCAGACCAGGTTCGTGAGCACCACTAGTTTGCACACACTTGCACAAATTCGGAGTTGCGCAAATTCACACTCCTGAAAATGTGCAAATCACCCCAAAATATGCAAAACCTCCAAAGTGCATGTTTTCACGCTTTAGCCTATGGGGTAAATATACATTTTTGGTCGGTGGTTTTTTTATTTTATTTTACGTATTTTTCTATAACTAAAGTTGTGTAAAATTACATAATTTTCTAAAACAAAACCAGTCTGCAAGTCCATGGGATCTGTGTGACTCGGGAAAAGCCGGTCCACTGCAGAATCCACAGGTCGGATTCTGAGAAATTCGGACTCATTTGAGTCTATTGTGGATTTCTCCAACATCCCTACGGCTTAGGGAGATGCGGTGGGTGCCAAGGTAGTCGTGTGAGAGAGAGCTGAGGAGGGCCGGGCTGGGCCGGGCTTGAGCTGCCTGCCCAGGCTTTGCCCTTCACCAGCACTGGGATGGACATGCAGCTGCATGTTGCCTCCCATTCAGGGCCTGCCTCTATCCTAGGCCAGCTGCAGCCCATTCGAGTCAGGCTGAGGGAGCAGCACTGTATCCACACAATTAATGTCACATCTAGTATAGCCCTGAATCTAGTTAATATTTCAGAATAGTCTCTCCCCACAACCCCCAGCTATTTTTAATAAGTGATTTTCAGTTAAACAATCTCACGGCCCTTCCCTCCCCACAACCCGCCCAACTATTTCCTTTACTTTAAAGCTTTGGCTTCTAAAGACTGATTAAGAAGAAAGATTGACAAATTGAACTTCAGATTTACTCTTTCACCGGTTTGATGCCAGGACAACATAATGAGATCTACTCATTGTTAGTCTGAGAGAGGCTTCTTCGAAAAGAAACTTGCCAGAAATACTTATCTCTTTAACACTTGCAGTGATGGATAAAAAGACTAGGCAGTGTTGTTGCGTACCTCTTCAAAAAGTAAGGGATATCCACGATTGCGTTCTTGGGACCGACAACTGCTTGGAATGGGACAAGCATTCTTCTGTTTTAAATAGTGCATCCTATGTCAGGACTGTGTGTGCAGGAAGGGGCATTGTCTCACTGCTACAGGGCCTTTTGAGATCCCCCCCCAAATAACTGGGCATTCACATTTCCAAATTGTTGTTATCAGACCATGGCCGTGTTGATTAAAAGTTCCATGGAAGGCAAAGGGTTAGAATGGGGGTGCAGAACCTTAGGCCTGGAGACCAAATCTCGCCCACCTGGGGTCCCAATTCAGTCAGCCCTCTAGGGTTCCCCAGATGGTCACAGCCCATTCCCCCGACCCAGCCCCTCTTCCCCAACTACAGATCATCTGGCCATTTCCTGGCTTCTGCACAGTTTGTTCTCCATTCTAATTGGTTCTTCTTCTTCCTCTTCCTCTTCCTCTTCCTCTTCTAGTAGTAGTACATTTCTATCCCACTTTTTTTCCTCTTGCAAGGTACCCAAGACAGCTTACATAATCCTCTTCCTCCTCTCCATTCTTTCCTCACAACAACCCTGTGAGGTAGGTTAGGCAGGGAGTCCGTGACTGGCCCAAAGTCACCCAGTGAGTTTCATGGCCGAGTGGGGACTAGAACCCGGATCTCCCGAGTCCCAGTCCAACACTCTCACCACCACACCACACTCTAACTACTACACCACACTGGTTGAAATGAATGTTACTCCTAAGGTTTAATCACTGGCAGTAAGATCAATGCTGGTATTTTTGGAAATGTTGGCCCCACACCTTTTGCCTTAGGCCCTGCTCACCTCTGGAATGCAGCCCTCAAATGTCCCATCCCTGCCATCCCTGCTATGAAAGTCAGTTCCCACCCTTACCAAGAGTAGTTCTGTAGTTCAAGGAACAGGAAGATCCATCTAGCAGGGGAGCTGTCCAACAGAGAGAAAGGTGTTACTTCAGCAAGGACTAGGCTCTAATTCTAGCTTTATAGGGAATGCTAATGCCTCACCCCTTCCTGGCTTGTCAGTAGGGCCCCCAATCAAGAGCATGCTTCTTCCTCATGTGTACGGCTCAAAGATATCTGATGTGCTGCCAGACAAGCACTGCACCTCCAGCTCTGAACTTCTGTTTGGTCCTGCTGCCACCTTTGATCAGGGGGGTGAACCAGAAGAAGGGGAATAGGACCAGTCCAGGTGCTTGAGTTCCTTCAATGCCACAGCCTCCTCGAGTGGGGTATTGCTTCTGGTGATGGCCTTAGAAAGGCCATCAGCATTCTTTGACTTCTCCTGACGCTCACAAACATAGGCCTGGCAACAGGATCCTCCTCCTATTCCAAGGTTTCCTCAGGTTCCAGGGCTGTCCTGGCAGGAAAGCGGTGAGACATGACATTGGGCCGAAAGAGGTTCAAAACCCATGGGTAAGAAGAAGAATGCACAGCACCTGGCTGAGTTCCCACTTGCTAATGCGATTGCTTTCCTCAACTAACCTCCCTCTTCTGGCACGCTGAGATGTAGCATTGACAGAAAGCCACCAATTTGGATGGCATTGAAAGGGGATTAGACACATTCATGGAGGATAGGGCTACCAACAGCCACTAGTCATGTGGGCTATATATTACCTCCAGTATCGGACATTGCATGCCTCTGCAAGCCAGTTGCTGGGGAACATGAGGGGGGCAGATTCCTGTTGCAGCCAAACTCCACCCCACCGCTAGGCTGCAAAACCTTGTGAACCACCAAGCGAATGCAACCCACCAGCTTATAATAAATGTCATATTTTTCCTTCTTGCCTGGGATTGCAAAAATAGGGATTGTTATCAAATACCAGACATGCCGGAATAAATATCTGACAGACTTCTTTCCTTTAGGTGGGTCACAGAAGTTGTGCGAGCCTGAGGTAAGAGAAGTGTGCTAATAATTGGGGTGCATAAATAATAGTTGTCCTGTACCTTCTCTGTCAGTGCTCTGATTTCTTCTCTCTCCCCCCCCACCCTGAAGCAAGTAAATGTGTCTTTATTTCTATTCTTCTCAGTACCCCAGCATTCTTATTACTGAATCCCATTGATTTATCCTTTTCCAGCTGCTGCTTTTTGAACATATCTTGACGAAACCTAAATAACAAATGAATTATGGCATTGTGGGGGCAAAAACGTCACCAGATGCTCTTCTGTAGATAGGCCATGTTATTTCCACCCATCTCCTTATTTCATATTGTTGATTTACCAGCAGTTGGCTCAGCATATTATGCCCCTAGGGAAGTGTACTTCTTGCATTCTTTTCTTCTTCTCTAAAGTAATACAGTGCCCAAGGCACTTGTATGCCGTTTAGATTCATAAGCATCAGCATAATCTAACGAGATGGTAGGAGTTTTACTTGGTAGCGTATGGGATTCTTTCTCTGTCAGACAGAAACATGTCCTAGGGAGGGAATTTCACTGCTTATCTTTCACACAAAATACATACGTTTAAGGCTCACTAACCTAGAGACAATGCCTCCCACCTGGTGCTGGAATTGTCCATGCATTTTCCATCTTCTCTCCTACCTGCTACTGAGCACAATTAGAGTCCTGGTGAGAGCATCCAAGCACCAGGGCAAGAGACACAACTGTTGCATCCTCTGCCTTGGTGCGCTGCTGTACCGATGGCCTCCTCCAGCTCGCACTGAAAATTAATTGGGCTTTTCAAGTGTTCAAATCAAATCCTAGAAAAGCAAGACAGAATGCTCAGAAAGTTCTGGGGCTATTAACCCCTTCCCTAATGTAAGCCCTCTTTTCCCTGGCAGGGTGCGGAGTGGTGGGGAGGAGGGAGGGAACTTGATTTTTAAAAAAGGGGTAGGAGTGCCATCTCAAGTGGGGCCCAGCTCGTCTCCTCATATGGGGCTGGACCCAATTCAAAATAGGGCCAGCCTATTTGAGCAGGTGCCGAGTGGCGTTCATTTAAAGCTTCCCCTTTTAAAAGTCTTGTCCTATTCTTGGTTGTGATTTTTCTCCCCTACCAACTTACCATGGTAAGTTGTAAGTTGTTGTTGTTGTAAGTTTTAAGTTGTACTAAATATACAGGGCTGGTGGCCAGGCACTTGGTGCCACTGCATTATCTCATTTAAAGCTAACTCTGGATTCCCTTATGCATTGCCCCACAATTTGTTTTTTCCCCAAAGACAGTCACATTTCACACAAAGACACCCCAACTCTGTACCACTTAATTTCATTATTTTAGTGAAAATGGCATATCTGTCTAATTACGTTGCTCATATCCTCCAATTAGTGCACTTTAGACCCTTGTTCTGTATTCTAACCATTGAGATTGATGATTGTGGATTTAATTCATTACCTCCTCTTAGAGAACAGAAATGGGGATACACAGGAAGTATTAACAAAACGTTAATGTACAGCATATGTGAGGAAACTCTGATTACGTGGAGAATTAATAATTTAAAAGTGTTTTAGCTAGTGATTTTTCTAAGTATGCTACATACATTATCCTTACAACCACCCTGTAATGCAGCCTTTATTATTATTGGGCTGGGAGCTGAGATAGTCACCCAGTGAGTTAAGAGTTGGAGTGAGAGTTGAAACAGGGACTACAAAGGCTGTAACCCTATGTTCATTCACATGGGAGTAAGTCCATTGAATTTAGTGAGGCTTCTTGGAAAACATGGCTAGGATCACACTGTAAGTGTTTTCAGATGTCTTCTGAATTAGTTGCACCATGGCTGGATCCAGGTGTCTTATTGGTAGCATATTTTGCTACCAAAATATGCTAGCAACCCTTGATACCAAGTTGCCCAGCAAGCGTATTTTCATTTGGTGGGACAGTGATGTTTGTCTGGTCTCCTGCATCATACATGTCAAAGTAATCTCCACCATTTATCATTTCCTTGTTTATTTGTGCACTAGAAATGTCAGCTCTACTTTTGCAGAGAGTGGGGGAGGCTCTGTTATTTAACAAGACTTCAGGCTTCTCAGTTTTCAAGATGTAAAGGCAAGTTTGATGCTTCAAACACTTCGGACAGGCTGATCCTATGGTACCATTATGTGGGTGACTTCTACATGAGGACGAACATGAGTAACACTGTTGGAATCCTATTCCCCCAGCAACAAAGTCAAAAGCACAATAATAGCAATAGAAAAAGGACTGAATGTCTTGCCATACATTATGCATGGAGCGGAGAAAGTGGATAGGGAGAAGGCTCCCTCCCTCTCATAATACTAGAACTGTGGGTCATCCCATGCAATTGAGTGGTAGGAGATCTGGCTCAGAGAAAATGAAGTACTATAGCCTATTCGCAGCTGTTTTAAGGCAGTTTATCTTGGTTTTTATGGGAAAAACGCAGCGCTGGGGTCCCAGAACTGATGCGACAGGAACCCGGAAGTCCGCCGAGCGCCTCGCAGAGCGCTGCGGAACAGATTACATGGCGGGAGTGCCCAGTGAGCACCTGGAGAGCTGGGTCCTGGTGAGTTCGCCCACCCCTACCAGAGCGAGATGTACTGTATTTATTTATTTATTTATTTATTATATTTATACCCTGCCTTTTTTCCTCTTGCAAGGAACCCAAGGCAGCTTACATAATCCTCCTCCTCCTCTCCATTTTATCCTCACACCTACCCTGTGAGGTAGGTTAGGCTGAGAGTCAGTGATGGCCCAAAGTCACCCAGTGAATTTCATGGCCGAGCAGGGACTAGAACCCGGATCTCCCAAGTCCCAGTCCAGCACTCTCACCACTACACCATGCTGGCTCTAATTTCTATTTAAATTAGAGTATTTCTACATTCGCAACTATACATATAAATTTGCACACACACATTTTATGCAAATTGATGCATAAATCTTTTTTTGGTGATGCATTTCCTCTTTTTTGGCGATACATAAGCATCCACCCTAAGCTACAATGATAGCCACTGCCACAGTATCCCTGGTGACTTCACTGCCACCCACCAATCACAATGCCACCTCCCCATTATGTAGCCCATTAATAATGCAGGAAGAGAACCAATCAACATGCAGTGATGGTCAAAATGCCAAAACCATATTGTGAAACCCAGTCTACACTCCTTCCTGCACATAATGCATTGCCAAGAAGAACTCCCAGCACCTCCACCATTGGAAGGCTCCACAGCCCGGTGATTAGGAATGTAGCTGGTGATGCAGCAGCCAGAAGTTGTAGGACTCTCCAAATGCTACCAGCAAGTGCCATTAAACAAACATTTGCCAAAGAAACAGGTCCAGACAGAGAAGGAAGGGTTGCCATTCCAATCCCATCAGCTCAAGCTACAGCACAATGGTTCGGAGAACCCATAGTTGACAAGAGAAATGTTCTGGTCCTGCTGCGGTACCAATGAGTAGTACACACAAGGGGCTGTATCCAATGTCACTCCCACTTAGAATAGACCCATTGAAGTGAATGAGCTTTAAGTTAGACTAGCATTTCATAGAATACACGTGTACTGGTGTTTTCCTGTATGGAACATGCATCTTTTAAAGGACAGGTGCAGGAGCCACAGAAACAATGAAAAATAAAAAACTACAACTAGATTATTATACAGGAGGCAACATTATGATATGCAGGTCTTAATGTTCTAACCATGGTAGTGCTCCAGGGCAGATTTGTGGGAATCCCATAGATTGTATGTATCCATGTAAGGTAGGTGTCCCTGAAACTCTGATGCGTGCATTCTGATACTGCACCTTGTATTCTGATCTGAGATGTCTGACTAGCTCACCAGGGTGTCCAGATGAAAGACTAGTTATGTATAGTTTATCAGAAAAAGCTCACATGCATTACTGGGCAGATGCATTACTGAGCACAATGTACTAATTGTGATGCACATAACTCAACTGATTGACTGTGTTAGTAAAACTGGATAAATCATATTTTGTTGCTGTTCTTTTTGTGTGTGTTTGAACCTGAACAGGTCATATGACTGTAATAAAGTTTGTATTGTAATAGTATGAAATACTAGCTTGTGGGAAAGAGCAATGCAATAACAAACAAGAGAGGTAGGTTTGAGCTTGCTATTTGTCCCATGCTGTAAGATATATAGGTACTTCTATGTTTTCCCCTGCTAGAAGCTTCAGGGCTGATTTTAATTGGAAAAATGGCATGCAGGAAAAGGGGTTAAATCCCTTCTCCCTTTGCACCATGGTCCCACCATAGTGAAGAGCTTACAGTGTAAAATTCAACAGAAGAAGAACAATGGAAGTAGAAGCAGGGGTAAACATGGAAAGAATATGTGTTCCTTTCGATTACAGTGCAAGCCTGTGCACGGCTACCCAGAAGTAAGCACCAAGGTGACTTATCCCCAGGTAAGTGTGCATTGCAGCTCCGTTGCTGCTGTATGTTACTTAAGGCAACATTTCAAGAGAAATTTGGAAATTCTGCTGAGATTAAACATCCATCGAGAAATTCAACAAGGATGTTGATAAGACATGGGATTGTGTGTGTGTGTGTGTGTGTGTGTGTGTGTATGTATGCACAGGACAGCCACACCTAAGTGAACCCCCCACCCCACCCCAACTGTGACTCTCTCTCTCTCTCTCTCTCTCTCTCTCTCTCTCTCTCTTTAATCTCCAAGATGTTGATAAGGATATTAAACTCTCACTGTGTAGCTTCTTTGTGCATGAGTCCTGATAGGATGTCATGATGGGCTTGGTATTCCATGCCTCCAGGGCTTATCATTAGGAGCAGCTGACAGCTTTCTCTGTGGAAGCTTTACTTTGCAAAACAACAACAACAACAACATCCCCCCCCCCAAAAAAAAAAAACCACAAGAGGAAGAAGAGGCTGGAGAGGAACTGAATCCCTAGCCTTTGCAGATGGGGATTGAAGTGGCAATTACAGTACTCTTCTCTGAGACAAGTGTGGCAAAAGCAGAGGCTTCATTGTTAGGTCTTTGGGATAATTGCAGGAAATAACAGTGCAGAGGGGCTTTTTTTGCCTTTCAATAGGAGACTTTTTTATTTGGGGTTGGGGGAAAAGTGCAGTTATTAAACGCAGCATGGAGACAATCTGAACCGGGATCTTCATCAATCAGATTAACTACTTTCCAAGATGAAAGTAGACGATGCACAGTGTGAGCTCGAGAAGATATTTATCAAAAG
Source organism: Shinisaurus crocodilurus (assembly GCA_021292165.1). Lineage (NCBI taxonomy): Eukaryota > Metazoa > Chordata > Lepidosauria > Squamata > Shinisauridae > Shinisaurus > Shinisaurus crocodilurus. Next base: position 41,105,374 of record CM037880.1, read on the forward strand.
CCATATTAATAACCACTTTTAGCCTTCCCCTGACAGTTTCATCTTAGCTTCCATGTTTAACATTTGAGTATCATATGTTTTTGTCAGGATGAGGCTGCTGAGAGCATCAATTAATTAATTCCTCTGAAGTGTGGTTTGGAAAGGTAATAAAGTAACATTCCCTTAGGCCGGCACCATTAATGGTAAGCAAGATACTGGTAGTGCACAATTTCTTCCTTCCGAACAAAATTCTGAGTGTCAAATCATTTCTGCTTTTCAAACATGGGAGACAAGTCAGCTGGATTTTAATATCAGTGTTAACTACAAGACCATAGAAAGATTTTGAAAGGAAGAAATCTACAAGATTTTGCAATTATTTGTTATAATTGTAATTTGTTCTAATTGCAATTATTTGTTATAATTGTATAGATAGCAGCATATATAGTTAAAAAGCTAACCAAACAAGAGTAAGATGCATGATAAAAGCATAATCAAAAGAGAACTGCTTCAGTGTTTGAAATAATTAAATCACAATAAAAATCACCATAGTTTTATTTTTAAAAAATCCAAGTCCAAATGTTGGGGGACATGAACGATGAAATGCCCTCCAGCAGTGCAAGCTTCACTCCTGCTTAGTCAGACTCAGAAATAAATCCTATTGTGTTCAATGGGGTTTACTCCAAAGAAGGATGTTTAGGATTGCAGCAGCCCAAGGTGTTTATGTTACTACCTTCACAGTAGAGTAGTGAGTGCATTTCTGAAGCTGGTAAATTTGTCCTTTAAATGATACAACCCTTTTGGAAAGCTTAATCTTAACATTCATTTTCTTTGGTCACTTTCAGCACCCTACGTGGGTTAGAATGGGGTGAGATGCTCCATTCCAACCTACTGACATAACTGAGTCTGGCTAACCATCTTACCCGTAGCACTGACAACTTGTAAAACGCAGAAGAATCAATCCCATCTGAGCACAGGCTAGGCCACACAGGTGGACAACCTCTGGCCCTACAGATGTTTTGGCCTACAACTTCCATCATCCCTCACCATCGGCTATGCTGGCTAGGAGTGGAGGCTGGTGGCGCCAATGTCAGTGGGGCAGTTTATCCTCTCTGGGTTTCAGTCTGAACTGTAAATGAGCTATCCATGGTGCTGAACCCTAGCATCTAGGCCCAAATAGGTTCAGCACCATGGACAGCTCCATTAAAGTTCAGATTCCCGCATAGAGTGGATAAACCGCCCCACCGACATTGGAGTCATCACCAGCCTCCACTGGCTAGGACTGATGGGAGACGTGGCCTTCTAGATGTTTTGGCCTACAGATTGCCCACCGCTGGGCTAAGGGATTCTTGCAGGACTCCATGTAGCTTCTGTCTGGATCAGGGCCCTGCTGAAAACCAAGAAGGGGCAGAGCCTCCAGTTCCTACGTAGACTCTCAGTCTGAGCTGGACCATTACTGAATAGGTCCCTTGGGGTTCTCCAGCAAGCTGCCAGCTTGTGCTCACTGCTCGTAAACCCAGGAAATGGACAGGGGGCCTCCCTGGGTTCTCTTAAAGCTGATGGCACTGACAGTACAACAAAAGCCAGTTGTAAAACACTGGTGTTCACCCTCCTGAGTCTTCTGTCTTTCCTCCCCTCGCAATGACAGGCATTTCACTAATCTGAGCCAAACTATTGTGCAACATAGTACCCAGGACCGGTGCAGGGCAGTTTGGCGCCCTAGGCTAAATTATATTTAGCGCCCCCCCGTGCCGTGGGGGGGGGGCTCCGGAAAGCAGCCCTGCTCTGCAACCTCCCCCCCCCCCGCTGCCACCGGAACGCCCGGCAGGGCGCCTGCTTTGTTCGGTAGCACGTCCAGGCAAGAAGGGAGAACTTCTTTCCAGCAGCACCTCCAGGCAGGGAAAGCCCCCTCTCTTTCCGGGGCCCCGGGGAGCTGCCAGTCCAAGGGCGGGCTTCAGCAGGGGCAGGCAAGCCAGGGCTTTAAACTACAGCTTCCAGCCAGGGATGCTGGGAGCTGTAGTCCCTTAGAACAGCCTCCCCCAACCCGGCGCCCTCCAGTTGGGTTTGGCCGCAGCTTCCGGGCTGCCTGGGGATGATGGGGGTTGCAGTCCCACACAGCCGAGGGGCACCAGGTTGGGGAAGGCTGGGCCAGGAGGTCCCCGAAGGCCTCGGCCGCCTCCCTCAGCCGCCGCAGGAACGCTGCCCCAGGCCGGGACCTAAAAGACCAGCCCCTTCCCACCGCCCGACGGAGGAGCTGCGGGAGGTTTGTACCCGGCAGCCGCAAGGCGGAGGGGCGGCGAGCGACTCGGGACTCAGCTCGGCTGGCCAAGCAGGCTGCTAGGCGCCTCCGCACGCCCTGGGGCCGCCGCGCCCGGCCTGGGCTGGAGCGCAGCCGCCGCGCCAGGCGGCACAGCAAGCAGCAGGAGCGACGCGGGCACCAACGCAGCCTCTCCCAGGGCCACCTGCAGCCCGTCCCGCCGCTCGGGGGAGCATTGCAGTCTGCAGCGCTCATATCTCCAGAATGCGGGCGGGTGCGGGGCTGGGGCTGGGGCTGGGCACAGGCACGCCGGGGAGACGATGCTTCCCTCCCTCCTACCTGGAGGCCGGATCGGCCTCATGTAGCACACAGCCCCCGGGCCAGCGGCGATTCCAGCAGCCGGAGAGGGGAGGTGCCTTAAGGGGCGGCGGCGTCCGGTGGCGGGGGCGAGGAATCGCGCCCCCTTTAGCCATGCGCTCTAGGCAGTAGCCTAGTTCGCCTAGCGGTTGCGCCGGCCCTGATAGTACCACTGCACAGCATTAGATCAAGTGCAAAGAAATTGGTAGATAATAACTGGGATTAAAGGTGTCCTTGTCCTTCCAAAAAAGACTGCCCACAAAAGCTGCTAACTCCAAGGAAAAACATCCTTTTAACCCATTCTGTCACTGCCAATAGCAGCTAAAATATACTGTAGATAAGCAGAATGATAACCTTGGGATTCACAGATTAAGCAAGAACATGCTTTCCTCTTCTGCAATGCTACAAAGTATACACGGCTTGGCAAATCATGTAGGGGGGGGGAGATGATGCGTAGGGAGTTGTCTCAGTACAAGCTTGGATGTTTCCTTCACAGTCACTATTCATAGCTAAATCTCAGTAGCCCTTTTCAGGCACTCAGGGTCCACAATACATTAAATACATAGCAAAGTGTATGTATGACCTTCTTTGTTTTCTTACAAAGGGGCTGAAAAAGAGAGAAAAGCCTCCATTGGTGCCCCTGCATGGCGGAAGGGGGGAACATTTCAGAAAACCAGTGGCTGGGAGATGGATTAGCGAGAGCTAAACTAGGGATTAGCAACTTCAGGGGGTCCTGAAGGTAGAAACTAGGAGATGGAAGGTTTAAACTAGAGGTGAACAACCTCAGGGGTCCAGGGTCCATTTTCACACACACACACACACACACACACACACAAGGTTGTACTGCTGCTGCCACTGGTGGCTTGCTGCTGAAATTCAGTGGCAAACCACTACAGATGGTGTAAGTCAAATGCAGCTAATTTTCTGATTGTAATACGGTTCTCAGTGAAGACTGGCATGTTCACTACAGGTATCATGTTTGATTCTGTGTTTTCATTGTAAACACTTTGCTCAGCTAATTCCCCCAAAATCAGCTTGGGCTTTTCAAATTTTCACGTTGAACTCAGTAAACATACCCAGTGGCGTTATCCCCAAATCTTGTGTAAGTGTGGATCTTTTGGGTGGGGATTACCTTCTTAGCCTTAGACGCTCTATTTGTCAGTGTTAAAAAAAGTCCCTTGTAGCATGTGCATGTCTCATGAGAAGAACATGCACAATTTAGAACACATGTCTAGATGGGCAGTACATTCGGTAACAATACAGATTTGTGTAAAATGTGCATGTGCTCATTGGCTGCCCATTCACTACCGGGCCAGGTTTAAGGTTTTGGTAGTAGTGTATAAAGCCCTAAACAACTTGGGACCAGACCAGGATACTTGAGAGAGCAACTTCTCCTTTATCAACCTGCCTGGCCACTGAGGTTATCAGATGGCATGCTCCTGGTGGTTCCTCATGGCCCTATTGGAGTCCACGTGGAGAAGAGCCTTTAGTGTGGTGGCTCCATTTCTTTGGAACTCCCTGGAGGTCAGGAAGGCACCAACATTGTGTTGCTTTTGGCACTTCCTGAAAAATCTTTATTTCAGGAAGCCTTCTTGTCCAGTCACTATTTTTTATTGATATTCTGTTTTTAATATTGTACTTTAGTCTTATCATTTTTGTCTTTTTATTGTTCACCGCTCCAGAAACTGTGTAGATGTGGAGTGGTATACATGCTGACAATAAATAAAATAAAAATAAAATATAAGTATGGGTGCAAACTTTAGAAGTAATTACTATCATTTAAATAGAAATACACCCTAAAGGCCACCCATGAACGTTTTACAGATGTTCATGCCCAGAAATCTCCCCATCCCCCAGTTTCAGTTGACTGCCATTACTGAACTACCCCTGTAATGTGGAAATACAGGGAAGAGTTGGTTGCATTCTCAGGCATACAGTATGATGGGAGAGCTAGGTCCAATAGGCCTTGCCAACACCCAAGTGAACCGGAGGTGGGCGGCAGCTCTGTGCCAAATACCAGAGGATAGGAAGTTTGAACTCCACTTGGATAGCTAAGTGCAATGGGTCGCCATAACTCATAGATGAGAGGGAGACAGGAAATGAGAGAGAGACTGACCTGAAGGGCCGGTCAAGGCTGACTGCAGGAAAGACCTTCCAGCACCATGTGGTGTTAAGCAAGGAGGGGATGACTTGCTGGATGTTTCACCCTATAGCAATGGTGACCGGCTGATAGCTGGTGTAATTAGCACCCACGCTTTTTATCCCTTCGTAGATCTCCAATTGATGTTATTCAATAAATGTGGCCCTTCATTTTACCACCAATTGTACCCTACAACCGTGTCTGACTCGTTATTTCTCCTCTACGCATGCAAATGTTACAGTGTTTGGCTTCACACACACGGGCACATTTCCCTTCCAAAATCCAAGGTGATTTGGCTCAACCATTTTGGATCAGAGACAGTTGCTCTTGGATATTTAAAACTCAATTGGTCTAGCTTTGAATTATTTACACCTCTCTCCACTGAACAGCTTAAGCTAAGTGTAAGTGAATTAGACAGCAGCTCTGTGTAATTTAAGGGCAGGGGGGAAAAGCCAAAGCCCGGCAAGAGGACTTTCAGGAACGTGAGAAGACTGCTTAACAGCCCAACGGAATCACCAGCTGAGGTCCTCTGATTTGCATTCAGAGGTGATAAAGTATTCAGGATGAGGGAGGATTCTGGTACTGAAAGAACTTAAGGCACAGACTGAATCTATAAGGAGGTAAAGAATATAGAAGGTGTTGGGAATTTGGAAGAATAGATTATATTGTGATACAGCACCAGTAACTTAAGGCACAATCCTATGCATGTGTTGTAGGACTTCCCTACCCCCCTGACTAAACATGATAGGATTACACCCTTAAAAGCTTATCCATCTTCTAAAATGCAACACAGGCTAAAGGATCTGCTATCCCTTATCAATGATAGATTGTGTTTTCCTCTTAACAATGCATAACATTTGTCAAAGTGAAATGATTACAGCTATTTTAATCTGCAGTATTTCTCCTGCAACAAATATCTTTGCTTTGCTATTGTTGACAATCAAATTTAAGTTGGACATTGTTGCTTGCATGACAAATTCCTACACAAGTGAATTACCTTTGGCACTTTGTCCCGTGTAACTGCCAAATAACCACTGGAATGCCCATTGAGATGTCAGTCTTGTTCATATTTTGCTAACTAAGCATGCATCCTACCCATGGAAGTTTTTCATAGTAGAGCTGAGGACTAGATAGACTGTGGAAGGACTGGCAAAGAGGGGAAAGAAAAATGTTCCCTATCCCATTCAAAGCCTGTGCAAAGAAAACAAAGTGAGGGAAAAGTCTCCAGATAGATCCTCCTTCCCCTGCCATTGTTGTGGATCAGTGCAGCAGGAGGTATTGTCCCTGTGATATCTTGCCAACAAGAGTCAGGGAACAGTCTGCCTCAACAGTCTGGACATAACACACAGAAGGTGAATTCCTCCACAAGCAATTAGCTAGGGATGAAGTGAGCATGAGGATCAGGTAATAGGGAGACAGTGTAGGAAACTGGCTTACATTTCAACAATGGTCGGCTACTGTTCTATAGAATAATAAAAGCACACTTGATAGAAAGCTGAGATGTAGTACAGGTGACCCAGGGCTTCTGATGCAGTGGCCTCTATAATGCAAGAAGGAGGCTTTTGCCAACAAGTGATTTTGCACTGGTATTTAGCCAATGGGTGTCATTGTGTGTGTGTGTTTTAGCAGGATGGGGACTTCAGTTTATTTATCTCCTGTAGATGTTTCATGTGAAGGAGGGAAACAAAATCTTTCTTGATTGTAAATTTTCAATATGTGGAGCCCTACTCTGCTGTTCCATAAAAAGCTACAGGTCTAAATAAATAAGCAAATAAGTATATTTTAATGGAACAATACATGCCAAAAAATATGAGTAGTTAGCAAATCTGTTTATGGTTCAGTGAAGATTGGCCTACCCTCTGTTCAAGACAGCCAGTTTATGGACACCCAACTTCCACAAGAGACGGACAGACAACTCAATGACACATCCGGTGCTGCCTCTTTATTCAAGTGTGAGTGTAAGTGGGGTAAACTTCATCAGTTCTCCTGTGCAACTCCCTCTGAAATGAATAGGATACACACAAGCACAGGACGGTGAGGGGTCTGGACACCAAGTCCTATGAGGAACGGCTGAAAGAGCTGGGCATATTTAGCCTGGAGAAGAGGACGGGGAGCCATAATGGGTGTCTTCAAATGTCTGAAGGTCTGTCACGCAGAAGATGGAACAGAGTTATTCTCTGTTGCTCCAGAGCGCAGGAGTAGAACCAATGGGTAGCAGCAATGCAGGGAAACGGCTTTCAGCGAAACATTAGGAGAAACTTCCTAACAGTATAGCTGTTTGACAGTGGACCACCAGTCTGCCTCGAGAGGTGATGGGTGCTCTCCTTTACTGGAAGTATTTAACCAGAGGCTGGATGACTATTTTTCAGGGATGCTGTAGCCGCATCCTGAATTGCAGATGCTGACTAGATGACCTCCAATGTACCATCCAACTCTATGATTCTAAGTACCCTATTCATTGCAACAGGGCTTGCAGAGGATCCCTTTTGGTGACGTGTGCCCTTGGTTATTAGTTTATTTTACCTGATACACTGTAGATAAGCCATGCTCTGTAGTAGTAGTAGTAGTAGTAGTAGTAGTAGTAATAATAATAATAATAATAATAATAATAATAATAATAATAATAAATTACTCAAGCTTGCAAAACTGACTGTAAAACTGCCGCAGCAAATTGAGGTTAACTGGCTTTTCTCTTCAGAAATCCTCAGCTTCTCTCCCCGCCCCCTGCCCCTAGGTCCGAAAGCCCTGAATGGCAAGTCTAGAGAATTCTCGCACACCATCTCTGAGTGCTCACCAATGATCCTACTTGTATCTATTCCTTTACTGCTCAGCCATGTTGTGTGTGTATTTTTTTTTATAAAGATTTTATTAATTTTCCAAATATAAAGACAAACAAAAAGAAAAAAAAATACATAAAGTTTAAATCTAGTTATTGACAGCAGGTAGTATGTTTAATACATTTAGGGTGAAATCCAATCTGGATGCCTGTAGCCCTCCGAACTTGGGAGGATTATGGGCATCCTATGGAAGGCGGGAGAAGTACAGAGGTGAAAGTTGCTTCCATGCTCCTCTCACCCTGCAGAGCAGTCTTAGACCAGGACCGGTGCAAGGCAGTTTGGTGCCCTAGGCAAGATCAGATATTTAGACCAGGACCGGTGCAAGGCAGTTTGGTGCCCTTCCCACTTGAGAGCACTGTATTTTTTTTCAAGGCGTTTCTGGCACCCTCTTTAGTCCTGCGCCCTAGGCAGCTGCCTAGTTGGCCTAATGGTAGCACCGGCCCTGACTTAGACGGCTGATTTCAGCTATCTAAGTGTGGCGCTTTAGAGCAGGAGGGAAGGAGGCTGAGACGCCACCAGGATACCTTGTACTGTGGCAGCACCTGTCTCCTCCCTTCCCCACCCCCTGGAATGCCCACAAAACATCTTCTCTGAGGGGGATTTGTGACCTCGGAGAAGCAGCCAGAGCGGTTCTTTCCACACCGGCTGCAAGGTGGGGGTGGGGGTGCGGAAGGCACTCCAAGCTCCGAGTCCGAGCTCCGAGTGAGTTTCCAAAGTTGGAGCTGGGACTCCAAAAAATCCTATGGCCATCTAGATGCCGTCTAGCGGTGATAGGATTGCACTGTTATAACCTCTTTACTGGCAAAAATATAGGTGGAATGCATTGGCCTCTTGGAGATTTTCTTTATGATTCTTCATAATAACAAATCATATTTAGTCCCTTCTCTATAATCTGAGAAAAGGCTTTGATTGATGTTGCTACATATGTCCCTGATTTGTGTATGAAATAAAACTATGCCACATAGGATGTTTTAACTTTGCCTGTAGCTAATTTAAGCTGATACATCTTTTTTTTTTTTTTTTTTTTGCAACCTATTTGTACCTCTGCTGTTATGACCTGGTTGATTATACCATTTATAATTTCCAATATCCCGAAGGTAAAAAGTGCAGAGTAGGCAAAATAAATAAATAAATAAATAAATAAATAAATAAATCCCAATCCCTCCTTGCCAATATGGTTAACAGGAAACAAATATTCTTACTTATGTTACCTGCACTGTGACCCAAGGGACAGGTAGATGGGCACCAAGACCAACTTGAAGAATGCCAGGTAGGGGCAGTGTCCAGCCCCTTGCCAAGCTCTTCTCCCCAAATAGCCATCTACAGATGTGCAGGGGCAGGATAGAGCCTAAGTGTCCCTCCTCTTTCCAGGGTTAGTTGCAATTCCACCTCCACTCAAACCCTTTTGACATTGGCTGGAAGGAGCAGTAAATGGGGGATTTCATCTTTTGCTGTTGGGTAAGAGGAAATTATTGAGCCTGTATTGCAAAACTGCTTGCCGACAAGTTATCACAGTACTCATTTCGAGTTGCGTAAGTGTTGTGGTCTAGGATAACCAAAGTATTATGGTCTCCTATTCTTAACCCACTTAGTATTATGCATCATTATTCTACCTTATGGGAAATGATTAATTAGTTTTGCCTGATATAAGAAGGGTGCACTGTATTAATATGCAAGCATGTAGACCTGGTTGTCTTACCTTTAAGTGATGCAGCTTCTACCTACTATAAAGTCATCTGAAAAATTAGAGCAGCATTTGCTTTTTATTGATTCTAATAGCATTCCTTTCCAGTGTTAAGTAACAACCTTACTTTGCAGATTTCCTTTGTTTCATCACTTACAGTAATGGACATACACTGAATCATATCCTTAATTAAGACCAATAGGCTTTAGAAACACTGTATAATGATGACAGGAGAACCCAGATATCTCTTGGCTGTGAACCTTTTTACCTGGAGGAGACAATCAGTCTATGCTCTTGAGGTACAAAATTATAGTGCCATCTGGCTGATGAGATGTTTTAGTACTTAATTCCTAAGAAGGTAAGGCCTGGGCAAGAGCAGTTTTGGAATTTAATTGAGTTCAAAAGTTTGGAAAATAATATCGATTACATTTGAATAGGTTTTTTCCCTTCAAATTCAGAGCATCTGTTATCATTTCGGGGAATATGATTGATCTGACTACTTATGGTAGGGTGAATAGTCTGCAAGGCAACTTCATTCATTATAGATTTGATTAAAAGTTCATAATTTCAATAATTCACATTCAGATGAGATACGTAACTGAAAATGTTCGTGATTTTATTTATATTTCTAGCCTGTCTTTTGCTGTGGCAGAAACAACACTTTAAAAACATGGAAACTGAAGGAATAACAAATAAATAGAAATACTAATCAAATTAAAATTACTTTTCACCTGTTTAACCTTGACCAAAAAATGGCATGCCAAGCAGGAAGATATTATAGTGCTTCTGGTAAATGCTTAGGTCCTCGGTTAGGGAGTTTGAAAGCAGTGGGGTAGCTACAGAAAATGCTTTTCTGCCATTACAATGTATTTATTTTATTTTATTTACAGGACTTATGTACTGCTCTATATCTAACAAGATTCCTGAGTGGTGAACAATAAAAAGAAAGAAAGAATCAAAATACGGAATTAAAATATGCAATGTATGTAATAAAAACTAGTTATCCAACATTCTGATCCTAAATATATGCACTGATTACAGTGGAACATACTTGCGCATTATGACTTATTACCCCACTTATTCAATGCCTGTGCAGTGTCCAGTGTTTGTTCCATTCTCTGCTCCATAGAGGAATATGCATTACATATACAATGTGAAATGGTGCCTGCCAATATCCTTACTCTGAAATTTTGAGTGCACACACAAGGGTGGGATTTCACACTGATAACAGTGTGGTCAATATGGTGACAATGCAGCCCTTTGAATAGTATCTAGTCAAAGTACAATTGGTAAAATGGATTTGTTCAGATTGATTGCCCTGGATTGCATTGTACATTTCACATGCTTGTTGAAAATCGTATTCAGCATATGTGCATGATCAATATTATTATATTCACATTTACATCCTGATATTCGGGTGGAGCAGAAAAAATCAGAAGACTAATGCATTTTCCAAGTAACATGTGGCACATCTTATAAGAGAAAGTGCATCTCCCGATGTTTTTGCTTCACTACGAAAAGCTTGGGCCAACAACATGAATAGCAGAATCGCAGTGCTTTGAAATAAAATTAGCCATTTTCTCCAGTGCTCTTTGAAAACAAACGTCAGAGTGGAAAAGGGCAGCAGTCCAATTAGCCATTTCCTTCTTATACCCCACTGTGATTCCCTTTTTTTCCAGGCCGTAAACTTGGTTTCAGGGTCTGTGTCTAATTTAAAAATGATCAGGTGTGTGTTGGTAAAATAATTTGATTTGATCATTAATGGAGGTTCCCCCCTCCCCTTGTTCTAAATTATTTTCTATCTGATCTGATATTACAAAGAAAGAAAGTCTTGGCAGATTGCCTAGCTTATACATTATTGTACACTGGAGCAGCGGTGATGGGCTTTTCTTAGAATTATTGGCTTGAAAAAGGGGTCTGGAACCTTTGAAGCTTATGTCTGTTCTCATTCTTGTTTCCACATTTCTTTCAAGCTAAGTAAACAGCAGTTCATTCACTGCATTTAGCACAGCCAAGTGAAGGAAAGGGCAGTATCCTGAATTTGCATATTGGGGGAAATTAGAGGGTATTTCTTCTCAGATGAAACAGGGGCTCTGTACATCTCTTTCATCGTTTAGTTGGCCTTAATTATTCTAGTAAGCACCCAAAAATAAATATTAGACTGCAAAGAAAAACTAAAATGAAAGAATGTATGGGCAGCTCTCTGTGAAGTGAATTGCCACAGAATGTTACTGAGAACTTTTTGCTCCTCCTCTCCAGTCCTCATTGTGCTGGGTACACTACAAAGTTCCTGTCACTCACCATTAATAGGAGGCTCCTCCACACTTTCTATAGAGGAATGCAAGGGCCTTACTCTTCTGGCTGTAGCTCAATGGGGAGAGGCTGGAGCTCAATGGCAGAGCACATGCTTTGCATGCTGAAGGTCTCAGGTTCAAGCCTCGGCATCTCCAGCTGGGAAAGTATCCTACCTGAACCCCTGGAGAGCTGCTGCCAGTCAGTGTCAAAAATACTGGGCTAGATTGACCAATGGTTTGACTCAGTATATGGCAGCTTCCTACATTCCAATGTACTTCCTCAGAATGATATTGGGGGGGGGGGGAGCAAAGACAATGCAGGAGCAATGGCCCTAAGGCTTTTAGGATGCTGGACTGTGGCTCAGTGGTAGAGCACATGCTTTGCAAGCAGAAGGTCCCAGGTTCAATTCCTGGCATCTCCAGGTAGGGCTGGAAAAAGCCTGGAGAGCTGCATGCAGCCAGTCAGTGTGGACAATACTAGCATACTAGCCCAGATGGACCAATGGTCTGACTCAGTATTAGACAGTTTCCTATATTCCTCCCCAGGACCCCAGTGTACAGGCTCCTAATTAATGCATGTTGTGTGTGTTTGGACTCTGGGAAGGAATGAGGCCACTAGAATCCTTTGCTGAGTGCATAGGCCTCCCAGTGAAAATAATGTCTAAATGTATCATGGCACTTCCAGCATAATATATTCCCATTTAAGAGCCAATGGGAGAGGAGGAGAATGGCTCAGTAATGCCCTGCTCTTCAAATAATCCTAAAACCAAAATAAGGTTATATTTTTAAAAGTCTACTGATAATTTCATGTGCCTATGTGCCAACCCTGACAAGTTTCCAATCTCCAGCTGGACAGACAAGTGAAATCCAAAGAACAGGGAACAAGTATCCCCCTGATATTGTTTCCACACATCACTACTACAGCACCCTGTGCAATCTTTGTGTTAAGAAGGAAAAGAAGAAGTTTAACCCATTCATCATACAGGAACGTCGTACTGGATTTAACTCCTGGGGGCAGACTAATGAAATCTTGCATCTGAGATTATCAGATTTTATAGCCTCCAGCAATTAAATATTTATCCATATAAGAATACATATATCATCCTGTAGATTTACTGGTGTCACCATTAGACAGCTGTGTACCAGACATGTACACATTTCAAATAACAGGTCAGAGCCAAATGTTTACATTATTGGAATGACATCATGTTACTGTGTTAACAAAATCAAAAGTGTTAAACTGCCGACGAATAAGAGAGAGGATGCATGGACTTCTTTGCCAAGACAATGCAACAAAACAAGTTGCTGTTGGAGAAATCCTGTGGGGGTGTTTAGGGCCCCAAATGCTGATGCTTACCATCTAGGCATAAAATGGATTGCTTCTGACATATTATATTGTATCTCCTCCGCAGTCTTTTTTCCTACAAGCCTGTTGATTTAGGGGATTCACAGTTTATTCTATTTTAGGTAGAAAGATCGATGCAAAGAAAACAAATGGGGACAGTTTTGATTGCTATTCAGTAATTCTACATTCTTTTGAAAGTATTAGACCTGTGCTGCATGATATATATGATGGCAGAGATCAGCTGTCCTGTGAACTGGATGGTACTGTTGCAGAATAAGAAGTGAAGTATATATATATATATATATATATATACTCTGACAAGTTGAAACCCATGACAAATTGCAGGGAGTGTTTTTGAGAGTAGATTACATGAAGGAGTTGCTCCACCAATGACTGGAGAAGGGTGATTTAACAGTCAGGCAGATTTCTAGCGGCTGCTTCCCCTGATATTAATAGTTATTATTAGCCTCAAGAGCTCTTCAGCCTCTTTCCTTGGACCCAACCTATTTCACTCTGCAGTCCCTTCCTCTACCCATTTTTTCCCATGCCTCTCTGCTTCTGCCAGCCTTATTTCCTTAGTCTTCACTGGCTGCACTCCCTTCCTACCCTGAGGGTCTTTTTCTTACTTTCAATTCAAACTTTATGCCTGATTTGTCTGAACTGTTGTTTCTTCCAACAACCACCTCTCTATCTTTCCATCCCCTCTCTGGGCTTCTTTGTGTGACATGACAGCTCATAAACATTTGTCAAGGGTTTGCCAGTGCTAGTATACGTGTGTGTGTGTGTGTGTGTGTGTGTGTGTGTGTGTGTATGTGTGTGGCTTCACTATGTGGTGAGCTATCAGGATGAGGGATGTACGGATTGTGTTAAATCCATTCCATCTGCATTTCATGAATTGTTGTCAGGTGTCTTTCATTCCATCTTCCTCTCATTGATGGAATCGGAATTTTATTTAACCAGAATTTCATTCTACTTGAGCTGATGAGTATTAGTGCTCATGCGTACATGTGCAAATGCACAAATGTGCATTAGTTAATGCAAATCAGCGCTAATGCATACTTGCATTAATACACACAAGCACGAATGCAAGTTAGTGCAAATCCCCCACAAAAGGGAAAAACTGGTCCCAAGGCCCACAGAATCTGTGTGAATCGGAAAAAGCCAGTCCACTGCAGAATCTGCAGGTTGGATTCATAGAAATCCAAACGCATTTGAATCCATTGCAGATTTCTCCAACATCCCTAGGATTACAGCTTGGAATATCTTCCTGACAGGGAAGTATTCTCAGGAACAGGACTGGCCCCACCCACCCAGTTGGCTTGCCATATATTCTCCTTTATAGTCCTCTGTTTGAAGGGTAGTCAGAAGACAGTCCTCTATGAAGGCATCCTCTGTTTGAAGGGCTGTCCAGTTCAAGTCCAATTTAAAGATAAAGAACTATGAGAAGGGAGATAACGGTTCTTGAAGTTGACCATCAATAACTAGAATCTGGACAGCAGACTGAAGAGGCACACAGGTCTCCCAGTCACAGTCTTCCCCACTGTGTTGAGATGTATTATATTCCTGTGGAAATTGTAGTATTTCTAAATTTGCATCTATAAATCTGCAATAGCACATGCACATTTGATGCAAATCTGCGTTCTCCTCTTTGTTTCTGATGCATTCCCTCTTTTTCTTTTCTTTTTTAGCGATGCATAAATGGCCACCCTACCACCCAGGCTAGCCATTGGGTGCTCCTGAAAAAGAATGCCTCCCCCCCAAAATAGCCTCCTGTTGGGGTTGAGATATTTCCTGAGCAAAAACATCTTGCTGGTTCTACTGTTTCTGTGCAGTCCTCGATTCAGACTCCCTGGCATGGCTCCTGGCTCACCTCTGACAAAATGCTATAAATCAGTTCTGTAAACTAAAACCAAGAGGGTTTGAAAAAAAAAATAAGGAGAAGGAACAACCAATCTACATTTCTCCCAAGATTGCCTCTCCTCTCCTCTCCTCTCCTTGTTTGTTTTTTTTGTTTGGTAACGTGGCAAAAAACTACTCTTTTCCAGCAAGTCTATATGTCCTGCATGGTTAACTTGAGACTATGCCGCTGTCTGTACAACCACCATAAGAGCTCTGAAATGGAGTCCACACACAAAACCAAGTGACATTTAATATTATGATATAGGCAGGGTGATGCCTGCTGTCTCCCTGGAGCAAGAGAGGTGACACGCTACTGTGAAGGTACTGAGGATAAAACTACACCCCAGCAGCCTTGCCCAACCTGGAGCCCTCTATATGTCTTAGACTACAACTCCCATTATTCCCAGCCAGCATGGCCAGATGTGTAGTCTGACGCATCTGGAGGGTACCAAATTAAGTATAGTATGCCCTATAGTATAATTATGTCCTATAGTAAAGCTGGCAACAGGGGCAGCAAGTATCTTCTTCTGGGCCGATCTTGTGTTGTCTTGGGAGTCCAGTTTATTTGGCAGTAATCTGTCCTAAAGCAGGGCTGTCCCCAGTATTCTAGTTTCATTCAGAATGTTCTGCATCTATTCAGAGTATTCATTACTGAACATTCCTTTATTTCTGCTATTGATCTTTTGGATTCACTCTTTCATCCACTAGACCAACGATTGCATCAATTTCTCAAGGACAGTTTTAAAAATGAACGCTTGGCTTCTTTTCTCTCTCTTATGGTATTAGCATTAGTGTGCTTTTCATAAGTTTTAGGGGGTGGAGTGAGAAGGGCACCTCCCTCGAAAGATTAGATTCATTCTCAAGAGGGGGGGTAGGTGAATTCTAAGAATGTTTATGAAGGTGGTCTTACCTTTAAATACAAGGTGGTTGAGCTTTCTTTCTTTCAGTGTAAAACAACAACACAACAACAACCTTGCCAACACTTCAAGCAGCAGCTCTTTGAAGCCTGGCTATGTTGCTGGGACAGATTGCCCCTGGGAATGTTGCTACATCATGATGTAGCATTATTCCCTGGCATTCTTGGAAGGAAAAAAATGTCTGTCTCCATTGTAGGGATGAGTGAATAATTTGTTAGGTTTGCATTTTGTGGGATGTTTACAGTCAAAACCATAATGTTTAGCCACAAGGAGGACTGATAGAGTTTTCCTGCACATTCCCAGAGAGGACTCCATGAGGCAAATTCCCTTGTGTCCTCTGGCAGGAAGTGGGCGTACCTTACTGCTCTTCTTTTCCTGCCCACAGACGCACAGAGACTTGAATCCTGAATCTCATCATGGGAGCCATGTAAAATCTTGCTCCTGATCTCCGAGCTCGTTGCTCAGAGATCCAATGAACCTAGATGAATGAATACTTTGCAACTGTACATATCTTTTTGTTTGCCTGAAGTTGAACTGCAATATCTGAGTGAGTAAATGTTATTTTTAACCTTTACAAGACTGTTTGTCTGATTGGTATTTTAAAGGGAGATAAACGGGGGCCAATCCAGGGAAATTCAGTCTGTTACAAAGCATGCTGAATTACCAAATGCCAATACTGCTGTAACTAGCAGATCCAAGCTTCCAATTAAAGCTGAAAAGGGACTAACTCTGCTGCTCCTGCAAACGCGGGACAGGAAGCCTAATATCACAAATGTATCCTCTCCTAGTTTCTTATCGTCAGACCCCAACACATTTTAATGTGAATTTACCTAATTTCACAGTTTTGAACCAACAGGTGAAGCAAAATGTAGTTCTCCTTTGAAATTCGCACTTCTCTGAATTTTGCAATGGAGTTCTCCATTTTTGTATGCATGCAAAACATCATACAAAAATGCCTACATCAGGGGATAGTAGACACACACAAAATGCATATATCAGTGAAAAGTAGCAGTAACACATACAATGTATTAGCAAAATTACACACACACACATTATATTATTATTATTATTATTATTATTATTATTATTTACATTTATTAATCGCCCATCTGGCTGGCAACCGGCCACCCTGGGCGATGTACATAGAATAAAAACAATAAAATACATTTAAAATAGTATAAATTTTTTAAAATATTAACCCACCCCATATTCCCGCCTGAACAGCCAGGTTTTTAATGAGCGGCGGAAGCTCAGCAGAGAGGGGACATGGCGGAGGTCACTCAGGAGAGAGTTCCACAGTATGGGGGCCGCCACAGAAAAGGCCCTCTTCCTTGTCCCCACCAGTCTAGCTGCTCTGGCTGAAGGGACAAGGAGAAGGCTGTCCGTGGCAGATCTTGTTGAGCGGCCCACTTGGTGTTGCTGGAGATGCTCCTTGAGATAGACTGGACCGGAGCCGTATAGGGTTTTAAAGGTCAAAACCAACACCTTGAATTCGGCACGGCAAGCAACTGGTAGCCAGTGCAACTCCTTCAGCACTGGCGTGATGTGGTCCCGGCGGTGGCTGCCTTTAACCAGGCGAGCCGCCGCGTTCTGTACCAGCTGTAGCTTCTGAACCGTCTTCCAGGGTAACCCCACGTAGAGAGCATTACAGTAGTCTAGGCGAGAGGAGACCAAGGCATGAACCACTGAGCAGATTATTAGGAAGGTAGGGGCGCAGCTGCCGTATCAGATGGAGTTGATACAGTGCCGCCCGGCTCACAGCGGACACTTGAGCCTCCATGGACAGCTGGGAGTCAAGGATGACCTCCAAGCTGCGGACCTGGTCCTTCAGGGGCAGATGTACCCCATTCAGCACCAGATCAACATCCCATACCTCCCCCTGTCCGCCACCAGAAGTACCTCGGTCTTGTCGGGGTTCAGCTTCAGCATGTTCCTTCCCATCCAGCCAGCCATGCCTCCAGGCACTTGGACAGGGTCTCAACGGCCAACCTCGGTGAGGACTTGAAACAGAGGTAGAGCTGCGTGTCATCCGCATACCGATGACAACGCACCGCAAACTTCCTGATGATAGCTCCCAGCAGCTTGAGGTAGATATTGAATAACATCAGGGAGAGGATGGAACCCTGCGGCACTCCACAAGTGAGCAGCCGAGGGTCTGAAGCCTCCTCCCCGAGAACTACCCTCTGGTACCTTCCAGAGAGGAAGGACCAGAACCACTGCAATACAGTGCCTCCCAAGCCCAAACCCTCCAGGCGGTCCAGGAGGATACCGTGGTCAACGGTATCAAAAGCCGCTGAGAGATCGAGGAGGAGTGGAGGACTAGAAAGGAGCATCCGCCCCTATCCAAAGCCCTCCTCATATCATCCACCAAGGCGAACAAGGCCGTCTCCGTCCCATGTCCAGTCCTGAAGCCCGACTGGCATGGATCTAAATAATCGGCTTCATCCAAGTGTGCCTTCAACTGAGCACCCACCACCCGCTCGATCACCTTGCCCAGAAATGGTAAATTGGAGACTGGGCGAAAGTTGTTTAAATCCTGGGGATCCAAGGAGGGCTTCTTTAGAAGCGGTCTTATTACTGCCTCCTTGAGGGCTGAGGGCTTATTACTGCCTCCTCGAGGGAGGCATTCACCTTGATCCCCTCACCCAGTCTCTCCCTACAGCTCATCATGAGCCAGGACGGGCAAGGATCAAGCAAGCAGGTTGTCGACCTCACAGATGAAAGCACCTTGTCCACTTCATCAGAAGGAAGAAGCCGGAACCGATCCCACAAAACCAGTCTGCCATTGGCCTCCTCTTGCTCACTCCCTGTATCTATGATGCACGATATCCCACTCCTAATCCGATCGATTTTATCTGCGAAGTGCTTCGCTAAAGCGGAGGCTGGAATGGGAGGCTTTAGACTGTTCCATTGGGTCCGGAGCGACTGAACCGACCAGACTCCAGACCACTTGGAACAGCCTCCTGGGGCAGCACTCCGCAGACGCAATGGAGGCAGCATAGAAATTATTTTTTGCTGCCTCCACTGCCACCCGGTAGGCTGAAGCTGCAGCTCTAACCCGTGTTCGATCGTCTTCGGAGCAGGAATTTCGCCATCGGCACTCTAGCCTTCTCACCTCTTGTTTCAGAGCTCGCAGCGAAGGAGTGAACCATGGTGCCGCGTGAGCTCTGTTTAGGCGAAGAGGCTGCTTCGGGGCAACTCGGTCTAATGCCCTGGTGATTGCAGCATTCCAGTCGTCCACCAGGGTCTCGACCGAGCTACCGTTTGTGTGCTCCAATTCCCCAAGCGCGTTCAGGAATCCATCCAGATCCATAAGACGCCTGGGGCGGACCATCCTAATAGGTCCCTCACCCCTGCAGAGGGGTTGTGGCACCGAGAGATCCAACCCCACCAGACAGTGATCTGACCATGACAAGGGGGTGGTTGATATACCCACGATTTCCAGATCATTTCCCCCCTCTCCAGACACAAAAACCAAGTCCAGTGCATGACCGGCTACATGGGTAGGTCCAGTTAATACAGGGTGCAGCTCCCAGGAAGCCATGGTCTCCATGAAGTCCCGAGGTGCCCCCATGAGGGCAGCCCCGAATGCACATTTAAGTCCCCCAGCACCAATAGCCTGGGGGACAACACACGCACATCAGAGACCACCTCCAGCACCTTGGCCAGGGACTCTGTCGTGCAGCGGGGTGGACGGTACACGAGCAGAATCCCCAGACTGCCCTTTGGACCCTACCTCCAGTACATGCACTCAATAAACTTGGTCTCCCGGAGAGGGAGTCTGGTAAGGACCAAGGACTCCCGGTAGATAACAGCCACTCCCCCTCCCCGTCCCCCAACCCTTGGCTGCTGGGCATACGAGAAACCAGCCGGACACAAGGCCGCCAGAGTTGGAGCAGCGGCCTCGTCCAGCCAGGTTTCCGTAATACATGCCAGGTCCGCACCTTCATCCAGGATCAAGTCATGGATGAAAGATGTTTTTTGGGTAATGGACCTGGCATTGCACAACAGCAAACGCAAGGCGGGGGGAGGCTAGTCCATGCATGCACTAGGAGAAATGCTCACAGAAATGCATACACATTTTCATGTGAACGTGTAACTAAATCTCAAATTTTGGCATGAAACAAACTTAAGATCTGAAAAATTCTCAAAGTTTGGGATGAACTGAATTTAAGATTAGAAAAATGAGAAACTGAAACTGGCGGATTTGTCCACACCTACCCCATTGGCTATATCTAAACTGTGGATACAATTAGTATAGTTCTTGCAAATCCAAGTATGTATGCTTGTTTGCCCAGTGTATGTTAGAGAACTCATAACCAGAAGTAATAAATAGACTGGGGTAAATAGATTCATGTTTGCAGTGCTCATTTCCTGTTGCTTACAAGCTGTTTGGCTAGAGCCTTTTGTTTTTGCTGCATTCCTCAAGGCTGTATTCCTCAAGGCAATTAAATCAATGGACATATAACCAAGAAAATATTATATGCTGTGTTAAGATAAGTTACACATCAAATATTTTTTTAAAAAGCAACCTAGATTGTAATAAATGATCAATTATCATGGTGGTTTATATTCATGGACCCCAAATCAATGACCCGATTGACATGATCACAGGGTGGTTAATAAACCATTGTGGCTTGTTAACCACCCTCTGTGTGCTGGTCACATGCCAGGGGGATTGTCGTAATTACCCTTGGCAGTGCGGCTTCCCATTTTGTGCGAACCCAGCCAGAGAGGCTTGCTGTTGTGGTTAACAAGGCACCCAGAACCCATGGGCTATTGTAGGGTTCTGGGGTGGCTTGTTGTTAACCATGGCAACAAGCCACTCTGGCTGGGTTTGCATGACATTGGAAGTTGCACTGCCGAGGGTCATTATGCTAATCCCCCCAGCATGTGACTTTCATGTGTGGCAAGGGAAACTTAAGCCATCGTGGTTTATTTCCCCCAATCTGTGACTTTGTGAAAATGGCCATTATGTTACCGTATTAGTATTTCTTTCTGTTAACTTAAGTGCATTACAATCAATGTTTGCCAGGGAAGGCATAGCATATAGGAAACTGCCTTATACCAGGTCAGACTATTTTACTATCTAGCCCATATTGACTGAGTTCAGACAACACGATAACCCACACTCAAGGGTTGAGTACGCGTTGAGTGTGGGTTGTCACTGAACCATGGGTTGTTGAAATGTGGGTTATCATGTTGTCTGAACCCAGCTGCGTTAACAAGCCATGGCTTGTTAAGCACAAATAACCCATGAAGAGAACCCATGGTTTGTGGTTGGGTTGTGAACTGTGGATTGTTCACCATGGTTTGTTATCTCGCCTGGATTCAGTCAACATGATAACTCATATTTCAACAACAACTCACATTTCAACAACAACCTATACTCAACCCATACAACCCTTGAGTGTGAGTTCTCATGTTGTCTGAACCCAGTTATTGTTTCTTCATGGTCTTAGGCAGAGAGGGCTTTGGCTTTCCCTTCATCTACTGCCCAATTCTTGTAATGGGAGATTCCTGGGATTGAACCTAGGACTTTTTGTGTGTGATGCATGTGCTCTGCCACTGAGCTAGGATTCCTCCTATGGGACAGAATTAGGGGAATTAATTCAGTGCATAAGATGTTGCTATATCACTTTTGCTCTTCTGCCTTCTTTTGCATGATTGCCCAGCTATGGACCGAGCCTTATCATACCAAAACATGAATATGAAACAAAAGAGAGGAAGTGCCATGAAAGAACTGAATCTTACTTGAATGACTGCTCTAATGCTGTATTTTGATACTAGGAACAGCCTGGGATTTTGCCCAGGTCACACAGAATAAATTAATAAAGCAAGCACAAACCTAGTAAAGCAATGTGATACATTGGTCTCATGGGAAGTTGTGCAAAATTCAGACTACTGCATTGAAATGGGATACATACATACATACATACATACATATACATCTCTCACACAAACATACACTATATATATATATATATATAGAGAGAGAGAGAGAGAGAGCACACAAACACACACCATATATCAATATCCCATATTGCAGTGTTCCAGCAGCAGAATGCCCCAACAGTAGCATGCCCTCTTCAAACATATTTGCCTGGCACATACATTGTTTTCTTTTAATGTCTGGTGAAAACTACTATATTTACTAAAGCCTCTGATGGGTTTTAGTTGTGGATGGCTGTCGGTTCTTATGTGTTCAGTGCTGCTGTTTTGAATGTATATTTGTATAGTAATTTGCATTTGCATAATAGTTTGGTTTTATTGTTATTCTGGATTGTTGTTTTTTAAAAAATATTTAGCTGATTTGAACTTTAATTTGATGAAAAGCTGTGGGCATCAAATATGTTAAGTAAATAAATAATAGATACTAGGTACTGTGCATCTGATGAAAGCACTAACAAACCAATCTGTGGTATCAATGGGAGTTCCATTCATACATGCTGCAGATATGGTGGTAGTTGCTCTGCCAATAAAACAATATATTCGGTTTTTCAATACACTCAGTTATCTGCCACCTACATTTCCTAGGCTCTGAGGACAGGAGAAGTCATTTTGCAATGAAAATTGGTGGAGGGGGACTAATATTGCAAAATAAACCATGCAGGTGTTAAATTCTCTGCATCTGTTTCACACCTTGGACTTGCAAGCAGCTAAGCAGCAGAAAGTGATAAATGATTTCCCTTTATCCATGTAAGAGGGCAGCTTCAAAGGCCAGACAAGAAGCCAGGCTTTGAAGACAAATGTACAGAACATCCCGAAAATGATGAACAGGTACACTTCTGGTTGCCATCTGGTGGATTCTTAACACAAATGATTTCTTCTAATAATAATAATGGAGATCAGCTAGCATGAAAGAAATATATGCAGTTGTTTAGATGGGTATTTCAGCTATATACACACACCTGTCATTGCTAGTTAAGGGTCATAGGTTTTAGGTAGAAAAGGATATGGCTGTTGCAGCATCAGCCAGGGAATGGCTGATCTTTGAATGCAGAAAGTCCCAGATTCGATCCCCAGCATCTCCAGGTAGGGCTGGAAAACACCTGCCTGAAACCTTGGAGAGCCATTGCTGCCAGTCAGTGTTGACAATACAGGGCTAGATGGTCTGACTTAGTATAAGGCAATTTCCTGTGGAAGATGGGCCATGGCTCAGTGGTAGAGTACATATATTCTATATCCTATGTTCTTTTAATGTTTTTTCTATAACTGCCGTGGCATTAATAAATGAGAACACTGACCCAATAGCATAGATCGGGGTACCCTCCAGATGCTTGGGATTACAACTCCCATAATCCCTGACTATTGGATATGCTGGTTTGGGTTTATGGGCATTGTAGACCAAACAGCAGGTTGCCTACCCCTGGCATAGATCTTCAAAAGGTAGCTGTGCAGTAGAATGATATGACAGACTCCTGGTGAAGGACAGCACATATAGTGTGCTGTCCAGTGTGGCGTAGTGGTGAGAGTGCTGGACTGGGACTTGGGAGATCCGGGTTCTAGTCCCCGCTCGGCCATGAAACTCACTGGGTGACTTTGGGCCAGTCACTGACTCTCAGCCTAACCTACCTCACAGGGTTGTTGTGAGGATAAAATGGAGAGGAGGAGGAGGATTATGTAAGCCGCCTTGGGTTCCTTGTAGGGGAAAAGGCGGGGTATAAATATAATAAATAAATAAAATATAATAAATAAAAAAAAATAGATGTTGTTTAGGTATATTTTTCATATTGATGGATGAATCATTATTTCTAGTCCATGACCATGTCATAAGTCCATTATGTTCCATTTCCACATAAATCTGGGCTTAAAAAAAAATCTATACAGAAATATGCTTTTATGTGTTTTAGTTTCTCTCAAAATATGGATTCTGAATGTTGCAATCTTATGCATACTTACATAAATTAGGGATGTCAGAGAAAAATCCACAACAGATTCAAATGAGTTCAGATTTCTATGAGCCCAACCTGCAGATTCCACAGTGGGCCAGCTTTTCCCAAGTCACACAGATTCCGTGGACTTGTGGACTGTTTTTTTTTTTTTACTTCCCAGAATTTTATGCAAATTTAGCCATAGAAAAAATATGAAAAATTAAAAAAAAACACCGACCGAAAATGCACATTTCCCCCCACAGGCTAAAGAGTGAAAATGTACATTCTGGACTAATTTGCGCATTTTGGGGGGATTTGCGCATTTCCAGAAATGCAAATTTGTACAAGTACAAATTTACGCAAGTCAAGTGCTCGTGAATGCAAGTTCAGGATACTGAAACAAAATCTAATTCTGACAATGAGCGGACGATGGAATGAAAGGTGCCTGACAATCTGCAAAATGCAGATGGAATGGATTTAACAAAATCTGTACATCCCTATGTAAGAGTACGTCCCATTGAATTCAATGGGGCTTACTTCTGAGTAGAAATGCATAGGATTACATTGTAAATGTATTTTCTCTTAAAATACACATTTTTAAATGCATTGTGTCAGAAAATTTGGGAAGTGTGAAGGCTGATGGATAATCACATTATTCTGATCTTCACCATAGATGCAGATCAGTTCAGTTTTTATCAAGATTCACAAAGATCAAATTCCTCAACCATCCCTCATTTTCAGCTTGGTGTTTACATATGAAGCTGCCTTATACTGAGTCAGATCATTGGTCCATCTAGTTCAGTATTGCCTACTCTGATGGGCCATGGCTCTCCAGGATTTCAAGCAGAGATAGTTCCTGGTACTGCTACAGATTTAATTGGAGATGCCAAAAATTGAAACTAGGATCTTCTGAGTGCAAAATATGTGATCTACTGCCGAGCTATAGCCCCTCCTTTCTATGTGAATCTGTGATATAATAGATGCAAGGTATTCAACTTTCTAGAGCAGAAACAGAGGGATAAAAATGGAAGTAAACACGGTTCATGGAGCAGAAATGAAAAACAGTGCCCTAGAAGGGTAATTGCACACAGAAAGCAGCACAGGGCTAGTTGGAAGATGGCAGCTATTGTCAATCCTCATTTCAGCCTGATTAGTACCAGTCGCTATATATTGAGCTAAACATTCCTTTCCAGCTCAAATTTGCCTTTATACTTCTATTTTTAATCAAGAAGCATAAACCTATTTATAGTCAAAGCATGTTTCCACTTATCTTTTATGATTCCCAACCATCTGATATACTTCTTCCAATCTATATCACATGCAATTAATGGCTTTGTAATCAGGCCTATTGTACAGAGTCAATAAGTTTCACACTTGCAACTGTATTGATGAAGGGAAAACAAGTTCATCCCCTGTATTATGTTCATATGCACATCTTTGCATCCTGACATAATATTCACTTGAAGTCTTCACCATCATAATTTACTGCGCGTCCTAATAATCTTTTGCTCTTTTGCACTAACTCTAACAAGGGTCTGACCTAAATCCTCATGTGTTCCACATCATTTACTTCTGGAGATTAGTAGGCCATGCTGAAGAGTAAATGAGTTGTAAGGTCAAGAGATCTTTACTGAGAAACAACTGCTATATTCCTGTTAGCTATGATTGCATCTTCCTACAGCACCTTAATCACTATATGACAAATCCCCATTCAAGCTTCATAAATTAATGTGAGTTATTTTAATTAAGGCAATATGTTGTCCCACTGTAGGGATATTAACAGAACACTGACCCATACAACAATAAATATCTCTTAAAAGGAATATAAGGCTGACAAATTTCATCACTGCCCCTTCGATGGAGATTGAATTTGAGATTTACATCTGGACACAAATCTTTTCTTAATAGTTATGTTATAGTGGAAGTGGTTACAAAATTAATTCATCTGCTTTGTTCCACCTGCACCATGCAGTTCAACCTTCTGAAATACAGTCAAATGTAGGCCCTTTGCATCCCACATTGAGATTTGTACCTAAGAGCACAAGCCTAACTGTGCATAGGATTCCCCAGCATAGGATAGGGGTCATAGGATGCTTGGGATTCCCCTCCCCAGGCCATAGGCAATACTATGTCTTGTGGGGGGGGGATCCAAGCAGGAATTCCCCACACACAATTCCCCTGCCCCTCCCAGCTACTGCAGAAAGGTCTGTGGGAGTTTCCTCTCTTGGGGATGGTGTCGTGACCACAGCAAGGGAGAAAATGGCCATGTTGGGGGTGGGAAAGGGGGTGGAAAGGGGGAAAGGCTGTGGATCAGCGAGATCCACAAGCTTCTCATCTCCCATCCCCACCCATGTGTCAGCTAGATAGGCTTAGAGGCCCATCTAGCAAAAAATACAGGAAAGTAAGATGGAGAGGCTAAAAGGTCTCCATCGCTCCTCCCACCCAGACTGGAATTGAATAATCTGCAGCCTCTGATCTCCAGGGTTCCATCTAGAGGGTTTCAATATGAAAGGATTGCACCCTAAATGTATTTTATCTAAGAATATGTATTTTAAAATACAGTTTACTACATTTTTTGAACCGAAAAATGCATTGTAAAATTTGGAGAGGTGTGAAATCTGAAGGATAACTACATTCCAATCTGCACATTTGTCAGGGAGGTGTGGAACAGGTAAGTTGGTACTGGAATTCTCAAAGAATGAGTTCCTTAAGCATCCCTATCATGGAGCAATTAAATGTGTGTGAGAAATTTCTCACGAGCAATCATATAGGTGGGCACCAAGTGGTTTTCTGAATAATTATACAAATTATTAACACAACAAATGTATCTTCTCCCTGACCGCAAGTTTCATTAAATCAGTTTAGAAATGGAAAAAGATTGAAATGGAAAAGATCCCTCTGGCTGCTGTGCTTTATATGCCTGTCTCACATAATGTTGTCAGCTCCTCCGTTGTTTTTCCCTCTTCCCTCTTGCCAAGGGGTCAGAGAGGCAGAACAGAATTGGTTAAGGATACTAATGAAGTGCCCAACATTTTGGTGACTAATCTTGCTGTGTCTCTGCATTTCTCCTCCAATAACAGATTTTACATTGTAAGTAGGTTGCCTGATGGTTACGAATGTGCGATCAGCAAAATTTGAGCTTGCCGAACTTCTCCAAATTCCATCTTGAAGCTTGTTCTGACTTGAATCCATATCAGATTGCAAGGTTTGTTTTTTCTTTCTGCATGAAAATCCATGTGTATTTTTCCAAATGTACGCATCAGTTGTGCACATCTTTGAAATGTACGGATTCTTCTATTGATTAAAGCATATTTGTGCACATTAATCAAAAATATTAATTTTTTCATGCACATTTTTCAAATGTGGGCATGCTGTCAAACACACACACACACACACGGTCCACGAATCATGTTGAAAGCTGAGAAATATACAGACTTCGACCGCAGATTGCGTACGAGACTGTGTTCAGCCCAGAAGGTACAAACTGGGCAAATCCTGATCAAAAATGATCTGAAATGAATTTCTCATACATCCCTACGAATGATTGTACAATCCCCACAATTCAATTTACTATGAATGATAGTAAATGATATGGTTTGTGCTAGATCAAAAGACTAAATGCTAACTAACAAAGAAAAAAAACCAAAAAGAAATTCCTGACATCTTGAGTAATGGAAGTTAATGTTAAAAATATATAGGGGAAGTCATTTTTAAATTTCTACAGTCAGATATTCATTTGTAGAAATAGTGTTGACTTTCAGGATCAATACAAATATGTGAAATCTGTTCATGCTGTCAGACTTCTTGAATATCCAGGAAGCTTGTGAAACAATTCCATTGACCATATACATGACAATATCAATTTTCATTCAGGCTTGCTGCAATCCATATTTGCTGTAAGGATTATGGCCATAGACATAACTGACATGGGGATCAAAAAATCCAAGTGTAGGGCAAATGACGATTTAAGTAACTTAACCGTTGCATCTCTTTGTCTATCAAGCTTTTGAATAATCTATGAACTCAAACATCCAGATATTCTTGTGCAGTAGTCCTTACATAATCCTTTTAAAAAGGTGGATCTGATGTTGACTTTAAAGATGGAATGAGTTGCATGTGCATTTGAATATGATTTCAATGATTAGGATTCAGAAGAGAGCCTCCTAAAATTGATTTTGGGATGTAGAATGCCAAGCATGGTTGGGGATGCAGTACTGAAGTACTTCGTTTGTTAAGGCTGATGTGCTGACAACACAAAAAGACAGATGAAGCAGAGATAACAGAAATGACCAAAACCACACACACCACTGATTTAAATATTTTCAACTTACAGTCTGATGTGTACTTTATATAATTCACTCCCATAAAAGCAAAATGATTGTAGGGGACTATCTCACAGGGCTGCTTCTCATATTACACTTCCCTCCTTGCATTCTTGAATGCAGTAGGGAAGTGCCTAGTCAATGGCCACGGATGTGTATCTTTGGAACGTGCATACAGTGGGCACATTTGCCAGATTTCAGAGACTGACCATCCTTCTCAGAAGGTCCAGAGAAAATACTTAAATCTCAGAGTAAGAAGCCAGAATTAAGTGGGGAAACTATTGTCCACAGGACCCATCCTCAGCTTGCCCAGTCACCAACTTCCATTCTGAATTTTTAGGCATGTGCGAATCAGAAAAACTCGAGCTCACTGAAGTTCTCCAAATTCCATCTCAAAGCTCATTACAACTTGAGTCCGTATTAGATTGCGAGCTTTGTTTTTTTCTTTTCACATGAAAATGTGTGTGTATTTTTATGCGCAATTTTTCAAATATATGCATCAATTGTGTGACTATTTGAAATGTATGTACAGTAATACCTTGGATTGCAAGCATAATTCATTCCAGAACCATGCTTGTAATCCAAAACACTCTTATATCAAAGCGAGTCTCTGGCGGGCGTGAGCGGGGCCGATTTCGGCCCACTACGCCTGCTTGAGGCGAGCGGTTACATCCCTACGACTTGTATTGCAAGACCTTGCTCGTTTATCAAGTCAAAATTTATTTTAAAAATTTGCTTGTCTTGCAAAACGCTCTCAAACCAAGTTACTTGCAATCCAAGGTATTACTCTATTCTTCTCCCACTGATTAAAGCGTATGTGTGCATTTTTCAGAAATATGCATTTCTTTTATGTGCATTTTTCAAATGTATGCATGCTGTCAATTGTGGGTTTTTTGGTCTGCTACTTATGTTGCAAGCTCGGGAAAGTATGGAATTTGACCACAGATTGCATTTGAGTCCATGTTTGGTCCAGAAGGTGTGAACTGGGTAAATACTGATCAAAACTGAAATGAATTTCTCATACTCTTCTTCCAGCCTTTTCCTGTAGGACAGAGTGAGTGAGGGCCATAGTAGATACAGTGTTAAATGCATCTCTGCATTTGATGTGCACTAGAAGAAGAAGAAGAAGAAGAAGAAGAAGAAGAAGAAGAAGAAGAAGAAGAAGAAGAAGTCTAAATAGCAGAGGCTGGAGGGCTGAGAGGGTGCTGGTTGGTAAAAGGGGTTGGATCCAGTTTTAGGGACATGCAAGTGGTCTGGTACTTCTCTGCACAGCAGCTCCTCCAGCCCCCTGAAAAAACTACAAAGGGTGTTGAGGGACCCTTCTGAATGGAGGCCAGCAGCTGTGCTGTGGGGGTGGAAAGGGGGAGCCTCCCAAACTGGGCAGAGGCACCTTCTGCCAATGGAAAGCAGATCTTGGACCCAACCCCAAGGTTGCAGCAGAGGGTGTATTTAACCTTTTCATCCCCTGCAATGGTTTTGATTTAAAAAACACACAACAGATCCTTCATACAGATCGCTGATTCCCTACTGTTGCTACCAGTGAGGAAAGCGTGATCTCTATCAGGATTCCTGAGATGTGCATGCACATGAGCATATGTGACCCCTGAGTCGAGCCAACATCACATTTGGCCTTTGGGCCTGAAAAGCTTTGCACCTGTGATTTATGGCATGAAGTATGTATAGCTACACTCAATTATGAGAGAGCTACACAGTCCCTGTGCCAATATGTATATAAAAAACAATGCTTAAGCAGCTCTTCAAACATGGCTAGAGAAGGGAGTTGTGTGTTAAAATGGCTGTACTGGGGTCAAAGGACTACTGGAGTCAGTGAACCTCAGGGCAGTTATGATGGGCTCAATGGAAGCCTGTAGTAAGCCTGGCCTACAATGAAAAACATTTGGCTCTAGCATTGTTCCTGAGATGGAGAAGATGGAAGTTGTGTGGGTGTATCCTTGGTACCTGGACTGATTAAATGGTAGGGAAGACCTCAGATGTAGCAGCTAATGAGACCACAAGAATGGCGCTAGAAGATGCTGAGATGGCATTTGTTTATGATAAAATGATGAAGATGGAGCATGTTATCAGTACAGGTAGGTATCCATAAGGTCTACAAAAACATTGGTGACATTTTACCCTTGGAAATTTGGGGGAAATTAAGTTCAACATCCAACTGGGAATTGTTTGATTCCTCTCCCTGTAGTCAATGCAATGGTGTATAAAAACCCAGACAGAAGCCTCCAGGGCAGGGCTCTCCAACCTTGGGTCCCCAGATGTTGCTGGCCTACATCTCCCAGCATACCCAGCCAGCATGGCTAATGGCAAGGGATTTTGGGAGCTGTAGTCCAACATCTGGGGCCCCAAAGTTGGAGAGCCCTGGTTTAGGGTCTCAGGTCAGACAACTGAATTTGGTCCGGAAGTGACATTAACAATGCAAAGGGGGGCAATGAATAAGCATGGACAAATCTGTCAGTTTCTCTTTCTTCCACATTCAAAATTTTAAAATCTCAAGTTCTTTCTCTCCCAAATTATGATATCATTTTTTGGGCCAATTTTGGTAAATTCTTATCAGAACAAACTAAAATTCTCACCCATTTGCACCAGCCAAATTCAATAGGTACAGCTATGTCATGAAAAGACTATGTTGTACCTGCCTGCCATGTAGCTGTTAAAGATGAGGAGCATGTCAGAAAAAAAGAGGTGGCAGCCCTAATTCAGCACCACAAATACGGCTGAATACACAGGGATTCAAAGCCAGACCGCTAAGATTAAGCATCCAAAGCATTAGGCCTGGATGGACTAATCTGTCAATCTTGTTTTCTCCCACGTTCAGTTAAAAGAAAATTTATTATTTATTTATTTCATTTTTATACCGCCCAATAGCTGAAGCTCTCTGGGCAGTTTACAACAATTAACAAGACAGTGAAGATGAAGTTCTTTTTGTTCAGAATATGGAAAACTTTGTGAATTCTGGTAAATTCTTATCAAAATCAAACTGAAGCCAAATTCTCACCTTTCCTTAGCATGATATATAGACAATAATCAAGTTAGATACCTCCTGTCCCCACCACAATAGCTTTATAGGTACATTTTATAGGTACTGAGAAACAATTATTGCTAAGAACATGAGAAGAGTCCTGCTAATTCAGACCAGATGCCTATCTAGTTCAGTATCCTGTTCCCCAAAGTGACCAACCAGATGTCTATGGGAAGCCAATCAGCAGGACATGAGTGCGATAACACCTTCCCACTTGAGTTCCCCAGCAACTGGTATCGCAGGCATGCTACCTCTGATCTTGGAGGTAGCATATAGCCATCATAACTAGTACCCATTGATAGGCACATCCTCCATGAATTTGTCTAATCCCCCTTTAAAGCCATCTAAGGGTGCAATCCAATGCCCTCCTCACTTGATGCACATACATCGCCAAACATGGAGGCTTACATGCATCCAATTCAGGGCATGAGGCGTGGTGGCAGCGATCTCCACTGCTGGAACACCTTGTGGTCTGCATTTCCTCTAGATGGATGTTTTTGGCCATCTAGATGAAATGCCGCAGAGTGGAAGGGAAGAAGGTTGGGGTGCTGTTTGGATACAGCATTAGCCATCGGCCCCAGCCTCCTCCCCTCCCTGCCCCCCCCAGCATGCCCCTTTTCCTCCTCTCCAAGGCCGATTCCCAGCCTCAGAAAGGCAGCCAGCTCAGTTCTTTCCATGCTAGTTGTGGGGGTGGGGCAGGGGCTTGGCATTCAGATTCCCAGCTCCAAGGTCACAGGACCTCAGAGCTGGGGATCCAAGTAATCCTATGCCTACCCAGACAAAGTCGGGAGCCCATAGATTGCACCCTAAATTCTCCTTCTATGCTATTATTAAAGGTGCAGAGGTGCTGTTGTATATTGTATCTAACAGCCCTGGAAGGAGTGAAGAGGACACCACCCCCAAAGCAGTTAAATGCAAAGAACTGAGCAGAAAAGAGTCCATTTTAAAGCAAAAGACACAGTGTCAAAAAAACCTCATTGAAATGCCCTGTCCACATTGTTACTTCTGCCGCATCACCCCCCTGAGAAGTGGGATTAAGTGCGAACAAAAAGCTAATTAGAAACCCCATCAAGGTGTGCACATGGCTGACTAACAGCATTATTTAGAAACTGCCACCTTTGTTTTTTCTGACTGACTGCTTTCTATTTTCAGCTCTCCTGAATTTTCCCTTGTGGCATCACATCTTGGGACAAACGCATGATCTGACCAACAGCCCCGCGCTCCCTATACCTGAATGAATCTCTTCTAACTTTAATAGGGATCTCTGCAATTTCAAGGGAATGTATTCCTAAACATCCTTGCAAGGAGATTGTCTTCGAAATAAAGCTTCTCAAAAGAGCTACTGAGTAGTTACTTATTATCAAGCATCCAATAGACTAAATTTGTCTAGATTTTCTTTTGACACAACAAAACATCCTTTTAAAGGCATTCAGTGATTTCCCCCCAATCCACAAGTTAGCTAACACTTTACTTCATCTAGTAGCATATATTACTGCTTTCTCAGGGGAAAAAAAAACCCTTCCACACAACTTTCCACTTCAAGTCTCTGGTTGCCACTAAGATCTGAGTGCCTTTGCAATTGTGACAACATCTGCCAAAGGCAATCTGGACAGACAGAATTGTTCTGTTCCATTTAAAGCTAGTCCCGAGTAGTGATGAATGAACTGCCCTTGTTACAATTCAGAATTGGGCATGATTTATCACCAGTCCAGCTGGATGAACAACTGGGAAAAAGTTCTGTATGCCAACTTTTTGAATCATCCTTGAATTTTAGTGCATGCAGATTACTGAAGTGTGCTATGGGGATGTGTGGCGTGCTTAGTGTGCTGTTCCTTTTCCGTCACTGTGCATCACAAAGTCGTGTATCACATTGTTCTCTGGTTGTTGTCATGTGTTTTGTTTACAAAGTGACTAGATAGACATGGAGTTACACAAGGGTCAAAGCAACATCTGAGCATGCACGAAGATGGCAGAGACCACCTGAATTTAGTGTTGCTTAGCTCTGCCAAACCCTGTTGGCTGCATAGTGCAAAACTTAAAATATTTTAAGGCCACATTTTAGGGTTAAACCCTCACAAGGTGGCTTATACCATATAAATACAGTACTACGCATAAAATTACAAAGTTACAATATTCAATAAGCAACACAATCGCCACGAAATATAATAGAAAACAGCAGTGGGATTCAGTGGCAATAAAATAGCAGTAAAATAGCAATAAAGATGAACATTCATCCCAGGATAATATCACTGAAACAAGTAAAACAATTCAGTAACAGATCAAGATCAAGGAGCAGCAGCAGCAGCAGCAGCAGCAGCAGCAGCAGCAGCATAATAAAGGGTTTTTTTTTTGTTTTTAACATGACTCAGAACTAATAGGCTTTTAATGCCCATTTGAACTTTTTAATTATTTAATAATTAATAATAAATTTCATTACAAACATTACAATTTGGATGCATTGGACTTGGGGCTCCTTGTTCACATGTGGGAATTAAGAACAGGCTATATTCACAGTGCAGACTGGTTGATTACAAGGTCTGGCAGTATTACTAGTCATGATGAGTAAGTCCAGGTTCTCACTGGGACATTTGGACTGAACTTTGGTAGCCTGTGTGTGTGTGTGTGTGTGGTGTAATACCCACATGCTTAAATATTCTCCCTCCAAAAGATTTCCTCCACATAGACAGCTACTTTATTTATATATTTCCTACATTTCTATGCCTCCCAAAGGCCAAAGTTCTCTGGTGATTTACAAAGTTAACCCCTCTCCCAAAGTTAAAACACCCAAAACTAGATTTCAGAGAGAAGTGTTCAAACCTAACCTTTTTAGTTTTCTATGTGAAACTATTCATTATGTCAGTCCCACCCATAATTTGAAGTGGTACATTCCAGACACAGTTTACTACCGCATTGAGAACTAGGCCATGCATGCAATGCAACCCTATAACATGTCTACTCAGAAGCAAACCGCATTAAAGTCAATGGGACTTATCCCCAAGTAAATGCATATAGGACTGTAGCCTGTCACACTAAAACCCAGGGAACAAATTAGTCATAACTAACTTAAGTATTATTGATTTCAATGGGACTTAGGCATGACTAACTTAAGCTGGATCAAAGCCAACCATACTAATGATGCTGACAGCATAATTTAAAGTGGCTACATTTTTATTAGAACAACAACAACAACAATAATAGCCCAACCCTCATGTATAATACAGTCATACTCAACCCTTTGAGGAGGCTATGTGGGAAAAATGGTTCATTTCTAAAAAGAGAGTTGCATAGGTTCAAGACCTTCTAGCAACCACATCTTACAATGTACAAGCTTTGCTTTCTAATCTCAGATGTCTGGGTGGGGTGATAATTATGGTGATGGTATTTGGTTACATAGTGAATTCAGCACAATGTACTGTGGAAAATGTGGTGTACAAATAAATGGACTATGTGGGGTCTGGCCATAGTGGGCTATTGTTGACAAAATGCACTCTGTATATGCTTGGAGGCAATAAGAATTAATTTGCATATTCTAAATCTAGGGAGGTATTCCCTGGCATTTAAAACAGGTTTGTTGTAAAATATGCTTATGCGCACTTTAAGCCAGACTTGGTATCAGTATAGGAAAACCTATCTAATGATGCTCAGAATTCTTTTCTGGTTTGGCATTTGTTCATCTGAATCCTTCCTGGGCGATGGAGGATTTTGGGTGCTCTCCATGCCAGCATGAATGGAGGGTGGGCTGGGAGAAGAACTCATTCTGTAAGCAGTGTTTGTTTAGAATGCATCCAAATATTTCAAATAATGTCACATTTTTAATGGGCACTCCTATGACAGTAGCTACATAATCATAATGATTTGATGAGCTCCCATTTGCAATTCAGGAGAGAAGTGAGAGAGTTGTCACACTGTTTGAACCTGACACTTGGGTACAATGCAATTTCAAAGAAGACACTTCTTCTGTCACATGTGTTGATCAGTCTCATTCCCCTCTATTAAAGCTGACAGTGCTAAATAAAAAGCTTTTACGCAAATGTTAATCATGATGAAAAAGCTGATAATACAAAGGGCTATATCCTGTCAATAATGAAAGTAAGTGACATGTACAATGGTAGCCTGCACATGCACAGAATAAGATACTCCATATTTGCTACTGTGATGTTTATTCAAATGCTTAAAATTAGACTGATTCCTGCTTTTGTGAGTGAATGGTGAATTACATTATTACAGAAATGGTTACTCACTTTTTTGTAATATGCACAATACTTTATAACCTGCTAACACAATCTGTACCTGCCAGCAGGGGAAGCTGATGATTCCTGTGTCAGTGGGGCTCAGTATCCATTGCAGCTTTTATTCTGAGCTTTATAGGAGCTATCCATGGTGCTCCACCATATTTTGGGGATGGAGTTCAGCATCATGGTTGCGCTGGCAGTGATCCATTGCCTTAATGCTCCATAAGGGAGCCAAGACAGATAGCAACACATAAAAGAAAGGAAGAAATGTGTATTGTTTTTCCTGATATTCTCTACAATATGAAAGAAATCCCTATTAGTAGTGAATATATCTTATCCTATTAATTTCCAATTTAGTTTGTTCAGATATGGTTTCAACCTAGCTATTACTTAATGGGATAATGCTATACATCATAGCTAGTTTAGCTACCTTGTCATCAGAGTGATGTTTATGAAATGCACAGCAATATAAAATGTCTCCAGCATTATCAGAGTTATGAAATACAACTGAGATGTGAAATCTACCTTTAAAAAACCCTCATAGGAGCAGACTTACTTTACCATGAATGCAATCCACAATAAAAGAAGAGATAGTTTACTAACAAACCCCACTTCCATTGCTTTTCCATTATCTATAGTGTGTGCTGGCTGCTACAGAGACCTCCATATGTGTAGACACACACGTGGCAAAAATTTACAAGCCTTATCAAAATGCTTTTTTGCTTTCTTTGACATTCCTCAGAGGTTCTGCCTAAGCAGGAACCTCTAAATTAGAACAGGCCTCAAAGTTTGACTTTTCAAACTTTCAACCAAATTGCAGTGGGGCTTCAGAGGTGAAAAAGGGCATACTTTCCCTCCTTTGCCTATATTTGCTATTGGCTCCTGTGTTTTATGGTGGTGGCATCAGCAGCACTTCTCTTGGCACCCACCAACTGGTGGCCACCATCCTGCCCCCTTTCCCAGACTGCTCCTCAAGATCTGTGAAGAAATGTCCTGTACATAACAGTGTACGGTACTTTGTGTGGCCTCTGTGAGGCAATAATGTATCTGAGTAGGCCTGAGGCCTTGTTTTGTTAATGACAAAGGCCTGTGTAGTAGGTGCTTAGTGCTGTTCTGAAGGGGGGGGGGGAGAATCCCTTTGAATATTGTTAGATGGGGCCTGGATCAGGTAAATTCAATTCTGATTGGCTGGGGATTCTAGCTAGGTGGAAAAGAGTGGCTTGGGAAAGGACAGCTAAGGCATGACAGTTGGGAGTTTAGTCAGTCTGTGGTAGTCAGAGAGGAAGAAGGTCTGCTGGTTGGTGTTTGGTGTTTCAAAAGGACTAGAAGAAAGCTGAGGTGAAAGTGACTAGCTAAGGCCTGAATATTAAGCTATTCTTTCTCTGGGGGATAATGTTGCATGGCTGGTGAAGATCAGGAATAGGGAACAGTTGGCTGTGTTATGTTAGGAGGCTGCCCTAAGATCTTGCCAGAAGAAGGTTATACAAGCAGGCAGTAAAAACCCAGATAAATGGTCCAAGCAGCCAGAAATACAACAGGAGGAGTTTTAGTGTCAGAGGAAGACTGTACCCAGAATCTGGACCTGGTTGTAAGTGTATTTGGCTGGGTTGGAGGTTTAGGGAATTTGGCCTGAAGTAAAAGAAGTCATTAGAGGCTTGTAGCAGCAATAGTGTCCCCTGAGTCCTTAAGAATTGTCACTAAGTAGTCTTTTGAAAACCCAACAGTAAATATTAGTAATTCCTTATGTACAAAATTCCCTTTCCCCAACCACACACAGTTGTGGGCAGGGAGAGTTTTGCACTTGGGGGGAATGCAAGTGAGACCACTATCTGGTGATCTCACCTGCCAATCAGGTGCAAGCTGGGAGGGGCACCAGAGCCAATATTAGGCTTGATCGCCCCCTCCCTCAGCCTCTTTTCTTCTCGTGGCTCCCTCCTTGTTTGCAGTGTGGGCTCCTCTGGTCACCTGCTCGGGCCGAGTAGCAATTTTGGTTCATTGTCTGAATTAGCTAGTGGACAATGTTCATCATCATCATCATCATCATCATCATCATCATCATCATCATCATCATCACCAATTAATTTATTGTGTATAGCCAAAGGCCTTTACAATGAGCAACAAAAAACAAAAAAAAACCATACATCTGAATACATACAGTATTACCTGCAAATTTACAAGTTAATATTTATAACTAAATCTTAAGATTTAGTACATTTGCATAACTAGAGCGGAGCTTCTTAGCTGCCAAGGCAAATTTGGCTACCAAGTGTGTAATTTGCAGGTGTTTATCACCTAAGAGATTGACTGTCAGTTCCTGAAGAGATCGTCCTGGGAACCGGCTAAAGATAGGCCATAAAAATTTCCCTCTGGGCACTGTATATAAAGGACAAATCAGTAAATAGTGCATAATATCCTCAACCTGATTACATCCAAATATGCATTTATGATCCCTATGGGGAATTCCCCGATATCTCCCCTCTATGTAAGCCGAGGGCATCTGTTGGAATCTCAATTCAACGAAAGCCCTGCGTAATTGCGGAAAAGTCAAAGTCTCGAAGTATTGGGGCCTTGAATGATTAGCTTTAATTTGAGGATACCAAATAGAGTATTGAGCAGCAATAATGGATGCTCTATCTTGATTAGCATCCTGATCAAAAACCCAATTTCTAAGATCACGCGGGCTTAGGGATAAATAGTCCTCCATCTGGAGATTATAAACTATAAGCTTGTCCTGACATTTTCGAGCCCATCCCCCTGACTTTAATTGTTCTAACCAGCAGAGCTTAGTAAGGTTATGATCATCAAAGGCATTTAGTCTACACCAATATCTAAGATAGGCTAGATCAATTCTTGCTGCAATCGAGGGGAGGCCCAGCGCAGCTCAGCTCTAAGATGGGCTGCCGGCATCCCAGAGGGAAGTCCCAAGATCTGTCTCATAAATTTATTTTGTAGAGCGTCTAATTTGGATTTAACTCCAATTCCCCAGATCTCAGCCCCGTAAAGCATTTGTGCAATAATCTTTGACACAAAGATCTTAATGGCTGGGTTGATTAGTGGGCAATGTTCATGTTTTGCCTACTCTACACTGTACTTCAGGGTTGGAGTTTTTTGTTTACTGTAAGTTGTATTGTCCAATTCAGTCACATTTGGCAGTTAAGTGCAGGAATAGGCAGTGTTAGCGGCTCAGTGAATATCTGATGGCACCTTTTAGGTGATTGGTGTGACCCCAGGCTCCTGGTGCTGTGTCATGCAGCTCAGTTTAAGGAGATAAGGCATGCTTCTGAGACCAACTCACCTCACCTGAATCGGTGTCGTGCAGCCCATGAGTGGGATGACTGTGGGAAGGCCTCCCAGCACCATGGTGGTATAACACTGAGGGGTGGCGAGACACAGCGCCACCCCTTAGGATTGGATGTTTTGCCCACTAGCATTTCTACTGGCTGATGGCTGGTGTAATTTAGTACCCGCACTTTCCCTTCACAGATCTCTGATTAATTAATAAATGTGGCCCTAATTTTATACCATATACTTGTGTCTTGTCTCGTTATTTCTCCCTTACATATGCAATATCCCTTTAATAAATTACTTGTTTAATAGTTCATGTTGTCTCTAGTGTTGGTGCCCA
Organism: Shinisaurus crocodilurus; assembly: GCA_021292165.1. Lineage (NCBI taxonomy): Eukaryota > Metazoa > Chordata > Lepidosauria > Squamata > Shinisauridae > Shinisaurus > Shinisaurus crocodilurus. Next base: position 41,144,167 of record CM037880.1, read on the forward strand.
TCTCACACATAAGCCTTTTACACCAGCTACTAAGTGGTTTTAAAGTATTCTAACAGAATTGGTGGCAGTGGAAAAGAACTCTGACTTATAGTGGCAGAGAGTTCCTTAGGCCCTGAAAAATAAGCATTTGCTATAAATAAGAAATCCCATAGGTGGGATTGCCCAGTGAAGAAGCAGTTTTCTTATAGGTGGTGGCAATTCCCCATAATGACATTTTGCAAAGACTTTTTTCTGGCGGGAAAATGGCAGCCCCTTGGAGCCAAATGTCCCCAAGAAACAGGCCACTTCAGAGGATCCCAGGGCTTCAAAAGACAGTCCTGGACCCTTAGTGGGGGGAGGGCTTCAAATCTGCCTCCTTGAGAGGTAAAGGGCTTGTCCTCTGAAGTGCAGAGGCTCTGAGCCTAGCCCCTGAGAATGCTGGTGCCTATAGATCAGTGTTTCTCAACCTTGGGTCCCCAGATGTTTTTGGCCTACAACTCCCAGCATGCCCCAGCCAGCGTAGCTGGCTGGGGCATGCTGGGAGTTGTAGGCCAAACACATCTGGGGACCCAAGGTTGAGAAACACTGCTATAGATACAGGCTAGGATGGTCCAGGCAAAGGAATGCCCACTTGCAAAAATCCTCAGGAGGAAAGACCTCCTCATGTGCAGCAAGGCCCTCCTCACAAGTAAGACTTCTGCCAGAAGGCCAGGACCGGTGCAGGGCAGTTTGGTGCCCTAGGCGATACTATATTTAGCGCCCCCCTCTCGTGCCGGGGGGGGGGCTCTGGAGCAAAGCAGCCCCGCTACCTACCTTCCCCCCACCCTGGCCACCGCCGGCTCCTCCTCCGAGGAGGAAGTGACGCGACGGGACCCCCACGCTCTGTTTTTGGCCAGGGAAACCAGGGCAACAGGGCTGTTTAAGCCCTGTTGCCCTGGTTCCTCCCGCCAAAACAGCGCGGGCGGGACTCCGGAAGCGGTGCGAAGGTAGGTGGCGGGGGGGCGGGAGGTGGTGGTGGTGGTGGCGGCGGTGGCGGCGAGGGGGGGTGGCGCGGTGAGGGGGGGCGGCAGCCCGGCGGTGGTGGTGGCAAGGGCGAGGGGTGGGTGGCCCAGCGGTGGTGGCGGCAGTGAGGGGTGGGCGGCCCGGCGGTGGCGAGGGGGGGCGGCGGCAGTGAAGAGGAGCGCAGCGTTTCTGCGCCCTCTTCAGCCACACGCCCTAGGTAACCGCCTAGTTTGCCTAGCGGTAGCGCCAGCCCTGTAGAAGGCTTATAATGACCTGCAGCTGAGCCTTGGGTGGGGCTCTCTGATCTCAGGCTTAGAAGCCTCAGTCATAGACAGGAGAAGTTGCTGGAACAATGTGTATTAGCTCTAGACCTTGCTTGCATTCTCTCTGACTTTTAGCACGTGCTTCACTAGATCTTCTTGGGTTAGACCTTGGATTTCCTTGTGACCCTACTTGTGGATTGCCTTGCTGAGATTCTTGCTCTTTGCTTACAGTCAGCTGGCCTAGATCTTGTAAGCCTGTTCTTGGAGTTATCTTTGCCTGAAGTAGGCCAGGTCCCCACAAAATTGTCAAAATCCCACGCCCCCACCCCATTTCTCTGTTTCTGAGTGACCATTTCAGTTGTGACCATTTCAGTTTAACATTTCTCCAAATTAGAGATAATGAACTCCCCCCCCCCAACTTGATTTGGAATGGGTCCATCCTTTCTGAGCTTTTTCCAAAAAATCTCTGGAAAATCTAGGTGTCTTAAGTTGGCAGACAAATCTGTCCTATTCAAAATACTTTCCTGCCAGGTTTCTGCTGTTCTCAGCCTTCCTTGCATCCAGATTCTTTTCTTTCCTTGAGAGTTTCTTGCCCCCTTGGTTGTCCTCAAAACTTACCTTTCAGCAGCAGTTCCTAGGAAAGGAGGGAGAGCTGCTTCTTAAACATTCCTGAGGCCATAAAGCAGTGTTGTCCAGCCTTGGGTCCCCAGATGTTGTTGGACTACAACTCCCATCACCCCACCCTATTGGCAATTCTGGGTAGGGATGATAGGAGTTGTAATCCAACAACATCTGAAAACCCAGAATTGAAGAATGCTGTTCAAGGGAAAGCCTGTCTGTGAAGGAACAGAACTGCCCTCCATTTGTGTAAATAGTTTGGTTTTAGGATATTATGGGGTTAAATCTTGTGTGTGTGAGAGAGAGCCAGTTTCAGGCAAATGGTTAAAAGTTTGAAGGTCAAAAGTTTAGTTAGAATGTAGAGGTCAGGAAGCAAAGAAATGATGAAGTGCAAGAAGAGGTCAGAAGAGAAAACAAAGTTTTAAACTCAGGAAATATAAACTTAGTGTGTAGAAATGAAAAAGAAACTACCCTTCTGATTGGTTGGGGTTGGGAAGAAAAACAAATTAAGAGATAAAATCTTAGGTAGAGGGATAGAGAGAAAAACAAGCAAGTGTCCTGCCCCATCCTGCCATCTTAGAGGAAATAAAGAGTTAGAGTTGCTGGAACTTGAAAACTGATTGAGAGAGCTAGACCAGTGAAAATAGGAAATTGCTTAGATAAGGGACCTGGATAAAATAAGGACACAGTCTAGTTAGGTTAGCTGGATGCATTTATCCCTGATTGTTTTATTACCCTAGAGATCATATGGGCTTTTGTGGGGGGTTGTTTGTCTGTGTATCAGTTTAGATTTTAAAACCTAATTCTCTTGACATTTTTCTCCAGTAAAATTTTAAACTGCATTAATTGGAATTTTGTGGTCTCTTTTTTGGTTACCCACCCAATTTCTAATAGCCAAACCTCACACTACCTAAAATAGATACATGAGAATCAGAGTTTTAGGGCTGGGCTGGTGGAGGCAGCCACAGAAATGGAGACTTCCACCAGGTGGCAGTGGAAAGGGCCACAGGATGGGTAGGGCAAAAGGAGTGTGGGCACACTATTTTGACTGTTTTCCACTCCCTGAACAGGGTATTGCTCGCCCATGAAACTACCTAACAGGAAGTTCTCAGCACAATGATCTGTGGAGATTGTATTTTGCCAGAGCTTGTAGGTCTTTGCTAATGATACAGAACTCCTGAAAAACTGTAATTCCCAATTCTCCTTAATCAAGAGCTTTCTGTTTTGAGGGCCTAATGAACTAGGAAGAAACAGCTGACCATTCTATGTGTCCTTCCTGTAGCTGCTACAAGAAGGTAGGTTTTGGGGAAAGGGAAATAGGGCAGGTTCAGCTAAATGGGTCTAGATTCTTTATAAGTCTAGCTGCAATTCAAATGGATTTTGGCTTGGATTTTGAAAAGATGGCATGGTTGTGGTTCATTACTGAGCCTCCCCCACCCTTCAGAAATACAAGAACATCACTCATAACAACTTCACTTGACCCCAGAGAAAAAGGATAAAATTGTGGCCTGATCTTATTCTTTGTGATGTGGCTTTTAGAACTCCAAACGTCCTATTTGATTATTTTTACTTGGAATCTATCCAGATTTAGACTTAATGCATTATGCTTTCACAGAAAGAAACACCAGACTGAAGCCCACCTTTGAAGTGTATTCAAAGCCAAAATAAATGTTTACTTTCTCTTTTGTAGGCAGAATGTCCATTAAGGGTTGTGTGTGTGTGTGTGTGTGTTTGTTTAAATAACAATAATACATAGGTGTTTCAATTTTAGTGGTGGTGGATTATCAACTATATGCAAAGGCACAGCAGTGGACTGGCTTCAGGGACACATTTCTTTCTCACTTTTCTTGTTCCAAAACTCAAAGGGAAGCATTTAAGACCCAGTTGGTTGTCATCCTTTTGAATTGATCATAAAGCTCTGCTGGCAGCTGGAGGAGGAAGCGGGTTAGTTTCTGCAAAGAAAGACTCCCCTCCGATAAGTTGAAAAAGGTTTGTAATTATTTTAAAAATACCAGCTCACGTCCACTGTGTATATGTATTTTCCACAAATAAATAGAACATAAAAGACTGAAGATACATAAATGTAAAATGATGCATTTAAACTGCATTTGGAATAATCATCAACAATTCCCGGTCGTTGAATTGATTGGATCTCCTTATCGGGAGAAGAAATTGGACTCTAAGATATTATCAGCAGCCTCCAACTCCAATCTGATTATTTTTTATAATCCTGACAGTGATTGATTCTGAATAATTATCTTAGAAAAAGAATTAGATTAGAAAACAATATTCCGGATTATCAAACTCCAGCCCATTATTGTAATTAGTTTCTTTCCGGAATGTATGATGCTATCATGTTTATACAGCTTAAGAATGAATTATTCACAAGCAGGCTATTTGGCTTTTGCTAGATAGGGAAAATGGATTAACCAAGGACATTTTAAGAGACATTAAAGGTACAGTTTTCCCATTTCCTTGCTCCTAATATTATTTTATTTCCCCCTATAATTAAAAATTACTCATAGAAATAGGTATTGTCAAATAGAAGTTACAGAAGGATGACCATTGTTTTTGCTATTGGGTTGGATCCTGACTTAGCCATACTTAGAAAGTAATGGGACAGGTAAGTCATGAACTTAAGTCCATTTGATTTCAGTGGGTCCACTCTATGTATGTATGTGTGGATTCAACCCATTGTCTGTAATCATACTGGAATGTAAATATGACATTTTAAGAACAAGGTTTCTGATTGTATGAGTTGTGATCCAAAATGGGGGTGTTAGATAATCTGAAAAGTAATTCTCAGGCATATAACTCATGAAATAATACTCTAATCAATTACATGGCAAACAGTTTGCTGATTAGCTTGATTTCACATTGTTAGGAGATGGTGATGTATTATCTACTACCCTAGATACTGGATGTCAGCTGGTATCTTCAGCAAGGATTACCATTGCCACACACTTGTCCTGCACTGGTTTTCCTTAGTTTTAGGCCTGAGATAACATTTACTGTTCTTTTATCTATTGATATTCTTGTTTTCCCTTACGACTTTCAAGCACTACCTGTATGTATCTAGCAGTGGTTTCACAGCTCATCCAAGCTGGTTTTCCTCCAGTCTTTCATACCTTTTTTCTTCTGTTGACCATATCTTTCTTCTGCTTCCACCTTCTTGATGATAAATTGATTATAATTGATGTCTCTCGTGTTCCCTTCAACACACAAATATTGCCAAAGCTCCCAGCTCCTTAGATTCATAAAGTAGCTAGGGATGTATCAGATACTAATTTCAGTTTATTTTAGAACAGAATTTACCTAGTTCATACCTCCCAAATGCAGACTCAGATGTAATCTGCAGTCAATTCAATTAAATTCATTTATTATACGGTCACAGACCCATAAAAAAACAACAACAATAATGTACATCATTACAAGGATAAAACACAATCATTCAATCATTATACAAAAAGCAAACATTATTAAAACATACACCTATTTTAAATAACCCAAGATAGTTAAACCACCTAATACAGAAGAAAAAGAGGGGGAAGCACGAAAAACAGCACGCAACCTAATATAAAAGTTAGATTTATGGTGGAAGGGTTGCCTTACGGGTCCTTTGTACAGAAAAAAGGAACTTAGCCACTGCCTCCGTTGTTGATTTACATGTCCCTGCCAGGAAGTGTTTCAAGTACCAGTCAGATGGCCTTCCAGGGCATCTCCTCATGATAGGACCAAGAAGTCTATTTTGTGCCTCCCTGTGGAGACTGCAATTAAAAAAAGTATGCCCTATAGATTCAACCACTTCATCTCCACAACCACACAATCGATCTTCATATGGTATGCCCTGAAAGCACCCTGCTAACATTGCAGAACGGAGTCAGTTAAATCTAGCCCTTGAGAAAATATAGCGGTACTTGGGGATGGTCAAAAAGTCCAAATATCTGGCATATCCAGGAAGTTCAAAACTTAGACCAAGGTGTAACGGAGAGCAGGAACTAATTGCTTTTGACCTAGAATATTGAAGGTCAAGGTCTTTAATCCGTTGTTCTATAATAGATTTTGCCACAAGAAAATCTTGTGTATAAAGAAAATCCATGGATAAACCCAATAGGCACAGTTTGATCATAAATCCTTTGGACCATGAACTTTTAAAGCCATCCCTTTGCATCAAATAGAGGAAGCCTTGAGATGGATCAGCATATACAACCTTAAGCCAATAACAAAAGGCAAGGCACCAGGCTCTGCCTTCTATAGATTCAAGGCCAGCTTCCAAACGTAGTCCAGCAGATGACGCACACCTTGGCATTCCAAAAAGTGAGTGAAGAAAGTTTGAAAAGACTCTTTCAACAGTTAAATTAAATCCCTGAATCCATATTGGAATAGCGTACAATAATTGAGCCAAATTTTTTGCCCCAAGTACTTGTAAGGCGGCAGGAATGAATCGTGCTCCTTTAGTATTTCAGTACTAAAATAATTTCAGTATTGCCTTGCTAGTGTTCTAGGCAGCCTAAACCACAGACTGCCTATGCGACACCCAGGAAAGGGTAGAAGAAAACAGGACACCGAGATACCTAAAATTCTTGACAAATTCAATGTTCTGTCATCCTATTACCCACTTTTTTGTTGCTCTACACCTAGAAAATACCATAATCTTTGTTTTATTAAACTTAACTGTCAGCAAATTGTTCTTACAATAAGACATGAAAACTCGAAGTAATCGTTTAAGGCCTATTTTGGACAGTGACATTAGAACAGCGTCATCAGTGTACAATAGTAATGGGACTTTAGTCCCGGTCAGTTTTGGTATGTGAAAGTCTGTTGCTAAACATTTTCCTAACAAATCATTTAAATAAAGATTGAACAATGTAGGGGCTAAAATGCAGCCCTGGTGAACTCCCTTATTGGCTAAAATAGGTTTTGTCAGATTGCCCTCCAAGCCACATTTTACTCAGATTGTAGTGCATTGATATAAGCATTTAATAAGATGTAGCAATCATTTATCTATAGTAGAATGTTGTAACTTGGCCCATAGTCTTTCTCTTGCTATTGTATCAAAAGCGGATTTGAGAGATCTATAAATGCAAGAAACAAACCATTGCCATGAGAATTCATATATTTCTCTGCCAGGTGATTTAGGACTGTACAATGGTCGAGTTACCCAGTTCATACCTCCCAAACACAGACTCAGATGCAGTTTGTGAGCTTGCAAGGAGAATTGATTTGCAGACCAAAGAAAACTGTGTTTGAAAATGCAGACATTTTAAAAATACACATGAAAATGTATTGTTGTTGTTAGATTTATTTCATTTCTATGTTGCCCAATAGATGAAGCGCTCTGGGCAGTTCACAACAATTCACAAAAATTACAAATCACAACATTACATGATACAATATTGTAATAAAGCATAGTATAAATTTAACGTACAAAATTTAAAACAATTTAAACAGCTAAATTGCCCCAGTTTTGAAACATGGGGGCAGCGTGGCTGAACCCTAGAACAGAAGAAGAATAGCAAACTGTGAGTAGAGAAAGAAAGAAAAAGAGGGTGAAAATGGAGGGCCGGAAACCACCAAGCACATTAGCCTGCAAGCTTAGAACTTAGTCCAGGCATGGAAAATCTGGAAAGAGTTTAAAAGGCATTGCAATGGTGGACAAGGAGGAGTCTGTGAAAATGAAACAGCTTCTATATTTGATTGGAGAAAGGTATGGGGGGAGGGGAGAAATGATGTACTGTGTGTAAACATTCCCTAAGCACAGCATACTTTGGCTACGATAATAGGTTGTTTTGATGCTCACTGCAACCCCAGAAAGAATGAAAGAGTGGAAAGATATAGCTTTTTCATGCCCAGGCAATAGGGGAAGGCATTGAGGAATATTGCACCAGTTTAAAGATGTTAGCATCATAAAGATGCAGTTTTTGAGATATCAAAGACTCCTTAATAACGGACCGGATAGTGTGTGGAACACAGGACACATGAGTATGAGAGAGATTGCTGAGAGAAGTAGAATTGACCTTAGAGAAAAGCTTGGCAATTTTCAGGGCAGCTGAGCTGAGTTGTCCAAAGATGGGATTAGAGCCCTGGAGGGACAGACAGTGGAACCTGTCCATATAGTACAGAAGAAAGAGAGGAAGAAATTTGATATAAGGACAACAGTGAATACCTCACAGTAATAGGGCTGGTTCGCACAACCCAGGCTGCGAGCGGGGGAGGCACCACGGGGCCATCCGCTGGGTCCGGTGGGGCGCCCTAGACAACCTGTGCCCTGCGCCCGTGGGCAGACCCCGATGGAGCCGGCAGTCCCCGCACCGCAGTGGGGGCCTCCCGGGGCTAGGGGCGGGGGCTCAGGTTGCCCAGAGGGGCCGTTTGCCCCTACAGGCTGGAGTGGCCACAGTTCTGGTGCGGCCCCCGTGGGACGGCCGCCCGCTGTTCGCACGGCAGGGTGGCCACAGGCGGTAGGGGCTTACCCCTCTACCGCCCATGGTCACTTTGCATGTGTCCCGCATGTGGCCGTCCCGCAGGGGCACCCACGGGCGCCGTTCTCATGACACGGGAACCACGGGGGACTTCTGCTCCCCTGCGGTTCCCATGTCGTGCGAACACACCCATACTGTGTGGGGAGAAACATGCAAGACAAAAAGAGAGTTGCCCAGCTTATGGGAAGAAATGTACAACTGTGACAAACTTAACTACACTATATCAAAACCAGTGGGAAAATGCAAACTCAAAATTTCTAACCCAAAGACAAACAAGAAATACAGGCTAGCGTTTGTGATTGCAGATGACCAGAGAACACTACCATGGTTAGGCCTTAAGAAGGTCCAGGCTATGAAACTGATAAAGGTACAATTTCAGAACATATTGACAGTGGATAGTGGAGTGGTGGAAATTTCAGATGAAGCTGGAATCAAGAAAAGATTCAGAGGGAATTCAGTGATATGTTCAAGGGAGATGGACAGCTAGATGGAGTTTATAAATTAGAGGTTGATACAAGTGTGAAGACAGTTAAGTTACCCAAGAGGAAAGTACTGGTAACTTCAGTACAGCCTCTGAAAGAAGAGTTGCAAAGTCTACAATAGTGGGGAATTATTCAACCAATAGACAAAAGTGCAGACTGGATAAGCAGCCTGGTGGTGAATGAAAACCATCAAGGCAATTCAGAATATACATAGATCTAAAACCCTTGAATAAAGCACTGAGGGGAAGTCATTTTCTGTTGCCCACTATTGAAGATATATTGCTATATCTGTCAAAAGCAAAACTAGTCTCTGTCTTTGATGTAAAAAATGGATTCTGGTATATTGAGCTAGATGAAGAATCCAATTATTTGACAACATTTGCCACACCCTTTGGATACATCACTGGATAAGAATGCCAATGGGCACCAGTCCTGCCTCTAAGGTATTTCAAAACAGGTTGACACAAGCCTTGAAGGATGTGGAAGTAATTCAGGCAATAGCTAATGATGTGCTGATAGCGGGTGTTGCCCTGAGGTACTTCCTGCCTCCTCCTAGGAAGCACACCCCATCCAGGCGAAATCCAGCAGTTCTTTTATATTATTACACCCTTTTACATTATAGCAGGAGTGGGCCATTTTTGCCTCCTGGACCCCACATGGGTTGCAGTCTGCCGGGCAACCCAAAAATATTTTTTAAAAAAATAAAGAAAAAATGGTGTCTGTAGCACTACGGAGCAACAAAAAGGTCAAACTTAGCTTGTTTGCAAGTTAAATTTCACCTTTTTGGTGCTCCGTTGTGCTATGGATGCTTTTTTTTTTTTTTTTTTACACACACACATACACCTGAGAGCGAGAAGGGGCAGTAGGCGTCAATGGTGGCTGCATGTGGCTGCGTTATAGCCTCACATAGTATTTAAATGTTACAGAACATAAACCGAGTTATATCCATAGCATTACTCCACACAGATCCTACTAAAAGTTTAAATAACTATATAACTGTGGCCCTAGTTCAACCCATTAACCTGTGTCACACCTCTAAATTTCTGACTGTGTTTGCAAGTCATTATTTTGTGGCATTTTTCAAAACTAGGCTTATAGATAGAAGGTTGGACAAAAAACTTAGTTATTTATCTGCCTTCTTGCAGCCAATGTATACCATGTGTAGGTGATACATACACCATGGTTAGAAATTGTTCTCGTTATGGTCAGGCTATTCTGAATACCCTGCCAAATTAGACCTTTCCGAGGATTTTTAAAAGGCCTGAGCTATCTACTGCCAGTCCTTTATACATGGCATCTTGCCCATTTCCCCAATTAATACCATCTTATTTGGATGATTAGAGGCTTCATTTTTAATTTCCACGAAATTCAGTTATGCTGCATATAAATGTCATCAAATGTCATTTTATATGAAATAAGCCTTTACTTAGAATAATTAAGGCATACAATCAGAACTTGATATTGTATTGGACATGGTCCTTCCCACTTACCGTGCCCATCCAACTTAGGAGATCAACATGAATACAAATATTTCATAAACTCAGCACACTCTGCTCTTTGATTTTGTCACCCAACTCATCTACAGGAGATATACAAGTAGTGCTAAGTGTGCAAACTCCCTTATGGAGATCTGTATAATGCTGGACATGCACATGAGGGATACACATGAGTTGCTGGATGTGGTCTTATCCACATGCAGAATCCTGTCTCTACAGACAGACCGAGGTTTCCATCCACACTGCAATCTGAGTTGTTACTTTATTATGTCTGTGGGTTTAGTTTTTTGTTTTGTTTTATATGGAGGAACATTTAAATATCTCATATCCTATCTAGGGGTAGGAGAAGCAGTGATGCTTGAGCTTGCTGAGGTTCTGCGAACTCCACTGTGAAGCTTGGTTCATGTTTTTGTTTGCAACCTGTTTTTTTCTTTCTGTTCAGATAGGAAAAAAACATGCATTTCAAAAGGGGAAAGTGTGCATTTTCAAAAAAGTGCACATTTCCCTCCATTGATGAAAGCATGAAAATGTGTATCTTTTTTTAAAATGTGCATTTTAAAGTACATGTATTTTTGAAAAATGCACATTCTTTTGAATGCAGTTGCAAGTTTGGGAATGTGTGAGCTTTTTCTGGAAAATGTGTTCTCATTCACACAGGGCACGTTCTGATGGTCTGCGAACTTAAACAAAATTCTCGTACATCCCTCCCTGCTCCAATCATTATCTCTGAAGTGATATAAGGTGCAATCCTATGCAAGTTTAGACCGAAAAAAAGGCCTACAATTCCCAGCATGCCCCAGCCAGCATAGCTGGCTGGGGCATGCTGGGAGTTGTAGGCCTTTTTTTCGGTCTAAACTTGCATAGGATTGAGCCCATAGTCTCTGGAATATCTGTGTAGACCAGGACTTAGTTTTTGTGACTGAAGTAAATGCGTTGGATTCAGATTTAGTCATACTTAGAGTAATAGATCCACTGAAATCAATGGGATTTCAGTCAGTCATGGCTAACTGAAGTCCCATTGATTTCAGCGAGCCTCTTCCAAGTAGGACTAGGTCTGGAACGAGCTGATTGTCTTTGATCTAATGTCACAGTCCCACACACCCATGAGGGTTCTTGTAAGGGATTGGGCCCACTCTTCCTACAGAGGAGGATCTAGAAACAGATTCTGAGGATGATGGGGAGAAGGAGAAGGACGAGGACGAGGACGAGGACGAGCAGGATGAGAAGATGGAGGCGAGGGAACCTGCAGCTGGTGCCCCAATTTTATTTATTTATTCATTTATTTACATTTATTAATCGCCCATCTGTCCGGCAACCGGCCACCCTCCAGCAGACTTAGGGTTAGACCCAACAGTCAGGGAGGATCTATCAGTGGGAAAGCAATCTGAGCTCTCTGATCAGGAGGAGAGTGAATCAAGCATCACTAACCCACGGGTCAGATATTAGCTAGGGATGATGGACCAACTGAGGCGTGTCAGGCACTCCAAGAGACTGGCCATTAAGGATAAGGAACCGCTTTAGGGGTATGTGTGTGGGTAATTTGAATCTGGAAGGGAGGAGAGGTTTCCAGTTTAGAATCAACTTCTCAATGATAGGGCGATCTTCCTGAATGGCTGGTATTCTAACTAAGCTTGTTTCTTCTGTGATTGACCCTGCAATCTACTTCCTTCATACTTCTAAGCCAGTTTGCTAGGCTGGCTTCATTTCTAATAAAGCTTTTCGGTTAGAAGCCATTGTTTGAACCTTCTTGGAAGGAGGAGGGGAAGTACAGCCTCAACGGATCTCCAGTGACTGGCAGTGGTAGGAGAAAGTCTCCCAAGTAGCCAGTGTTACTGGTTCAAAGGTTGGATGTTAAATGGGGGAAGCCCAGGTTGGCATATCAATGTAATAAAGAAATAATGTAGAGTTCTCTTTTCTATAGCTAAGAGTAGTGTTTTAAACTTTAATTTAATATAGTGAAAAAAGCATAGGTGATATAGTTGGAAGTTATTAAAGTCAGCATGTGGTTGATAACCCCAGGTCTTAGACAGGCAAAGTATATAAGCATGTGCTTAAATAGTAGTTCAGTTCTCTGGCTAGAGAGCAAATCCTAGAGCAGAAAATCTTTGTTCAAATCTTGGATCTGTGATCTTGGGCAAATCACAGGTTCTCAGCATCAATGTTGTCTGTGCAAAATTAGAAATAATAATAATGAGTGAACTATTTCAAGGCTGGTTCACATTTTGTAGGTATTATACCATAATACTGCAGGATGTTTAAAAAAACACATATAAACAATCAGGCGTTGCTTTTGAATGGAAGGGCTTTAATTGTTTCTGATAGTTTAGTGCAGTCTCTCCTTTTTGTGGTTTGGGTACTGGACTATAAAATGCTTTTCAGTTTTTTTTATCTTTCCTCTGTCACCTCAATTATGAAATAAGGCTTCTCTTGGATTCCAGGGTATTTCATCAATTCCATTTTATGCTGTTAATTTCTAACAGCAGAGTAGATTTTAGGCATGCTTATATTGGCACATAAATGCTTCTTTTCTGCAATGCCTGGATGAAAGCTCTTAGGCCTTGATGAGATTAGGCTTACCGACTAATTGACCAACCTACTAATTTGTCTATATAATGTTAACATGTGCAGTCATTTTAAGCACAGCAAGATTTGTTGGGCAAGCCTTCAGCTAAATACCATTCATTGCAGAAAATTTAGAGATGGGTGAGAAATTTGTTTCATCCAAATTTTTATGCGAATTTATCAGATTCACATCTGCCAAACCAATGAGTGAATCGAAACAGAGTCATGGACCGAAATTCATAGTTTCCCAAATGTAGTGCTACAGTTCCCCACTGAAAAAAAAATTGCAAAAAATATACATGATGGGAAAATGCACATAGAAATCCATATGCTATGGGAAAGTGTGCAAAAATGTGCACAATAGTGAAAATAATGCACAGAAAGATATTATTATAGGGAAAATAGATGTGTACATTAGCACAACTTGTGCAGAAAAATGCATATAGAGACATGCACATGAAAATGCCTAGACATTTTCATGTGGACTGCATTGTCAGGCCAAATGGAACTTAAGGTCACAAAAGTGAGAAACTAGATGGAACTGAAATTGACATTCACCCATCTCTTTTGCAGATGACAATGAAAAATGGATTATGAAAAATGTTAGTGTTCCCCAAAACTTCAGTTCAGAAATTAATAATAATACATTTATGTTTAAGTGTTCAAAAGACTTGGCATGCGTTACCTCTGCAATCTTTACAACAAGCCTGTAAGATGTTATTTCCCCCCAATTCATGTTCAAGGTTTTGTTGCTAACATTAAAAAAAAACACCCTCTTATACATCCAGCTGACTGTTAAGATCTTCAGAGGAGGCCTTTCTGGTTATTTCACAACCAACAAAATGTCACCATGTGACATCTAGAAAGGAGGAGGCCTTCCACCCTCTGGCACTCCCTCACCCATGCAGTTTGGGAGGCATTAAATGTATGTATTTATTTATTTAACACATTTTTATGCTGCCCAATAGCTGAAGCTCTCTGGGCGGTTTACAACAGTTAAAACCATAAAAAACAATATAATATAAATATAAAATTTAAAACCACAGATTAAAAACAAACAGCAAAGCTAGTTAGTACCAGCACTTTGAATTGGGCCCGGAAACAGACTGGCAGCCAGTGCAGATGAGAAAGCACTGGCATAATATGTTCTCATCGGCCAGTCCCCATTAATAATCTCGCTGCCCTATTTTGGACCAGCTGAAGTTTCCGGACCATTTTCAAAATGTAGTGATTCTTAAACACCTCATGAAAATGTATCTGTTCACGCAAGCTTTCCCTGGCTTGTAATTCATATCATGATGCTCCTCCATTTGATTGTTCTCTATTCTTGTTTCTAATTGTTTTAATTATTTTGTTATTTATTTATTTATTTATTTTTGTTCTACCTGTACTTGTTTTTTAACTGAGTATTTTAATAGTGATTTTAAAAACTTTGACATGTAAACCGCTTAGAGATGTTGTTGTATCAGACAGTATATACAAGTATTGTTAATAAATTAGTATGGGGGGGGGCAGTGCTGAGACTGAGAGACAATGAGGTGGATCCAGATTTAGTCTTGCTTAGAGAAGACCCATTGAAATTAATGAGACTTAAGCATGACTAAGTCTGCATCCAACCAAGTGAGCTCCATAAGGTACCTAATGAGTTTGTGGCTCAGGTGGCATTTGGGTGAGAGATGTTTGGCTCACAGCTTTCATTCTTAACCACTATGGTACACTAATGGTGCCATCCAATGTGGCTGCCCGTAAGCCTCCGGACTTGAGATTATGGGCATCCACTTGAGCATGGGAGGGCTTCCAATTGAGCCTCCCTTGCTGGCAAAAAGGCATAGGTGGCTGATTTTGGCCATCTGTGCCTTTTGCCCTTGCTCCTCCCTTCCCCAGGAACCAGATATCAGGAGAAACTTCCTTCTTCTGTCGCAAACCAGATGCAAGTTACCAGGTTGCCAATGGGTACCGGGCACTTGGATTTTTGCACCCCTGGCTGTGCTTAAAGTTGCATCTGTATATGGATTTAAGAAAACAAAACAAAAAAATAGATTGAGTCAAGTGAATATATGAATACATCTGATCTCTGCAAGTAATCATGTGCCCTAAGCTGATCCTGCACTTGTCCCTTAACTATCTGCCATACCACAGGTATGAATAAAAGTAATTCTCAGGCTGACTGTCGTCTGCATGATCCAAGGTATTGTCAACATGTTTACTGCATTTTGCTGTATCTCTGAAGTCACTGTAGGCCTGAGCTATGCTTAAGGGGTTGGATCCAGATGCAACTGGGCTGGTGGAAGTGGACTTTCCCACCCGCAGCAGCCTCTCTCGCCCCTTGAAAATACTACACAGAGGGTTGGGGACTCTGCTGAGTGTGGTAAGCTGTGGGGAGGGAGGGGGGAGGGAGGGGGGGATCCCCCCAAATCAGGCAGAGTCACCTTCCATGAGCGAAGCCCTTCCGTCAAGGGAAGGCAGATCCTGGATCCAACCCAAGTACCGATGCAACTGAAATAATTGAAGTCCCCCCCCCCCCAATTCCTTTAATGGTTAAGAAAGAGTGAATGCCCACAAAAGGGATAATCTGCTGCCATGATTAAGGTAACTTTCCTGCTTGTAAAAGTTTTCCTTTGGGGATTAATAAACTTATACAAATAGCATCTACTAAATTACTCCAGTTTGTTTTCCAGATCTCTTAAATGTACTTGCACTGTGACGCTGACGCATGCATTCTGGTGCTGGAGGAGCCTCTGTGCCCTTGTAAGAAGAAGTGCAGCCCCTTTAATAACCATTAGCTCTGTTATCTGGATACTTTCTAATTTCTCCTCTTTTGTTTGGGCAAATCTAATTTCTGATGCAGGCAAATGTTCATTGATTTCAGCTGCACAGGGCAGGCTTAAGTAATTGCTTAACATCTTGTCTGTTTTCTTATCCTCTGTTGCTTTAACTCTGTACCAATCATTCTTGAGAAGGTGACTTTGTAACTTTTGCCATTTGTTACAAGCCAATGGCATTTCCACATCAATGGAGCAGTGCCCTCAGAGACCTGGAACTAGCAGAGTAGAAGGGAGAGCATGGCGAGCACAGGGAGCATGTGGAAGCATGTCCAACTCGTTAAGTGTCCTGCTGCTCCCTGCTGGTTGACAAATTTCAGTGGGCACAGGGACAGAGGGTGGCTGCAGCAGCAATGGGGTAGGTTCCGAGCTAATTACAAGCCGAGTCTGCGCTTTAGAGATTTTTTGAGCTGGGGTGATTCTGAACGAATTACAAGTCGAGTCTGAACTTTAGATAAGTTTTGAACTAGGGTAATTCTGAACTATCTACAAGTTGAGTCCAGACTTCACAGAAGTTGGGTTGTTCAGCTTGTAATTAGCTTAGATGTTTCAAACTAGGGGTGCACTCTGAACTCCCCAGTTCTAAATGTCAGCAGCTTCACTAGCTCTAAGTATTTTTTAAATTTACCTTACACAGGTTTTGCTTCTACCCACAGTGGATGGGGAGGAAATGGATGGGGTGGTGGGGGACATGTCTGTGAGCTGCAAAGACCACTGTTGGGAAAAGAATGCTGGGATAGATGGGCCTTGGTCTGATCTAGCAAGGCAATTCACATGTTACTCTTGTTAGTCACTCTGCTGTTGCTCCAAATAGAGCACACCAGTGATATTGTTGCATGAATTATATGCTTGTGCCAGATATGAGTAAATATAAACAAGACATTTAGGATATGGTGCAGCTAGCTTCAAGCAATTGTATTATGCCAGGGATAAAATTGGCTAGAGTGTTGTACTGCTTATTGCAATTATGGTTTGGTTTTTTTGTTGGGTTGGGGGGGGGGGTTGCTACTGGCCCTTACAATAGAAAGTGATCAAAAAGTTTTCCATTTTATTTCTGTTTTGATGGTCCCATTAAATCTTATTACTCTGTTGGTGCTTTCTTCAGTCAAGTGCCTCAGGTTTGCTTTATAGGCAAGGCTTTTAACCCTGGGTATCCATAAATAACTCTACTACTCACTACAGTTTCTACCTTGCTGCTTGAGTTATACTTTAACACCAAGACAAATGGATGGTTTGAATGTTCCATTGACGGAGATGTCCTTGACTGTTGCCCACTTCAGAGGTAGCCTTTTCTTAGGAGGACTTGCTACCTCCAAAGGCCCAATGGGCTCTGTCTTCATATTCTCTCTCTTCTCTCTCTCTCTCTCTCTCTCTCTCTCTCTCTCTGCCATTAATTGGACTCTTATCAAGCTTCCTTATGTGCAATGAGCTGCCATGGGCCTCATTGACTCAACATGCACATCTCCCTACAAACAGAAGCTCTTCCAGCAAGATTCCTTTGTGCTGATCTTGATCTGAAATGGATGCATCAATATTAAACTAAAAAAAACCCCTAAAAACTAAAAATAGATACTTGATTTCTTTCAGAGACATTTGAGAAAACATTTGTATTTATATATTTAGGAGTACACATTGCAAATTCAGTATGCTGTGAATTCAGTCCAATGTTCAGGGCATTGGGGGGGGGGGGATAATGGCAGCTTCTTTACTTTCTACCAAAGAAGTCAATAGGACCCAGGAGGGAAAGTGCAATGTTTGGTGGAACCTTTGGCAAAAGCCTCCCTTTCCATTAGTGGTGGCATTTGGGATGAACAGCAGCAGCAGCAGCAGCAGCAGCAAACAAACAAACAAAAAAAGCCATTCCAGCTGGCAAGTCTAGCTGCTTCCCATCATTTTAATTCATCCACAGTGATTCTGGGGTCCCTAACACAGCATCCAGGGCTGCCGCTACCACTAGGCGAACTAGGTGGCTGCCTAGGGCGCATGGCTAAAGGGGGCACAGAAACGCTCCTCTCCTGCTTCGCCTGTGCCCCAGACCCACGCAGACACTCGCCCTTCTCTTCCTCCTCTTCCAGGAATGGACAAGGAAGGGAGGGCGCGGGGCCTGCGCTCCGCTTTCCACAGTGCGTGACGTGTGTACAGAAGAGGAGGAGGAAGACGGGAGCAAGCGAGCCTGATCTTCCAGCGGCAGCGGCGGCAGGAGCACGCGAGGCGTCAGGCAGCCGGGGCTCGCTGCGCTTGGCAACTCCGATCTGGGCAAGGAAGCCAAGCAGGAGAGTGGCCTGGTGGGCATGTGGCAGCAGCAGCTGCGCCCGTGAAGGCAGCTCCCCGCGGGGCTGCTCGGTTGGCGCCGAATCCTACTCCGCCTCCTCCAGGCAGGCGGGCTCGCCTCTGTCCGCCCGGGCGCAGCTGGAGCAGCTGGTGGCTGCTGATCTGCCGCAGCTTGGAGCCTCTTCTCACCTGCCTTCCTTCCTTCCTTCCTCCCTCCCTCCCTTCCCGGGCTGCGGAGGCCGGTGGCAGCAGCAGCAGCAGGAGGAAGCTCGCTCAGCCGACTCTTCCTCGCTGCCGCCAGGACTGCTGCCACCGAGGGAGGGAGGGCTCAAGTGGGAAGGGGGGGCGCTAAATATTTGATTTTGCCTAGGGCGCCAAACTGCCTTGCACCGGTCCTGACAGCATCACTCTGAAGCCGGGGCTGAAGAGGCATTGTAGAGGAATTAAAATGATTGGTGCCAGCCACCATCACCTGGGCCTTGCACTGAGAGAAGGCTGTAGGTGGCATTTTGGGTTGGCAGCAGGGTAGGCAGTGGGCCTTCATGAGGGCTTGCGGCGTTAGTAACTGCCTGATGGTACCAACTCCTGAAACTGGGACTGGGAGACAGTAAAAAGAAAGAAATAGGGCTACTAATGGGGACACAACTGAGCTGGACGGGACGACAAACCTTCCTCCTCTTCCTGACACTGTGGTGCATATTGTGCCTTTGCCTCAGCAATTTCCCCTATTACCTAGCAATCATTTTGTTTCTTTCTCCTATGCAGCCATCTGATTTTATGGGAAAAGATAAATATAGACCATAGGTGTTGAACCTCTTTCAGCCCAAGGGCCAAACTCCATTTCTGAGATGCTGTCAGGGGCTCTACTCCAGTGGTGGGCGAGGCTGAAGGCAAAAGGGTGGGCCCCAAAACACCAGCCTATTTTAGCTTCAAGCTCTTACCGCCAGTAACTAAGCCTTTGGAGAGGCATTTCAACCTTTTAGAAAGGGGGGAAACTGAGCAATCCTTGGTTGGGGGAAAGGGGGTGGGACCATGGGAAGTGGGTGTGGACATCTGGGGAACCCCAGGTGGGCCAGATTTGGCCTTCAGGCCGGTGGGACTGCAGCCCTGATATAGATGGTCATATTGGTGGGCACTTTTCTAGTTTGGCAGGGGAGGCTGGTGATGACTCCTATGTAAGTGTGGTTTCTTATCTAGGAATGTGTGTGGAGCTCGACTGGGGAGTGGAAGTCTGGCGAACTGGCTTGACCCCCCTGAGCTCCTCTTGCCTTATCTGCTTCCCCGGCTCGACTCACATCCTTGTGAGTCGAGCCAGGGAAGTAGCTTCCGGGTTCCCAGCGGCGCTACATTGTTTACGTAGAAAATGGCGTAAAATTTGTTAAAAACAGCCGCAATTTGCACAAGTTGTTATTTATTTATTTAATCTATTTATTCAGCCGCCCATCAGCCAAAAGGCTCCCTGGGCAGTTTACAAAACAAAGTAACACTAAAATCGCAACACTAAAAATTATGCAAATCGCAGCCGCTTTTGACGTATCTTACGTCATTTTTTATGTAAACAATGTAGAGTCGGGAACCCTGATGTTTGGCGAGCGCCTTGGCTGGCGCTCACTTTCAGCCCAACTTTGCAGGCACGGCGGTAGCACTCGTCGAGCATGCTGCGAGTCGGGTGGTGGGCAGGTTGCCCACCCCTATTAAAAGACCTCATCCATTGCAGCATTTATTCTGAGCTTTAGAGGAGCCATCCATGGTGCTGAACTCCATCCCCAAAACAGGTTTGCCACCAAGGATAGCTCCTGTAAAGCTTGGAATATAATCTGCAATGGTTAAGGAGCCCCATTGGCACAGGACTCGCCAGACTCTCCTGGTAATCAGGTGCTAGAATTTGATTGCTCCGCAACTGATCATAACAGTGTCCCTTGAATGCTATTGCAAAGTTGCTTTGTCCCTTTTCCTGCCCAGCCCAGTATGTGTACCACTCTTTCTCTACACATTTCTTTAGGATCCAGTTTCTTGTCTGAAAAACAAAACTGGGCTAACATAACAGGCTTACAAATTGTATAATTTCTACCAAATCACAGAGTAATTTTTATAGCTAAAACAACAAGCCACTGATGCTTAAATCAGTTACATCTAATCCAGACGATTACCGTGTGTGTGTGTGTGTGTGGTGTATTTTGGTACTGTCTGATTTGTTTCATAACACGTCATTCAAAATTTACACTCTTTTTCCCCTCAGTTTCTCAGCAATGAGATTTTTTAAAAAATGATAATCATAAATTGATGATTGGGAGATTTAAAAAGAGGGAGGGCATATATTCAAAATGAAACCTTCAGTACAACATAAAAGAGGTAATGTCACTGACAGCTTGTAAGAAATATTATTCTGGGAGAATATAGTGAATGTCCAAAATAAACTGAATCACGATCATTTTAATGAAACTTGCAACCAGTTAAGAATGCTTAGGCTTTGTACTCATCTGGGATTACGTGCCATTGAACTCAATGGGGCTTACATCATGTATAGGATTGCCGTGTTACTGTTGTAATCTATCACTCCTTTTTGTAAAATGGGAAATACAGTCTACTCAGATTAAAGTAACAATGATAGAATGTTTCCTTGCTAAGTCTTCATACGTAGGGGTGTAGACTTACCTGGTGCTCGCATCGCTGAGCCGCCCAGCGGACTTCTGAGTGCCTGGAAGTGATGCGATGGGTCCCGGTGCTGTGCCTGGAAGTGACGTAATGGGACCCCGGCACTGCGTTTTTCACGTAAGTACCATAGAAAACCACCTTAAAACGGCTGCGAATAGCAAATCGTGGCCGTTTTAAGGTGGTTTTCTATGTTACTTTCATGAATAACACAGCACCGGGGTCCCGTCGCCTCACTTCCTGGCACAGTGCCGGGACCCATTGCATCACTTCCGGGTCCCCAGCGCTGCGTTTTTCATGTGAATACCATAGAAAACCACCTTAAAATGGCCACGAATCTATGGCACTTAGGTGAAAGGCGCAGTGCCGGGGACCCGGAACTACCTCTTCCCAGCTCCTCTCCGGGAAGATATGCCGACCCGGGGAAAGGTAAGTCGGCGCGGAGCTCGGGGTGTGAGCGGGGCAAGTTCACCGAGCTTCCACCCCCTCTTGGATTTCTCATACAGCCCTACTTCATAGTAAGCTAAACTATGCAACATGCTTTATTCTTGATTGATCTAAAGTTAGCAGCAACAGTCCTGAAAATATGAGTTTTGATTAAGTCACATTGTCCCACTGATTTCTAGGGATGTGCACGGAGCTCGGTGAACTCGCAGGGCTCGACCCCCTGAGCTCCACTCAACCTCCCTTTCCCCAGCTCTACTTGCATTCTCACAAGCCAAGCTGTGGAAAGCGACTTCCGGGTTCCAGCACTACGTTTTTTACATAGTTTGGGCAGATGAAGCTCAGCAGCTTTGTGTGAAGGGGGACACAAGGTGCATCTTCATAGGAAGCTGAATCAGAACTGGGGAAGGGGGAAAGGAAACACACATCAGCTCTATGCCACAAATCCCCCCCCACAAAAGCAAGTCTTACCCCGCAAGGACCCATTAACCCAGCCCAGGGTGTGGGGGAAAGGCATGGAGACTCCCTGATGGAGGGCGTGAAGCGTCACCCACAACTTAGGCAGAAGACCCTCCTGTCCTACCTAGTAGGGAGGGGGTGGGGAGAAGATCGGGGTCCTTTCCTCCAGTTCCTTTGGGGAAGCAGCGAGAGAAGAACCACAACTGGAGAGGAAAGTAGATTCCGCTGCCTCACCTCCAGCCCCTTTGGGGGACTTTCCTGGGATAACTTGGGGGGAGGGAGGGAGAGAGGAAATGTGACCTCCCATTTGCATAGGGGAGGGCAAACTCTCACCCACACCCACAGCAGTTCAATGAGCTTGTGAGCAGTGCCACCCCGCATCTGAGGGCCTTTTGCCCATGAGGGGGAGGATGAAAATCCCTCCCAGTTCTTCCTCCCCCACCCCGAGAATGCCGCCCGCCATTTCTTCCTCCTCTCCTTCCGCTGAACCAGCTGACCCCCAAACCGGGCCGGTTGCGTGGATAAGGAAGACAGAATGGGGGCAGAGAGAAGCTGCGGAGGGAGCGAGTGGGAAGGAATGCGTAGTATACTATGTTATATTCTATGTAAATGACATAGATCTGGGGAACCCGGAGGTCCGGCGAGCGCTTCAGCTGGCACTCGCCGGAGGCTTGGGTGCCTATCCCTAATTTAAACAGTACTTTGTTGCAGTTAAATTTTGCTGGATTGTGTCCAGTTAGTTTTTGGAAAGCCTTTCATGGAATTATTATCTGTCTATTTATAAGAAAACATTTTGACATAAAAGGAAAGAAATAATAACTTTTATGTAATTTTATTTACATCTGAGAGAATAATTTAATACTTTTGAATAGGACAGCATGAAAACAGCAAACAGGCTGTGCATATCAGTGGACTTTAAAGACGTTTCATCACTATGTGTGATGCTTCTGTGTTGGGACAAAACAGAACACAGACTTTTCTATTTGAACCATTCTTTCTCATGTAATTCCTATTATAGGAGCTTGAAAATATTGGCATGGGGCTGAGGAGTTGGGTTTTTTTTTTAACTGCTGTATTTGACATTTTTCCGTTACAAAAGAACAATATACTAACCAACGTTTCATTAACTACTGATTTCAAACATAACCACTAGAGTGTTTGGTGTTTTTTTTTAAAAAAATATCAAAGTATTATTTTGGCTGAGACAGAAAGGCTGGGAACGAAATAGAAAGCAGCCTTTGTAAAAAAAAAAAAACTCCTGGATGACCAGAGTTTACATATTTCTTTGGATAGGAGAGAGGTGAAAGTTCTATTTCAGATGAAACAGAGATACAATGAGAGGAAGTACAAGGCACTGGTGCTTCCTGTCCCATCTCCTTGTCTCTCTGTCACCTCTGAAATTGAATCACATTAATCCAAATCCACTCCTTGAAGACTTATGCATCATCTATTGGAACTGTAGAGGTTTAAACATTTCAAATGGATGTTCTACAGCCATCAGTACAATTTCTGTAGGAATCTGATCTTGAAATGCAGCATCTCTGGGAGAACTGTAAATCAAGGTATGCATAGACTGCAATATGGAAGACCCTACTTTAAAAAGGTCTGCTGATGTGAGAGGATAGATCATGAGTCATGCTTTCTGGCAAGATTTCTTCCCAGACAAATAGGAATTTTCGTGAAAAAAGGAGCAACCCATGTGAAGCTTTTTCTTTGCCAGTTCTTCTATTTCATAGCTCCATAAGCTGCTGCTACTAAAGTAAAGAAACAAGCCACCTTGTCCATCAATTCTTTTTTAAAAAATTCAGCATACAGAAATAAGTCATGTGTCTTATTCTTCTACTTCCCAAGAAATGCATGTACTTTCAGAACTCTTGGATGCTTAACAGTGTAGCATTACAGGAACCTTTTGTGGAAAACATCATTTTATAAGCACTATAACCATGGTGACAAACCAACATGAGGTATCCAGCATCCATATCCACAGAAAAGGATAACTGCATCTTTCTGCCAGCTTTACATCTTCTGTCACCTACTGCTATGGTACTAAAGCTGACTAGACCCTTTAAACTTGTAAAATATGTATTTTCCTCATCCCCATTATTGATAAAAAAGGAATAAATGTCAGAGTACGGAATCAAATGGGCTCCTCACTTGTATTTTTAGAACTAGCAATGAAACGACTATTAGGGCTGCTTGATACATTACATTTTTTTAGGTGGACATCTCCCTCAGACATTTAAATGCATAACCAAAATTGTCAAGCATCCAGGTGGCAAACATGTGTCTGCAAACAACCTTATAATAACTTAGTTATTATATTTTGATATCAAATGCTTTTCTATGACTGAGGAACAGCTGTGAAGGATAGATGTGCAAGCCCAACATCAGCAAGGCCAGCAGCACCCAGCACCAGAAGCCTATGAACCACCATTGTAGACTTCCCACAGTGCCTTAGAGCAACACTACATCAGGTATTCTGGGGCATGGGAAGGAATTCAGAATGATGGCTTGTAGTTGCTGTGGCCTGGTAAGCCCATGGAGGGTGGTATGGGAGGACCAAAAACAGTTCTAGTTTTGTGCTCATTAAAAATTGCTAGTACAGAATGCAAAACCCATAATGATTTTTTCTGGAGGACCCAGAAGGTTCCTCCCTCATTCTGCTGACAAATATTTCTCTAAAAAAGAGATGGGTTTATAATCCTTCATGTTGCAATAATTTCCCCATTTTCTTTTGCTGCCCCTTTTATACCACTTGGGCATCCTCAGCTCTGAATACTTACACAGTGCCACTTCTTTTTCTTCTTTCCAATTCATCCCATCACATATATTCTGAAAAACCCACATTTCCCATGAAGCTGTTGACTAGTCTACAGCACCTTGCTGTGCCCAGACTTTCTTTATAGTAGGAGGAAAAGTAGCATCTTAACCCTATATATATTACTGTAATGCACTCTATGTGGGGCTGCCCTTAAGGCTGCTTCAAAAACTGGAGCTAGTGCAGGATGCAGCAGGTCGGTTGTTGTCCAGAGCTGCCCCTTTTCAGCATGCAACTCCTTTGCTGAAGGAACCGCACTGGCTACCTATTCACTCCCGGGTCAGGTTTAAGGTTCTGGTACTTGTGTACCAAGCCCGAAACAACTTGGGACCACCAGGTTACCTGAGAGAGCACTTCTTCCCATACCAACCTGCCCGGTCACTGAGGTCATCAGATGGCATGCTCCTGGTGGTTCCTCGTGGTCCTTTGACCCAACTGGAGTCCACCAGAAGATGAGACTTCAGTGTGGTGGCTCCATTTCTGTGGAACTCCCTGCTTCTGGAGGTCAGGCAGGCTCCGACACTGTGCTGCTTTCTGCACCTGCTGAAGACCTCCTTGTTCCGGGAAGCCTTCTCTGCTGTCCAACCACCATTGAAACGTTTCTTTGTTTTCAATATATTGTTTTTGTTTGTTTTATCTGCTTTTATCTTTTTATTGTTCACCGCTTTGGAATCTACTTGGATGTGGAGCAGTATACAAATACTGTAAATAACAACAACAACAACAACAACAAAATATGAATTTAGGCATGCCCAACCAATTACCTAACTCTGCACTGGATCAGGCTGTAAGGCAGAGATATTGAGCCTCTTTCAGCCCGAGGGTCAAACTCCATTTCAGAGAAGCTCTCAGCGGCTGCATTCCAGTGGTGGGCGGGGCCAGAGGCAAAAGGGGCAGGGCCAAAATACCAGCATATTTTAGCTTACTGCTCTTCCTGCCAGTAACTAAGTCTTAGGACAGTGTTCTCCAACCTTGGGTCCCCAGATGTTTTTGGCCTACAACTCCCAGCATGCCCCAGCCAGCATAGCTGGCTGGGGTATGCTGGGAGTTGTAGGCCAAAAACACCTGGGGACCCAAGGTTGGAGAACACTGTCAGGAGAAGCATTTTAACCTTTTAGAAGGCGGGGGGGGGGGAATGAACAAAAGGCAGTATACTACCAAAGGATCAATGGCCAGGGAAAAGGGGGTTGGGCCAGGAAAAAGGAGTGTGGTCATCTGGGGAACCCTGGAGAGCCAGATTGGAGGCTGGATTTAGCCTCCAGGCTTGAGGTTCTGTATCCCTATTGTAAGGGAAATAAATAGAGAGAGAGTTGAATGGCTTTGCTCCACAGGACTCCTATAAAATGCCGCTTTACTTGTGGCATAAGCATAGAATGAGGCTGTACAGTAATACCTTGGATTACACGTAACTTGGTTTGAGAGCGTTTTGCAAGACAAGCAAATTTTTAAATATTTATTTAATATTTTTTTACTTGATATACAAGCGACGTCTTACAATACAAGTACTGTAGTACGGCTTAAATTAAAAATCTCTGTACAAATTTTTTGGGGGAGATTTCGTTTTGATATAAGAGTGTTTTGGATTACAAGCACCTTTCCAGAACGAATTATGCTCTCAATCCAAGGCATGACTGTACATTTCTAAGGGGATATGTGAACGCTTTCAGTTTGCTAATCTGCTACTGTGTCTCCAAATTAACCTACAACTCTTGGATCAAAAAACTGACACCTGAGCCTTGAGCTGATGTTCAAGTACATTGAAAAAGTATGTGTGAAAAGATCATGACTGTGGCAGCTGCTGCCCCTACTCCGACAGCAGCTGTTCCTACTCTCTCAGCATGGCCAACCTCCATGCATTGGAGAGCACATCTGCACAGTGATCCAGCCACATGATGACCAGTACACCAGAAAAACAGGCTGCATGGATTGCCCGCTTTGAGCCTATGCAGACATGCCCCACCAGCACACAGAGGCCAGGCTTGTGGAAGGGTGGAAACAGGTGATGCAGTTCATAATCTGACTCACATGTACACTTGCAACATGAGGCTCTGACCACATGACCAATACACCAGAAAAGCAGCATGTAAGGATTGCCCACTTTGAGCCTATGCACTGTGCAGACATGCCCCGCTAGCACATGGAGGCCAGGTTTGCAGAAGGGTGGGAGGGTCAGGTGATGCAGCCATGGTCTGTCTCACACTTGCAACATACTGTGAATGCCAACACAGGGTTAATTTGAAAGCATTTCTTCGATATCTGAAGACATGTGAAAACAGTTCACAACAAAACATGATAAAAGTAATATGAAGCAATGAAAGTAGTTCAAATGGTTATGTCAATTTCTCCTGACTCTTATTCCCAGAAGAGCTTGCATATAAATCGTTTGGCTGTGTGGTTAGATGCTAGAAGAAATTCAGTTTGTCTTATTGTTCCCCGGGGACTCGAGTAAACAGCTCATCCCAGTGTGTATACCAGGATGTTAAGAAGATGCTAATGAAAACACCTTAAAATGTCAATAGCTGTAAATAAATCATAACGTTTATAAATGCAGTTTAATTCCATATGCTGTTTAATGGAAGCAGAATGAAGGCGGCTCAGCAAATACCTGAGAAAAGCTTGTACAAAATTGAATAGAGCACACTGTTGTTTTAAGGCGTTATGCTAAAGCTTTCCTTCTTTCCATCCTTTCCCGTCCTTCTTTGTCAAAATGTGATATTGACTGTCAACAAACATAACAAAGCCATATTAAAAAATGCCTTCCAGTTTCTTTGATGGAACGATTGTACCACATTTTAAAGCATTTTAATATTGAAAGCGCAAGACAACTATTAAAGTGTAATGGCACAGAACATCTTGGGGTGGTGGGGGTGGAGGAAGGAAGGATACAGAAAAAAACCTTGTTGAGGGTTCTCATTTATGGCTGATATTTATTGCCTTTGCATTCTTATGGTATGCCTCTAAGTCAATTGAAATGCAAGTGCTAATGAAACCCCAACCATAACACATTCATTCTCTTCCTCCACCAAATGAGTCTACAAGAAGATGTAAATGACTTACATATATCTGCAGCTCAGGTTTTATTGTTTTAGGTTAATTTATTCTCTGTAATATTCTTAATGAAAGTAATGACTCTTACACTAGTTTGTATAGTCACATCCTGCAATTTTATTAAATCATGCTGGGAAAATGCATATTGGCTGCCCTAAACATTTCTGAAGTTTTCATGTTACATCTAATATATAAAGGCAATCTCCCAGACGATTATCGGAACAGTATATTTTGTTATCCTTTGTTCCTAATTTCATCTCACCAGGGTATATCTACTGTAAATAGCTGCTGAAACTGGGGAAGCTGTAACAAGACTGCTGGGTTGTATTTCCCACAGAATATGGTGGATACAGAAATATTCCAGAAATAGGAACTAATGTAGCAAATTAGTTTCTGAACATTTTCTTTTCATCTATGCAATTGCTGCATAGATGATAGCAATCTAAAAACATTTCATTTGGACAGAAGAATTTTATCTTTCTTTTTTCAATGTCTGAATTAATCAAAATGTATGTCACAAAAGAGTAAGAGGAATATAATGGTTCCCTCAGCAGCATTCAAGGACCCAATCTTATGAACAATTAAGGCAGTAATGCTGGAGGTGAAGCTTGTGTTTCGAAAGGAAGAGGAATGTAAGAACTTTTCCATGCAGGCATTAGATCTTTCCTTTAATTATCAAATTCAGAAAGTTAGCCATGTTAGTCTTTTACAGAAAAGCACACAAAAATAGAGGCTTGTGACACCTTAAAATCAAACAGATTTATTGTGGAATAATTTTCTGTGGACTAAAATCCACATTGTCCAGTGGGTGGTAGATGTACACACACACACACACACACACACACACACACACAGAGAGAGAGAGAGAGAGAGAAGCAGTTGTAAATGGTGAGGCCATAAGAACTTAAGAAAATAAAAGCCATGTTGAATCAGATGAAGGGTCTATCTCAGCAACAGGTAATTGGTACCCATGGGCACCAGTGTGTGTCCCTACGCATCAATGTGGTCTGAGACCGTTTTCATGGTACCCACCAAGGTGCTCTACCTGTCCCCCTTTAAAATAATAATAACAACAACAACAACAACAACACCTTTCCTTACCAGCAGCTGGGATTGCTGTGAAATAGGTTTCTGTTGGTGCTGAAAACTGTGGTTTGAAAGGCGTTGTTTAGGGTGTTGCAGTTCAGATGCCACCTCTGCCCTGTACCTGGTGTTTTGGGCAGTTTGTTTATCTTTGTGACTAGCCACACTTTCCATGTCAGCCATTTTGTGGGGGTGCCCAGGACAGTTTCTCAAATTGCCAAATGTGCCAATAGCCCCAAAAGGTTGTCTACCCCTGATCAAACTAGTCCAGCATTCTTTTACAGTTGGGGTTTCATTAGCACTTGCATTTCAATTGACTGAGAGGCATCCCATAAGAATGCAAAGGCAATAAATATCAGCCATAAATGAGAATCCTGTACAAAGTTTGTTTTTTTCTGGCCAACCAGCTGCTTGTGGGAAACCTACAAGTAAGATATGAGTGCAATAGCACCAGGGCAGAAGGCCATACAATGCTAGAAGAGCAGTCAGCAACATTTCTATGCAAAACTCAAATGTATGCAAGATAAGAGCCATATTAAAACATGAAGGGGATGGACTAGGCCCAGCTGTATATATTACTATGTATGCCGGCCATGCCCTCTGCCACCATGTGTTTGTTGTTGGTCTGAAGGGGACCTACATGAGTACAGATGTACACCTGCAAAATGCTTCCTCCACAGGGACAGGAATCTTGGTCCATCAGTGCTCCTGTCCCCACGGAAGGTGCTCTACATGCGTACATCTGTACATGTGTAAATTGCCTTCAGACAACACATGTCAGCAAGGAGGCACGGCCAGTGTCTATCTCGGTGTCTATGGGGCAGGCACACCTGGTTACTCTAGCTAATCCCTTCATGTGTTTGTGTACCAAACACCTGAACATTTCTAAGCACAGTGACCATTCAGAATCGCAATAATTCACTTTAACATACTCTTCCTAGCTTTGCTGTGCTAATCTAACACATACAGTGGTAAAGAAGACCTCAGCCTTGATTGCATGCTAAATGCAGAGCATTAAACTCCTTGATGAATGCTATTTCAACCGTTTCGTACTGCAGTTTGCCTTTGAAGTTCTTATGTTAGTTTCCTGGAAGACTGAAATGTTCTCCCACTGTTTTCTGAACATTGCCATTTAATGTCAGATGTCTATGTCCAGTTATTCTTTTGTACAGAGACAGCCCTCTTTCTCCTATGTAAGACAACAGAAAGGCATTATTGGCATGGGATGGTATGTATCACATTGGAGCAAATGAGTCCCTGAAGACATGGTTGATGTTATTGGGTCCTCTGACAGTGTTGCTTTCTATTACCACCACTATGGCCTGTACCTGTTTGCCCAGCTTGCTGCACGTGATACCAAGAGCCATGTTTTCCACAGTGCCCCTGAAGACAGCAGTCAGCTTCCCCCACAGCAACCAAGCTGCCCTGCAATGCCAACAAAACAGACTGGGCTTCGGCTGTCATAATGAGGCATAGCAGAGCGGGGCAGAGCACATGGGAGGAGGTGGTAGAACTTCACTCCAAATGCTACTGAACTCCCTTCCTCTTCCAGGTTGGGTGGGGAGGAGGATAAGATGGAAAACATACATGGGCAGAGGAAATGGAGGCCAGAAGCCTTCCTAGTCAGCAGGTCATGGAGGCTTTGCAGCTCCATGAAGACACTTCAGCCGAGGGGTTCTGCCTGACCACACCGCACTGCTCCATAGCAGCAGCATCCTGTGCAAAGTAAGAAAGTTCCTAAAGCAGGGGTGCACAACCTCAGGCCTGGGGGCCAAATCCAGCCCTCCTGGGTCCCAGCCCAGCCTTGCAGGGTTCCCCAGATGCCCCCAGACCCTTTTCCCCTGACCTCGCACCAGTTCTCCTGACCACCAATTGTTTGGAGGTTTCCCAGCTTTTGTGCATTTTTTTTAAAGGTTGAAATGCCTCTCCTAAGGTTTAGTGACTGATGGGAAGAGCTTTAAGTTAAAATATGCTGGAATTTTTGGCCCTGCCCCTTTTGCCCTGCCCCTTTGGCCTTCAGCCCCACTCACCACTGAAATCAGCCCCTGAGATCTTCTCCAAAGCAGAATTTGGCCCTCACGATGCAAGAGGTTCAACAGCCCTGGCCTAAAGCATTCATTGGAAGTCTGTTGCAAGGGATACCAGTGCACCGGGCTCAAAGGCATGAGAAGCATCTCCCTCAGGATCTCCCATTGTACCCTCCCAAGCAGCTCCTGCAGGTTTTTCTCTTGTCTGCCCCAGCTGGGCACCCCTTTCCCGCACTTCAGTAAACAAGCAGACTTGGCACCCATTTAAATTGATCCCAACTTATTGGACTGCTCAGCAAACTGAGGCTGTCCCGTCCACTTGGCTTCTCTCTTTCTCATGAGTGCCATGGGACCCTGTTGTAGTGCTCATCCCATATGGTAGTTCTGTTCAATAGATTTCTGTTAATGATACATGGATAAGGTGCCCCTCCATGTAAAATCTCCTCTGAAAGAGAAACATCGGGTAGTTTATTTTATTTGTAGAGCTCTTGGAATGCTTAAAAGAGGAAGGCTGGTTTTGCAACAGGCTGTGGCAAGTGATTATTCTGTGAGTATTGTTCAAGGTTATGATGAACTTTCTTGTCCTTCTCAAAGCTGTCTTGGCGACACACAAAAATATCCTAGCAATGTTTCTAGCTGTGCTCCTTGTGCCTTTTCTCTGCCACTCTGATACTCCATTGCAATCAGGTTTTTGTTATACATCTCTCTATTTTATAATGTTCTTAACGCTGAATTTATCAGCTCAGTATAATTACAGCTACAAGTGCCACAATAAGTGTCAATAGAGTCGGAAGAAAAACCTCACAGATGGTTTGGCACTTGGACAGAAAACCATTTTGTCTTTTATTGCTGCCTGATTTTTTCCCCCCTTTTCCTTTTCAGAAGGAACAGTCTCTTTACTATCCAGATTCTGTTTATAGCTACCATTTCCTCCTTTATTACACACAGTGCTTACAAATGCAAAGTTGTGATATTCTATCTTCACCTGTATTGCAGTCAGGCAGACTTAAGAAGGAAGGCCCTTCATAGGACTGTGCCTTTCCATTAGGCCAATTAACATTTTATTTTATTTTTAATGTTCAGCTGAGGAAGCACAGAGATACTAAACCCTTCAAAATCTTGTAGACTGTATCCATATGAACATAGGGATAGTTAAAGTATTCAGTATATCTCAAGTGGATATTCAGCAGGGAATACCTGACCTCTGTACTCCTTTACATATACTTGTACGGCTACCTTCCCCAGATGGAGGCACATGTTTAGTGGATCATGTGAAGATATAAGAGGAACATAAGATTTGCCTTTGCCTTGCATGATCAGACCAGGCTCCATCTTCTTCTGCAGTATTCAATTTCTAACAGCAGCGAAGCACATGCCTCTGGGAAGCTCATAGGAAGGCTGTGAAGTTGGTCGCCCTCCTTGCAGTTTCCCCCCAGCATTTGGCTCAGAGAGAGAGGTCTGCTGCTGCTGGACATGCCCAGACCAATTTATCACCTCAGCAAGAACTAGACCTCAAACTCAGGTCTTTTCACATGCAGATTTGGCCCTCCAAGGCTTGTGGCATAGTCATAGAAATGTGCTATGATGAGCAGCTATGAATTACAAAGTGCTTTCTCACAGTATTCCTGGTGGTGTTTAGCATGTTAGCTTGAACAAAGACAACTGTGACTTTTGAAACACTATGGGAGCAGTGGCGTAGCGTGGGTTGTCAGCACCCGGGGCAAGGCAAGTAATTTGCGCCCCCTAACCCGTGGATTTTAGCACTCGAGTCTCTTCCACTAGATTAGTTAAAGAAACCCTGATCCGTGCTCTTTAGCGGGCAGAGACGGTCTCCTTCATTAACATGAAAGCCTCTCAGAAGGCACCTCCACTACCTTACACGCTATGATTTGTTTTACATTTTTATGTATTTATTTATTGCATTTATATCCCGCCTTTTTTCCTGCAAGGAACCCCAGGCGGTTTACATAATAATCCTCCTCTCCATGTTATCCTCACAACAACCCTGTGAGGTAGGTTAGGCTGGGAGTCAGTGACTGGCTCGAAGTCACCCAGTGAGCTTTATGGCAGAGTGAGTGGGGACTAGAACCCGGATCTCCCGAGTCCCAGTCCAACACTCTAACCGTTAGGCAACCCTAGCTCCTTTGAGCATCGAAGAGGTTAAACAGTTGCTGCTGAATCAGTTACAAAATTCAAACGAGAAACTCACAAAAACAGTAGCAACCCATTGAAATCAATGGCATGCTTTCGTTTTGTTCCGTGTTAATTTATTCTAGAGGAACCGCTGCCTCCGCCTCCGGATCTGTACTCACAATCACCAAATCCGAATTGCAATCTCCACTTAGTCCCTATACACGCGTTTACCCAGATCTGCCTCTTGGCTCCTCCTTCCACCCCACGAAGGGGCGTTTAAAAAGTGTTGAATACCATCTTGAGAATTCAAACGGTTAGAGACAAAAACAACCAAGAGTCCTGTGGCACCTTAAAGGCTAACCCATTTATTATGGCATAAGCTTAAAGTCCATATCATCAGATGCATGAAAAGTTATCCTGACTTACCCTGAGCTGCAGGTAAATGTTTAAAGTTGTTCCATTTGTTTGTTTGTTTTTAAAGTTTTGAATTTGTTTCCAAAGTTTTCAGACTGGTTTTTAATGGGCCAAGGCGGCTCCCCGCCATTTGTGCTGGCTCGCCCATCATGTGCCCCTTCTTAAGAACACGTCGCTCAGGTTGCACATCCCGGGCTATGCACATACTTTGGGCGCGATCCAGTGGGACTTTACTCGTGAGTAAACGTGCGTAGGGTTGAACTACTGGTCCCCTTGCTTACAATTAGCAGGGAGCTCGGCGAAACTTCCTTCGGGAGTGCCAGACTTTGAAATCTCCCTCCCCCCCCAGCCCGTTTTGTTTTGTTTGGTTTTTGTTTTTCCTGCCGCTCTGATCTCTGAAGTGTTACTAGTGGCACCTCCTGGATCTCTGCCTTGACGGAGGCAACAGCCAATCAGTAGCCAAAAGGAGCCGTGTATACAGCAGAATGTCCCCTTGGGAGCCGCTGCACTGTCCCTCCCCCAGATAGTTCCTCGCTCTCTCTTCGCACCCACCGCACCGCACGCCTGGCACCCCCCCCTCCACAGTGGGCGGCGACCCGGCGGCTCGGATCGGATTCGCACAGCCAGCACTGCAGAGAGAGTGAGTGAGCCAGGCAGGGGCAGAGAGCTGCGAGTGCGAGCGCGCCCCCCCAGATGTTGCGCCCGCCCCCCCCTGCACCCCCCACGCTACGCCTCTGTATGGGAGTCATGTCTTTATTGTACACTTCCAAGTGAACAATAAAGGAGTAGACATTGACCTTGGAAGGGAGGAAAGAAAGGGATTGAAGCAGGAGGAGGAAAACAGACAACTGAATTGGAACTCTGAAGTGGTGAACTCAGTGGAACGAGATGCGTACTGCAACCTATCTGCTTCAGAATCAAGTCACCATCAATTCTCTACAAATTGGATGTTGGGGGTAGAGGAAGATTTAAAGCACAGTCTGGGCAGGCAGGAACAGAGGCCAAATCTTTCTACTCATCCATGCTTCTCCCCACCTGTATTCGTTTACCTGTTTTTCTCTCAATGGAACTCCAGGACTGGAAGTAGAACTCACACTGAGAAAAATGGCTGGAGAGAACAGAACTTTACATAAGTTCTGATCCATCTTTCCTGCTTGACCATATCCCACTTTAAATTTCACTTTTCTCCCCCTGCCTTCCCAATGCCCATTGTATAAGTAATCTGCAGGATACAGATTGAGCTGGGTCCTCTCACCATCACATCTAGCTCACCCTTACTGGGACCCACAAATTTGGTGTAAAGTTCAACTATATCAATGTGTATGAAGAATGTTACTAAAGTTCCTGAAATTCTTTTTATTTCCCTTGAGATTTGTCTAAGCATGATACTACATTATGGAGTCTCCATATTGCTTTTACTTCTGATAGAATTCTACTGATAACTAAAGCTCCTTTAGGCCTTAGCTAGGACATATTTTTACTTGAAGAAGAAGAAACCTGAAAGTCAGTATGGCATACGGGTAGATAGTTGGATTCAGACTGGGAGATCTCAGTCATGAAATTCACTGGATAACCTTGGGACAGTTACTGTCTTTCAGCCTAACATACCTAGGGAATCTATGATAATTTTATCTTTGCTCACAAAACATGCAAGCATGTCCTGTTCTAAGTATTGAATACAATTGCAAGTGCAAGCATGTGTCCGCTGAAAATATTTGTAAATTGGTGAACATATGCCTGCATTCAATTTGTGCAGCTTTCCTAGTTCAATTTGTGCAACCTTCCTGATTTGCAGAAATTTCCCCTGCAGACTGAATCAGCCCCACTTTGTAGGGATGTTACTTTTTGTGTGTGTGAACCATTCAGCAAGTGCAGACTCGCCTTGTTCAGCTCACGCAAGTCTGTTCACAAATGTTCTCCTTTTTAGCTCTGTTCAGCGCACCATTTGCGAACGCAAAAAACAGATCGGTACATCCTCACCGTTCATGAATGCAAAAAAACCAACAAAAAACCCAGAATGGTGACATCCCTACACTTTAGTCTATGGAGGAAAGTTGCTCAAATTTGTGTAAATTCCATGTCCAATCACAGCTCGGTCTGTGCAATTTTCCTGTTCATGCAGGGCGAGTAGCGATCCAAAACACGAACAGGAGTTGGGCATGACAAGCTGCCAGATGATGTCTGGAGAATCCCAGTGATCTCAAAAACATCACTTGTTCACCCATCCCTACGTGAGTTTTTGCGAGGATAAAAAGGGATAACTCACTCAGTGTGCGTACAACAACCGAAAATCCTACAAGGAAGGGTGGCATACAAGTGGGATAAATAAAAATTATTTCTATTCAAAGAGATATCAGGTTCAAATAAACCTTTTTAAGGTGCAATCCTATGCATGTTTAGACAGAAAAAAAAGTCCCACAACTCCCAGCATTCCCCAGCCAACCATTCTGGCTGGGGAATGCTGGGAGTTGCTTAGACAGAAAAAAAAGCCCAACATTTTATTTATTTATTACATTTATCAATCGCCCATCTGGCCGGTCACCCGGCCACATGCATAGGATTGCACCATTAGGATGCAATCTTATGGCTCTCTGACCATGCCTGGGGGACCATAGGATAATGCGGAGTCCACCCTGCAGCCTTGGAAATTGGCTGTCTATATATTTTTGAGGGTGAGGGGAGCATGGCGGCAATCCTATCCACCGCGCTGCTCCTACCCTCAATTGGATGCCTGTAATTCTCCAGGTTCAGAGGGTTATGGGCAGCCACATAGGATGTGGCTCTTAAATATCTTTACATAAGTTCCTTTCAGGATCTCTGTCTGTATTAAGTATTAATAGTAGGAACAGTGTAGACCCAACCCACTGTTGACAAAGATATATATATATATATATATATGTTAAAGAACTTCCAATGGCTAGGAAATTATAGCATTACAATAAAGCTGTAAGGGTACTTACTGGCAGATAAATATGACAAGGGATCTCAATGATACTTCCCCACATAATCATATTGTGGGAAATGGGAATTGTGTGATGGAATTTGCAGTAATGCTTTAGACCTGAATGACTTTAATAAAGAAAGTGTGGAGGATGAAAATTTCATCGCTTACAGAAGAAGTACTCCAGTCTGTCCAAGGAGCAATGAAGCAATTCATCTTCCCGTTTTGAAAATATGCTGTACACCAAGAAAAATGCCTAGAAGTCCGCTAAGGGGAGGAGAGAACAGCTTGCTACACTAGGAGTGATTTGAGAATAAACTGGCCCTATCCAGAGGTTCCACTGACAGTTATCACTATAGTATTATTCACATGTTTGTGTAGAAGTGAATGTATAGAGAGGGTGAGTGGAATTGCACTGTTGGCTTCACCTGTGT
Organism: Shinisaurus crocodilurus; assembly: GCA_021292165.1. Classification (NCBI taxonomy): domain Eukaryota; kingdom Metazoa; phylum Chordata; class Lepidosauria; order Squamata; family Shinisauridae; genus Shinisaurus; species Shinisaurus crocodilurus. The sequence goes on from CM037880.1 coordinate 41,180,594, forward strand.
TCTCCATGCATTCACCTAAACATGTGAACTAAGACTATATACAAGCAGACCATGCACAGGCTCTGTATGCACAATCAGGGGATCCTGCAAAATGTGGAGAGAGCTTGTGCATATAAAAATCGCATTAATTTTGTTTATCTTACTACATTTATTCTCCACCTTTCCATAAAAATATGCCCAAGGAGGCTAAAAACAGTAAAATCCATAATTAAAATAAACAGTAACTGACAATATAAAACCATCTAAAAACATCAAATAAGAGCATATAAAAATATAAAAACACCCATCAGTTAAAAGATCATTAAATTAAAATATTTAAGTGTGCATAAGCACATCTTCAGGGGAACTGCCTGGAGAGTGAGGGATGGGGCCAGTGGACATGATCCTGCTCAGTCTACATAAGTAAATTAACAGAGCCATCCTATGGACTGCTAGATCGTGTCTAGATGAACAGAAGAACAGAAGAGCCCTGCTGGATCAGACCAAGGGTCCATCTAGTCCAGCATTCTGTTCACACAGTGGCCAACCAGCTGCCCACGGGATCCCACAAGCAGGACATGAGTGCAACAGCACCCCCCTGCCCGTGTTCCCCAGCAACAGGCTTACTGCCTCTGATATTGGAAAGATGGTGTTTTGCCACAGGATCCCCAAAAGGGATTGGCAAAGGTTCTTTGTGGGATTTTCTGACCATAATAAATACTCCTCCAGGAAGTCAAAGCCAAACATGTTTATTGTAAAGTTGAGCCACAAGTACAACAATGCAATCCCCAGTTCCCTGATGGAAATCCCACCCCTTAGCTGCACAGTCACTGTTCAACCCACCCGAATGCTAAGTCCAGCAGCTCTCCGCCTGGGTATTGCGTCTCCACGTTGGGCTTCTGCAAGGCTCTCTGCACAGCGTCCTCTGCTCCTCCTCGCTCCTTCCAGTTCTTCAGTACTCCACATGCAACAACCACCACACTCTCTGTCTGCACTTGCTCTTCTTAAATAGCACCAAGCTCCTTGGATTGCAGATCTCGTGCTTCATTGCTAGTACCTGTGCTGTTTGCCTGTCATCCCTCTGGCCAGCAGTCAGATCACGCGCAGGTGAGTTGCTCTTGATTGCATCAGGCTGGCAAGCAGCCAAGTAGTCAAGGCCGGTTTGCTGATAGCTTCTTAAAGCAAACCTACTTTCTTAAAGCAAACCCAGAGCATAGAGGCAGAACTCTGTACAACACTCCTGTACTCCTCGCCATCTTCCGCAATTCCCAGTACAGATGGTCATATAGGATTGTTCGGATCCCCAGCTATGAGGTTGGAAAATGGTTTCAACCTCATAGCTGAGGATTGGAGCTCTGATCCCGCTCTCCCCCTTGCAGCCAGAGCAGAAAGAACCATACCAGCTGCGTCTCTGAGGTCACAAGAATGACCTCACAGGAGGGCTTTCAGGGGTGTTCTGGGGAGCAGGGAGGGGAGGAGACCGGCAGTGCCAAGATACAGTGGATCCTGGTGGTGCCTCAGCCTCCTACCCTCCCACTCCAAAGAAATCCCACTTAGACAGCTGAAATCAGATGTCTAAGTGTTTTGCAGGGTGGGGGGAGTGCGGAGGCGACCTTTCCCTCTGCGCTCCTTCCGCCCGGCATAGGATGCCCATAATAAAATATTCAGAGGGTTACAGGCATTGGATTGCACCCTGAGTCTCATGGATTTCAATAGGTCTACTCTAAATATGACTCAATCTGGATCCAACCCAATAATTTCTACACAGATGGATGTTAAACGTATCAGCTAAGAAGAGGGCATAAATGATAACTAAATTTGTTTTATGTTATATTTAGAATGGTAGAGCCAGTTCCCTTTAGTCTAAAGCAGCTTCTAAAACCATGCATCATCCACACTCTGCATTTTCATAAGCATTGTTTCAACCATCTGAACATCTTGATTTTGTTACTGACCTCTTAATAATATACTCATTATAGAGAATAAAATCTAAACCAGTTGGCCTCCAGGTTGACCTCTGGCTTTGGCCCATGATAAACACTGGAGAAGATCTTAACCAAAAGCCACAGCTATTTGAGTGCACATGCAAAGGTTCGGGAATGGTTCATATGTTTCCTCCCATTGCATTACAACAATTTTCCCCCCTGGAAGTTAATAAAAGCACCGTCTATTTGTACCTGCCATTTGCCTTAGGAGACGGCGGAAGATAATGAAAATATTTTACTATCTATTTTCAAATTATAAGCTGTTGTTCCCAAAGAATGTGAAAACCCATGTATATTATCACATTATTGTTCTCCGGGGAATGCAGTCACTATAGTGATTCTAATTACATGGCTTCATTAACTTTCTACATTCTACCTGTTATGGGGGTTTCACATTAAGAACATTTGCATATGCAGGAAATGAATGCTGTTTGCAAGGAGCTAATGTCATTAAACATTTAAGTAGCTCCTTGCAGATAAACAAGAGCTTTTTGCCAGAATCTCCTTTTTAGAATCTCTTTTAAAACACTCTGTTTAAAATAGGGTCAGCACCGTTAAAGGGGGGGGGATATGGAAGTACAATGTTTGGAACAGAATATAAGCACACAAAAGAAATGTGATTTTAAAATGAAGTAAACCGGTTACAGTGCCTAGTACACGGTACAATGTGGTAAAATATTTCCCTGTCAATGTAATAAGAAGCTCATTTCTGGATTTTCTGTTTTGCAGGTACCATTTGATACAATGTTTTTGTGAACATTAAAATAACATTTTAAGAGATTGCACCTTTCAATTGTAACTATGTTATTAAATGTGCCTAGGAATGGAGAAAAATTTACAAAGCAATTTTCTTGATAAGAAGTATCTGGGTGGGTGAGGGGTGGCATTTACTGGGAGAATCGTGAGAGGGATCAGCCTAGTAAGGTGGCATGGGGTGCTTCCAGACTAATCGGGAGGGTGGCATACCTGTCTTTTCAAACTGGTATTGCTTATTCTTCTTGGCACCATTTTTCACTGTTCAGCAGTCCCACTCAAGAGCCAGTAATGTGAAATTAGCCAGTTGCCTTTTGGGACTGAGTGAGTAAGATTCTTTTGGGTAGTTCCCACAATTGATTAGAGTAGGTCTCCCCCCAATCTTTTTTGGGTCAATGAGCATGTCATGGGCACTCTCATAAAATGGTTCCATGTGGGTGCCTTGCCCATTCATAAAATGGTTAACATGGTGGGTATGGATGGTCACAAAACAGTCACTCCCCAGAAGACAAACTGGTGAGAATGAAAGAAAAGTAACCTGCTGAGTAGAAGGCAGAGGTGGGGTCTGAGCTCCAAAACCAAAACCACTCTTTTGAACCCAAATAAAGATGGCACTGGAAGACAGCACTTTGCTTTGTAGCATGCCAGCCTCCTAGTTGGAAAAAAAAATCTTAAGAAATAAAATAAAAATCAGGAGGGGCGGGGAGCCTGGTGGGCACCAAGTGAAGTGTCCGTGGGCATCAGGTTGGAGATCCCAGGATTAGAGGGGAAAATATTTTTTTGTCTAATCTTCAGTACAGTGGAGTTATGTGCGTGTGCCCCCTCTGAAATTTCCAGTTTGGTTTATTTGGCTTCCGCATACATTGGTCACAATTGGCAGTTTCAGTGCAGAGTTTGGGAGGGAAATAAGCATGGTCTCTCCTAGTGAACACCATAAGACACATCTTAAGTATGATTGGTTGCTGACCAAAGAATGCCTTACTGCCATCCTTGTTGAGAATGTTTGGGAAGGGAGCTATCCTTGGGCTATGGCAGCTTCATCCCATCCAAAGTTGTCCAACAGAGGGTGGCAGTCAGTTGCCTCCTCAGCACACCGCTTCAGGTGAGCAGGTAAAGAAAAGCATGGCTCAATTAGCTGACTGATCCAGTGGTTGGAGTCAGGGTAAGCTCACCCCAAATAAGGTAGGCAGCAGCATGGTGTCCTCTTCGCTTAAGACAGGGTGGCAGCTGTTTGCAGTCCAAGGGCTACATTCCAATCTGGAAAAGGTCTAGCCACATTCCATTTATAGATGGGGCCAAAGGCAAAAAGGGGCATGCAAAATGAGCCTGGCCAAAGTGTGATTCTTACCCATTTTAAGCCTACTCAGAAGTAAAGGGGCCAAGCCTTTGAATGTCTATTCAGAAGTAAGCACCAGAGGCATATCTACTCACAAGTAAGCAAGGCATAGCTGCTTTTAAATTAGACAGAAGTGTGTGTGTGTGTGTGTGTGTGTGTGATGGAGATTGTTTGATTGATTCTATATTGTAGATTTGTTTGAGGGTTTTCCCCTTTCTACTCTCCTATTTTGTGATGACCTTTGGTTTTAAGCAAATAAAGACTGTAACTTATAAGCAGGCAAGCCTTTGCAGGACAAGCCTCAGAACTAAGCAGGAATGAATCAGCAGCTTCCTCCCCAAGCCCCATCTCTCTCCCAGCAGGAAAAAGTTCTTCTCTACAATAAGCAGCTAATCCCCCCCCCCTCCATGCTGAGCAGTGAGAAAGGGTGCCTTTCTCTGTGCTCAGCAGGGAACATCTCATTGCTCTGACCAGCTACTGATTGGAGAGAAGAGCTTTTCCTTGCTGGGGAGAGGGGGTTGGGGCCTAAGGAGGAAGTTGGGGGGGCAGATCTGGAACCCCTAAGGGCCATGCTGTGCCAGCGGGGTGGAGGTTCCACATGCCTGCCTTAAGGGATGGGGAAGTACTCACTGGCTGGGTGGAGTTAAGAATGTTAGCAACATTAATGACTGGTTGCAGATCCCTGCTGCATGCTTTGATAAAGTTGTTGTGGCCCATTGTTAAACCTATGTACAGCACAATTCTATACATGTCTACTCAGAAGTAAGTCCCATTGAACTCAATAGGAATTACTCCTAGGTAAGTGTATACAGGATTGCAGCGTCTTATGTAGCACTGTGCCAAATTTTTCCATCTATTCATTTCTGAGCATTCATTGAGGGGGAGGAGTGAAAAGAAATTGAACCTGAAGATTGTGGGAAGGGGTGAGAATTTTAGAGAAATTTCTGAGTGCTGCAGGGCTCTTCAGTGCTTACCTCCAGTGGAGGCTGGTGGCACCAGTGTCAGTGGGGCAGGGTATCCTCTCCGTGTCCTATTCTGAACATTACAGGAACTACCGGTGGTGCTGAACCCTAGCCCCCAAATAGGTTCAGCACCATGGATAGCTCCTTATAAGTTCAGACTACAACCTGGAGTGGATACATTACCCCACTGACATCGGAACCACCAGCCTCCATTGCTTTCCTCACTGTAAGGAGTGGCTGAGGGGTGTTGGTGGTATGGGATGTGCACTCTTTATTTTTCAATATTTATCCCATTCTGTCCTTGCAGCCTCTCTGGCTACTTGAGCTTTCTCAAAAGCCCCCTAGAGCAGTGGTTCTTAACCTTTTTTTTTTTTTTTTGTCATGGACCCCTTTGAAAATCTGGTGAAAGCTATGGACCCCCTCCCTAGAAAAATGCACATAAGCACATAAACACAACTTTGCATGCAATGAATATACTTTATTTTATTGAAAATTGATTGCCCCATACAGTGTATGACATACACAAAGTATGAATAAACCTGACGATGATGACGATTGTATGTTACCTGACCGTGTACAGTAGCATCCCATGCGACCCTAAATATTTACTGGTTTTCTTCAGTAATCAAAAATACATACATCTGGTATATATTGACAAAAACAAAAACTTAATATAAAAATATAGTGCATATAAATGTTAAATTTTTATTTGATTTTCACAGACCCCCTGAAGCCCATCCATGGACCCAAGGTTGGAGAACACTGCCCTAGAGGACGTAGCCAGGACTTTCTCCCTTGCAGCTTTCCAGTGCTGCTGCCTGTTGAGTGCCTGAAAGCTAGTGAGGCATTTCTTGTTGCTGCTGCTGCTCTTCTTCTTCTTCTTCTTCTTCTTCTTCTTCTTCTTCTTCTTCTACAACAACAGAGAACAGAAAATGCCTTGCTCAGCTTTCAGGCACTCAGCAGGTACACAAGATAAAAATGATCAAATGAAGAGCACACACAAACCCCCTCAGCCACCACCTTACAATAAAGGAAGCCCTGAAGCCCTGCACTTTTCTCAGAAATTCTCAACATCCCTGTAAGAAGGAGAAAAATGACTGCCTCTTTCACAGGGAACTATGAAGAGGTTGCCAAAAGAGGTTGCCAACAGCACTAATCTTATGCCTTCATTCTAGGGTGTGGGGACAAATTGTAGTCAAAAGTTGTAGAGCGCTCCGAACAAGAGAAAGATTTCCCCGACAGCTTCCACATATGTTTGTTCATACAAAAGAAGGCACAATGACCCCAGTATCTCATCTAGCTGTTCTCCTATAGTTTCAGTTGAATTTTGCCTTCCCCTAACAAAAAAGTGAATGCCTCATATGGGGCAGTGAATTAGCTGCTGTCAAACAATCCTCTTTCCATGCCAGTGTCAGTGGGCAGATAATTATTCTTTTAATTTTAGTTTTTATTACAAACAGGTAACAAACAACTGAGTGAATACAAAAATATTAATTAATTAATTAATTAATCCAAGTATTTAGGTGCCATATTTTAGGGTCAGGCCCAATTAATATAGATAACTAGCTTTTTTACCCGGCATTGCATGGGTCGTCCTTTTCCTATAGGCACTATTTGTTCGAAATTCCTTAAGGTAGCTGTCCGCTGTTTTGAATCACCTCCATAGGAAAGGTCCCCCGGGACTACATAATGGAATCCCAGCTCCCCTAGGATTACACAATGAAATCCCAGCTCCCCCAGGACTACCAGCTCCCCCGGAACTACACAATGAAATTCCTGCTACCCCCCCCCCCAGCCTACACAATGAAATCCTTGTTCCCTTTCCCCCGGGACTGCATAATGAAATCCCTGCTCTCCCGGGACTACACAGTGAAATCCCTGTCGTCGTCCCCCAGGACTGCACAACAGTGAAATCCCAGCTCTCTCGGGACCACACAACAATGAAATCACAGCTCCCCCCCGGGACTACACAGTGAAATCCCTGCTCCCCCCCACAGGGACTGCACAACAATGAAATCCCTGCTCCCCCCCACAGGGACTGCACAACAATGAAATCCCTGCTCCCCCCCCCAGGACTACCCAACAGTGAAATCCCAGCTCCTTCGGGACTACCCAACAATGAAATCCCTGCTCCCTCTTCCAGGAATGTACAATGAAATCCCTGCTCCCCCCCTCCGGGACTACACAATCAAATCTCTGTCTGCCCCCTGGGACTGCACAACGAAATCCCTGCTCTCCCCCGGGACTACACAGTGAAATCCCAAATCCCCGCTCCCCCCCCCGGGACTACAGAATCAATTCCCTGCTCCCCCCCTCCGGTACTGTACAATGAAATCCCTGCTTCCCCCCCCCCCCCCGGGACTTCACAATGAAATCCCTGCTTCCCCCCCCCCCCGGGACTACACAATGAAATCCCAGCTCCCCCCCCCCAGGACTACACAGCAATGAAATCCCTGCTCTGCCCCCCCGGGACTACCCAACAATGTAATCCCAGCTCCCACCCACATGTAGGCCCTGGCTGCAGTTCATATGAACATTCTGTTTGGATGTAGGAGAGATTTGTATATCCGCTCCTGATTGGGCCCCTGCGGCGGCAGTTTATACCAACTTTCTATATGTCGGTGGAGTGATTTGCATAACCGCTCCTGAATGGCCCCTGCGAACATTCCAAGTGATGCCATTGGCTCTCATCTATTTTGGGCCGTACAGGTGCAGCAAGGGCTTTTTCGGAGATTTGAACCTGCCAGTCTTTGTCCTTGGGTGATCGAAAGTATGCATGCCAAGTTTGGGGCGAATCCGTCCAACCGTGTAGGAGCCTATGCGACACACGCAAACGCCCATACGGACATACGGATGGACAAACTTTCACATTTATATAGTAGATAATTGACAGAGAAGGTTTCAAGAGCAGCCCAGAGAGCTTTGCCTATTGGGTGGTATAGAAATGCAAGAAATAATAATAAATATAATAAAATAAAAATCTATTATATGAGTCAATATCCATCTTGTAATGATGACCCATATAAGTAATAAATTGAGTCCACATCAACCTGCTTCTTCCCAGCCATAGTTAGATCACAGAGCTGAACCTCCCCATCATATCTTAGGGAACAGGCAGGATGCAATGGGAGGAGACTGTCAGCTCTGGATCATGGACAGTAGTTTGTCACCACAAGACAAACCACAAACCAGAAGCCATGGGTAAGCCAGTAGCCAGGACTGAAGAGCAAGTCAGGACCAAAGGACAAATCAGAAGGCAGAATTGAGGGACAAGCGAAAAGTCAGGGCTAAAGAACAAACCAAGGGGTACAGGAATACACCACAGGTCTGGAAGACTATGTTGCTCTAACAAGGTTTAACTGGAAAGGGAAGCTCTCTTGTAGTTCTTCCTGTCTAGGATGATCCAGAAGCCAGCCTGGTGGAATCAGGACCTGAGGATACAAAACTTGCTGCATTGTGCAGTTTAGTGGCTCGCCATGTGGGGCAGCCATGCACAAGCCCAAAGGCTCCTAGTCTGAAGAATGGCAGCTACTCACCATTGGTGTAGTGTGAAGTCAGGCTCACAACGTTAAAATGCTGTGTCTTTTTGTTTAACAGTGATGATGTCATCTGCCAACCGGTTCAGAATTCCTTCTTCACTCTGAGCTCAGCTGCAATCCTCACAGTAGCTGGAGAAAATGGATTTTCCCAGCAACAATATATTGTGGTGAATTATCCCTGTTGTAATGCAAATTACTTTGGGATGGTTTGGTCTTGAATGGGTAATTGAGACCCATGATGAGCTGTTACGAAAGACCTACAGAAAACCTATATAGTACACACAGAAAGATAGAAGGAAGAAACACAGCTGCCTGCATTTTTGGACTCCCCTTTGGGGAGCGGCTATGGGAACTGTCATGATGAGCATCTGTACTTCAAAAGTTACCACTATACCACTGCTCTGGTCAAAGACAGTCCTTTTAGTAACCTGGGTCCAATGCATTTAGGGCTTTAAAAGTAATCACCAGCATCTTGAAATGTGCCCAGAAACAAATTAGTAAGCAGTGCAGCTGTTGTCAACTATGTGACATTTGCTCCTGCAACTGGGCATCCATTGATACCCTTGCTGCTGGCTGCCATTTCTGGACCTACTGAAGTTTCTGGACACTTTTCAAAGGCAGCCCATGTACTCACCAAAAATGCAAAGTCTGAATGACATCTGGCCAGCCAAAGGAGGAAGAAGGATAATGAGAATACTCAAAATGAAGGAAAGGAATGAGAACAGGAAACAAAACAGACATAGCTCACAGTGGCACATAGGGAGGAAACAGCATAAGGACCAAGGGAGTTCTCTTCCCTTCTCCCCCACTTGGCACGTGGTGTACACCAGTCATTACACAAAATGGGAGCCAATGGCAAACCACCGTCATCCAGCTGTTACTCTTCTTTGTGGGACTCTGGCACTGGATGGGATGTCTAAAAATCTGTACAGGAGAGTCTGCTAACTGTTCAGGACCCAACAGAGATCTTTCTGCTACTTCCTAATCATGGAGAAGACTTGAGCCTGCCTCTCTATATGCTCTAATTCTATTTCCAAAGCTTTGTGGTCTTTCTCCTCTCTTCTATTCATCATGTGTTTTGATCTTCTTTATTACCCCTAAAAACCTCAGTGGTGTGTGGCATGCCACTGATCACAGTCCAGTGCTACAGATCTATCATTATCCAGTTATGAAAACAATCATATGTTGCTTTGGGAAGCTATTTTGGCTCTCTCAGGACAATACTGTACAGTAATACCTTGGATTGCGAGCATAATTCATTGTGGAACCATGCTTGTAATCCAAAACACTCGTATATCAAAGCAAATTTCCCCATAAGAAATAATGGCAACTCAAACGATTCGTTCCGCCTCGCCTCGGAGGAAGGGGTTTGTTGCCGTCGCTGCTGATTCTATTGAATCACCAGATGGGTAGTGGAGCCAACCGCTAGCAAAGGAAGTGAAGAGAAAGCAGCGGCGGTGCTCCCAGTGCCGGGCTAGAGAGAGAGAGTGCACGAAGGAGGGAGGGAAAGGCGTGTTTTGCTTGTGGCCGCCCGGGAGGCTCCTGCAGGGAGCCTAATCCACTGGAAAGGATTAACTTCCCCCTTGCATTTCTGTGGTTCCGATCTTCCCTGTTGTTGGCTTGGAGTGAGATCTTGCCTTTAAGTACACAGAGTGGTATGTGTTTTCTGTTTTGTTTTTTAAAATGAAGTTATTACAAGCAACACTTTATCTGTCCACTCAGAAATAAACCACCACCCCTGTCCCCAGAAAGAAACAAAAGTGATCCTAGGGAGTTTATCCTACCTGATCTGAAAACAAACAAAACAAAAAACCCATTCTCCAGCAGCAGAATCAAACCCTGATTCCTTTTTCTTTTTCTCTCTATCTAAACTGTTTTAAGAACACCGCCTCCACGGGGCTCCCTACCTGCTCAGCAAAGCAGTGGGAGGTTTCTAGCATAAATTTAAATTTGAAAGACGAGCAAGTCTCAGTCCCGCAACAGGAGCCACATGCGGCAGCTGCTAATGTTCGGGAGACTTGCTCGTCTTTCAAATTTAAATTTATGCTAAAAAATTCCTCGTCTTACAAGAAGCTCGCAAACCGGGTTACTCGCAATACAAGGTATTACTGTATATAAAAAAAGAATGTCTCAAACAAAAGGGAATTGTATATCATCATCATCATCATCATCATCATCATCATCATCATCTTGTAATTCCTGTGCAGAGATTCTTCCTGAAAAGTTTTAAAAAACAACAACAACACACAAACAGGACATTATTAAAGAAAGGGTAACACGAATGTCTTCCTATTGATTCTGTGTGTGTGTGTGTGTGTGTGTGTGTGTGTGTGTGTATGTGTGTTCAAATGTCATTGAAGTGCTGCTCTTGTAAGTGCCAACGTAATCAAGCAAATGACAACCGGAACACTGATACTGTGTCAGTTCGAACTTCAGTTTCTAACAAAAATGCCCACATCTGCACAGCTGGGGAGGAACAAAATGGGACCATGCAAGGAATCTGATAAAAACATTACACCTAGAAGGACACACTTAGGTTCTGACCAGTGCTTTCCTCTTATGAACATTAATTATATGGCCAAAGAATGTGTTAATTTGCAAAATCAGGAAAACAACCACATTGACTTGACCACATTATGTGCAGATGTTAATAGGAAATCTGAATGCTATTTAACAAGTGACTTCCCCCACTTTTCATTAGAGCCCCTTGTCACCATCCAATCTTGATTTTAGAAATTAAAGCTAACAGCCAGATTGAAAGAATCAGGAGAATGACAGCATGGGGCCCCATCTCAAAGCCACAACTAACAGCATGAGGCAGAGTGAACCTCAAGCTATTGCAGCTCTTAGAGAAAGAAATGGGGGGGGGGTGTTATAGGAGGGAAGCATTTGTAGGGAAACTCAATTATACCAAGCTTCGGCTATCATAAAGTACTTCTGAATGTTGACACAAAGAGTCTTCCCCCCCCTGCTTAATGTTTTAATTAAATACCTTGAAGCCAACTATTCTCCTCAGTCAGTGTCAGAGATGGTGCTTCTCTGTGGATAAATGTTTACAGCCGAGGCTCTGCTGAGGGCTTCAGCAAACAAGTTTCAGAGAACTGTGAATGCTTTCAGCCGAGGCACTTGAGATCAAGAAAGCACGAGTGATTAGAAACTAGCAGTACAATAACAGGATGGTTTAATCCACCCCAAATGTCAGTCTCTGGTTTACAAGTTGGCAATCCCATCTTCATCTGCAGACAAAAGGGCATTGGTTAGTCATCTGTTTAATTCTCTCGCTGCAGCGTGTCATTTGGACGCTGAAGGAAAATCCCTTGATTCAGGCTGCCATTTCTGACAGTCTCCCTCTAGACCACATTAATAAGCCCTTTTAGAGAGCTGAATGCAGAATCAGCAGCAGGCAGCGCACACTCAAAATGGAGACAGAATTCGGCGGCCAGAAATGCCTTCCCTTTGTAAGAATGGCTGTGTGGTGTTCTTTTTCATTCTTTTTTTTCTTGAGGTGACCCTTTAAGTGCAAAGCAAATCATCTGAACTGAGACTTCTCCTTGAATGTATAACAGAATAAAAACATTTTAAGCATCTGAATGGCTTTGTAGCTTTAAACCCGAATGAGAGAGAGAGAGAGAGAGAGAGAGAGAGAAAGATCAAGTGCATTTGAGTTACCTTTATGAAACATACTAACAATGGGGGGAGACAGATAGGAAATCTGCCTGGTGTTCTACATTACCTGGGGAATATCCCTCAGAAAACAAATGCACTATTCTCTATACACAGGCTGACATCTCATTGTAGTATCACAAGAGACACAGTTCGGCTTTGTAACTCTGTTGCCAGGAGGCAGGTAAGTGCTGTGATACAGACAGTCCTGCTAAGATGGTGCATGATTTTAATGTCTTTTGAAAGCCTTTTATTTGTTAGACAAGGGGGTCTTGCAGCTGCTATTTCCTGCTTCGACTCTATTAATAATGCCTTGATAGTATATTGCCACAGTTGATATTTTTGCTTAACCCATTGCGTACCGATGGATGAACATGATAGCTGTTCGCTGTCCTTGACAGTCACTAAAGGGAATATGTGATGCCAATGAAACAGTCCCAGCTTCTGTCGTTGCTTTAAACATGAGGCAAAACCATTCTGGTTGGGTTTGCATTGTCCGTAGGGGGAGCTGCTGAGTGCCTTTGGAAATCAAGAGGAAATGCAAAGGGTTAAGAAAGGGGAAGGAAAGAATGTAATCCTGCATGATGGGAAAAGATGCCGGTAAAGCTAGGGGAGGATTTTGTCAAGCAGAAAATTGACAAAATCTGCTATTAATTATTGTGCTGATGCTATCAGAGGCATTACCATATTCAAAGAGAGAGGAGTAAGCACAGATTCATGAAATGCTGAGTAACTTTGGAACTAAATCCCTTTATTTTCAGGAGAGATTTATAAAAGACAACTAAGTAATGAAGGGAAATAATTATCTGTAGCAGGAAGAGTCAGTTTAATTTTCAGAACACCTTGAGATTTTCTGGGCTGTGGGCTGTGATGTTTGCGGAATGTGCATGTGTCAGAGAAGAAAATTGGGCTGAATCTTTATTTAGGAATAAATGTTGAGTTTGGATGGACCAAATACCATCTGGTATTACTAAAGAGAAATATTAATTTCAACATTATTTAATTTCAACGTTAACACGAGTGCAGATAATACTTAGATCACATGCTCTGGGAAGAGAGACAATGATGTGAATTCACGTGATAATTTTTGGTGGTTTCCTTCACCCCCACCCCAAACTTGTAATTCATTATTACCTTGTAAACATATACAGGACCATTTTCTTTAAGAAATTCCCTTCAGTTACCTCCAATTTTTGCAGTTTTCTAATAACAATGGAAAGAAAGAATTGTGAACTCATGACAGTAACTACATTGTGACTATTTTTAGTTTTGAATGTTACTTCTTAGGGTAAGGGCAGCATCCAACAATGTCATTCCATTAAATCAAGTTGTGCTTGCGCAGCTCCACCAAAACAATCAGTGTTGAACAAGCAGTAACAAGATGTGCAAGCAGAGCGTGTGCAAGCAGCAAGGAGTAGCACTAGTGGAGCTTGTGCAAATGGATCATATTGCACTAGTAGAACATGCTATAGTGCAAAGTGAAACTGAGCTGGGCTAGCAGAGATTGTGCAAGCAAAATTGAAATCTGTTAGTGGGGTGGCTGCACAAGCGTACTTTTATTTGGATTCCCCCTTTGTGCATAGTTATGCACCTAGTTTCCATTAGCGCAATATCACCTGCGCTAGCAGAATGATACCATTGGATGGATACGGCTAGTGTTGCATGCACACTAGCAGTTTACTTTTCACCACAGTTCAGATGATGGAGTACAGTGCATGATATAAACCCTGGAAGAATTGCAAACATATTAGAGGATAGACTGAAAATTTGAAAGTATCCTAATAAAATGATGTGCACATGATAAAACTAAAATGCAATGGGGACAAAAATAAATGAAAGAAACTCCAGTACATAAAATCAACTACTAGGTTCTATGACTAGATGATGAAAAGACTCGGGGTTTATAACAGGTCAAATACTGAAAAGCTTCCTCTGTCGGAGGAAGCCTTCCTCCCTTGAAGGAAGAACCTTCCACCAATGGAGGAAGCTCATTTATTGGAGGAAGCTTTTCTGGATCTATGCTGAGTATATATTGTTCTTATGCATTATATCGTATGTGTTGAACTAATGTTAAAAAGAAAAGAATGTCATTTTAAGTTATGATGAAGTTAAGGGGGGGAACTCTTTGTATTGGCAATATCACATTTCATTAGCATCCCCATTTGTGTTTATTTTTAATTTGTAGAATGGGCAGTAATGGTAACCATGTTAGTACATATCTGTGAAGCAGTCCCCTAACTGCAACAGAGAGGCACATGCAGACACCATAAAGCACTGCATATGTATTTTGTGGGAATAGAGTTGGGATGACAAATGTTAATTGAGATGGTGCACATGCTGTGAGATACCTCCATTTGCTAAATAATTCCATTCTTCCTCTACAGAGCCTGCCTATAGAATTCCCTTCCCCCAACCATGCATAGCTGTGGGCGGGGAAGAATTTTGCACTTGGAGGGAAGGAGAGTGAGACCACTATGGGGTGGGGCAGGGCGCCAGGGTCGATATTAGACCCGGGCGCACCACCCTCGGCCTCTTTTTGCAGCTGCAGAGAGAGAAGGAAGGAAAAGAGCTGCGGATCCTCTCACTGACACATGGCCCGCGGTTGGATGTCTTCTGCAATCGGGCCTTGGGCCCTGAAGACAGCTGTTGGCTTGCTTTTGAGGGTGGGGGGTTGGAAGTGATTTTCTCTGCCGTGGTTGCACCCCCCTTCCCGGGTGCTTGGCCAGTGACTGGGTTTCTTGGAGCAAGGCTGGGTGGCAGATCTGTGTCCTGTGCCATCCTGCTCTACAGGTGGTCTCCCCAGCTGTTCTGAGTTGGGCTGGGTCATTCCGGGACTGCGATTTGATGTGCCGCTTTCTGGTGCCTAGCCCCCCTTTACCTGGGGCTGACTCCTTCTGCTTGGTCTTTTGGCCTGGTGCGGCTGCTTGTTTTTGTCGGGCTTGGCCAGTCCCCCTTCCGTCCTCATTCCAGCTCGCCCCAGGAAGGTTCAGGGCAGGCCTCAGCCTTCTTCTGGTGGGCCGCTAGGCTGGGTGTGGTAGTGGACACATTCCCATGCTCTGGCATCACGCCTGCGAAGCAGCACCCCCTTTTGGGACAGCCCGTTGCAGATGGGCAGGCCTGCCTGACTTGATTTGGTGTGGGACTCCCCTTGGCGCTCAACAGGCCGTTTGCCCTCTGAACTACTGCGCAGCCCAGCCAGTGGTGTGTACAGGCCTCGTGGCCTCATATTTCGAGCCCTAATTGGGTGAGGACTTGATTGCAGCATCCTGGGCCTATTTGCCCCAGGCCTCCAGTTTTCTTTATAATTTTGGTGCTGACCTTATATTTCTTTAATTCAATTTTATACCGCACAGTAGCCTAAGCTACCTAGGTTGGGGTGACATTAAATCTTGAAATTTTATTGCCTATACTTTGATCATTTCTGATGTGTAATGGTCCAAGGGGTTATCACTGGTTTTCTTTAACCTTTCTCGTTATTATTATCTAGGAATTGAGATGCCTCCTAAGAAGGGACAGGGTGGTAAGAAAGGGAAGGGGCATGCCCCCAAGCAGTTGGTGAAGCATGCTCACCAGCCGGTTATCTCTTCTTCCTCCGAGGTTGAGGCCTGCTGATGTTTCCGCAATTCTTACTCGCTTAGCAGCAGATGAAAGGGAGAAGGGCCTCCCTACTCCCATGCAGCCTTCTGGGGATGGTCCATTGCTAGGGGTGTAACACCTACCTTCGGTGGGTGCTCACCTTTTCTCTGGCGAGCACCCCCCTGAAGGCCCGAATCCCCGTGCTGCTCAATCCACCTCGCCTGGCAACGCGGGGTCCCGTCATGTCATTTCCGGCTGCCAGGAAGTGACGCAATGGGACCCCACGTTGTGTTTTTGGCATAAAAACCAGGGCAACCTAGCTTAAAATGGCAGCGAATAGCACCGCGTCATTTCCTGGCAGCCGGAAATGATGCGACGGGACCCCGCGCTGCCAGAGCGGCATGGAGCAATGGGACGAGTGGCAGCCAGTTAAGGCTGTGCGAGTCTCGAGGGGGCCGAGCAGGCCGATTTCGGCCTCCTTTCAGCCCCCCACGAGACTCGCGGTTACATCCCTAATGGGGCGGGTGTTTGGAACTAGAAGACAGACCCAGCAGACATTGTGGTTTGTTGCAGCTCACCTGGATGCCATCAAGGCGAGCACTAGTTCTACAAGGACTCAGCTTCCTGTTCCAGCCATTGAGTCTGTGCCATGCCAGCCTGAGGACTAGACACTGGTGGTGCTGCCTATTGAGTATACTGGGCAAGGCCCATTCCCCTCTCAGAGTCTTCTGCTGCCTCAGATGCCGACGTCCTCTGACCCTACCACAGTCCAATCATGGGTTGGTGAGTCCCCTGGCCAAGCAGCCATGGCCGCTTGGCTGAATCCCAGTCGTTTTACTCCATGGGGTTATTTTCCCTGGTTTCAGGTTCCTGGGACACCAATTCCGGCCCTTTCCACGGACCCCACGGTTCCTGCCGCTCTAGCATCTTTGACTGCTGGGGCCGAGTTTGGGCGGGGGTGCCCCTGCCTTGGCATACTCACCAGATGTTTTGGTTGCTGTTTTACAACCTCCTTTGGTCCTGTCTGTTTCGGGACCAGCACCCATTTTAACGAAGCCTGTCTCTGCCCCTGCCTCCATCCCGAATTAGCAGGGGATGGGCAGTTCCATGGTGGCTTCTACTGGGGGCACCCCAACAATGGTCTCTGTGATTGAGCCTGGTGTAGCCAATACGCTTTCATCCAGCACTCTGGCTTGTGCTTCAGTATGGTCTGGTCTGGCAGGGCGTGTGGCCCCCACATCTAAAGGTGTGTCTGCCCCTGATTTGATTGATCACTATCCCAATGCCAATGACAACGTCATTCCGCCTGGTGCCACTTCTTTCCTGCTGGACTATCATTTGTCTCCAGCTACTAAAGAAAAGATTTTGTGGGGAGAGTTTGTGGACATCTTTTCCCTCTTATACCAGAAACCTGATGTGCAGGATAAGGATAAGAACAAGGATAGGGATCAGGACAGAGTCAAAAGGAAGAAACCTGCCTACACCTGGGCCAATTGGTTGCCTGGTTTCTTGATTTATATGGGAATTTTACAACAAGAATCCCCGGATAAGGGTGTGGTACTCACCACGTATCTCGATATTATTTATTGGGCATATTCTGGTTTTGAGGGCGATGCCTGGATGGCTTATGATGAAGACTTTTGCAAAAAGGCCGCCTTTGATCATTCGCTGTGGTGGGACTTTAGATAATGACCTCTGCTTGGAATTCATGATTCCTGCTAGGTCTATTGTTGGGGATAGATCTGACCATGGTCACATCCTGGCTAAGTTGCTCATGACTCCCACACCCTGTGTTGCCATGGGGCAGTCGGTTCAACTGTCTGTTGGCAGTTTTCATCCAAAGGCACCTGCTCCCACCCTATGTGCCCCTTCCGGCACAAGTGAGCAGTATGCAATGCGCAGCATCCCTCAGCTTCCTCTTTTAGACTTAGGGGCCTTAAGGGCTGCTCCAAGTTTGGGGCTGGTGGTAAGCACCCTCCCAGGGCAGGGTAACAGCAGCCTTCCAAAGGGGCCCAACCCAATTAAATTGGAACCCTTGATTCAGCTGCTCCAACTCTATCCTCGGTATGCTGACGCCATTTATTTGTTTGAGGGTTTTCAATTTGGCTTTAGAATCCCTTTTGAGGGGCCTAGGGTGCATTATATGTCCTGCAACCAAAAATTGGTTTCCGAGATGGAGTTCGTGGTTTGGTCCAAAATTACCAAAGAGGTTACATCGGGGAGAGTCCTGGGTCCATTTCCTTCTTTACCTTTGTCCACCCTCCGAGCGTCCCCTTTGGGCATTGTGCCCAAGAAGGTGCCTGGTGAGTTTCATCTTATTCATAATTTGTCTTTCCCTAAAGGTGTGTCAGTCAATGATGCTGTTCCTGAGCACCTTTGCTCTGTGTGCTACACTTTCTTCGATCCCACTGTCTCTATGGTCCACCGTTGTGGGCATGGCGCCCTCATGGGAAAGTGCTATATCAAATCTGTGTTCCGGCTTTTCCCTGTCCATCCAAATGATTTTGACTTGCTCAGGTTCAGTTTCCGGGGCCATTTCTTTATTGATAGTGCTATGCCAATGGGCTGCTCTGTTTCCTGTTCAGCTTTGGAGCATTTTAGCTCATTTTTGGACTGGGCCTTGAGGAACCAGTGTGGATGGTCTATTCAGACCATCAGGAGTAAGTTAGCTGGTCTGGCCTTTCTGTCCAAGGCCCAGCACCTGGCAGATTACACTTCTGATTTCAGGATCAGGAGGATGCTGCTCAGCTGGTCTAGGGAGTCTCCCTGAGTTCCAGATACAAGGATTCCGATGTCACCAGACATTTTGTTGATCTTCAGAGTGCAGTGGTCTTTGTTATGCCATTTTTGCTACATGGCCGCTCTTTTTCATGCAGCAGCCTTAACAGCATTTTTTGGTGCCTTCCGTATTTCTGAACTGGTTGCTTTGTCCAAAACTGATGTTTCCAGCAGTGCCCTCCAGTTTTCAGACCTTCGTTTCTTGGCATCCGGTGTACAGCTCCTGTTGTGCAGGTCTAAGTTTGACTAGCCTGCAAGGGGAGCATATATAACTCTTTACCCAGCCCGCACAGATGAACTCTGCCCTGTCATGGTCTTGCAGGGTTTCCTTGTGGACTGGGGCCCCAGGGTAGGCCATCTGTTCTGCCATGGGGATGGCTCCCCCGTAATGAAATTTCAATTTTGGTTGTCACTAAATTGGCCTTGTGGGCCTTAGGTCTCTCTGACATGGATTGGTGCTACCTCGACTGCTGCTGCTCCTGGGTTTTCCCGCAGACAGGGATCAGGCGCTCTCAGCCAGTATCGATCCTAAGTACACAAACTTGCCATGACTGGTGGTGCTGCTTACCTTTTGTCTTTCCAGATCTCCAGAGTAGAAGGAGGCCAGTTCGTGTGCTCGTGTATGGGCACAGTATGGTGTTCTGGGCAGCACGGAGAGCCACTAAGTCAGGCCTTGGATCTCAGCTCGGGATCAGTTGACTGGCTGACATCCAGTGGTTGGGTCAGCATGGAATGCAGTGGCAGAGCCACTTTATTCCGGTCTGGCCTGGTTGACCTGCCCCTACAAGTGCTGGTGTTGCCTGGGGGGGGGGGATGATTTAGGCTTGCTCAAGGGCAAGGCCTTGATTTTGCAAGCATCTACGGACCTTGTGTTTATACAGCAGTGTTGGCCAGGTGTTCAGATTCTCTAGTCTCATATTTTGCTGTGCTTCTGTTGGCGGGGTGGTGCTGACCCCAGAGGCTTGAACAGAGCAGGCAGGAAGGTTAACAGAGAAATTTGCAGGGGCCTTGGAGGGATAGGTTTTGTGATTCCTCATCTCGCGATATTCTTGGCCTGGAGGGAGCTGTACAGGCTAGACGGTGTACACTGGTCCGATGCCAGGAACAATTTGTTTCTTGCTGATCTGCGAAGGGCCCTGCTGGAATTTATTCCTGGCAGGTGGGGAGAGGAGACTAAGAAGAGGTTTGTCTCTCTCTGTGGCAGGTAAATGTGGGAATAGGCAGTGGGGTATGGTTCGGTGAGCATCCCATGGCACCTTAGGTGACTGGTGAGACCTCACCCGCTTGGAGTTTCGTGGCCCCGTGAAGTGGTGACGGTAGGAAGACCTCCCAGAACCAGGATGGTGTAAAACTGAGGGGTGGTGAGTTACTGCGCCACCCCTCAGAGTTGGATGTATTGCCCAGGAACACCTTCACTGGCCATTGGCTGGTTTAGTTAGTACCCGCACTTCTTCCCTTCACAGATCTTTGTTATTCAATAAATGTGTCTCAACTCTTTATTACTCCCTTTACATGTGCAATATCCAGATGCTTCCTTCTTACCAAAATGTTCATCCAACTAGAATTTTGTTGTTGTTCTCACTGTTTATAAATGCTTGACTATATTCATTGTGTGTGTGTGTGTGTGAGAGAGAGAGAGAGAGAGAGAGAGAGATTTGTAACCAAAGAATTGCATTGAGAATTTTCACTGGGAAATTATTAACTCCACTAGAATCAAAACTCAGTTCACCGTAACCTCCCAGAGAACTCACCCAGGACTATAGTACTGGAATATTATGTTTGTCATGCCATACTATGCTAATCTTATCATCAGATTAAACCAGAGAAGCACTCTCTCCTCCTGTAATGCTTATCTTTTTCTTTATGTACCAGAATTAAATGAGACAAAAATCTCCCCTGAAATGAAACACAACACTCTTTCTGACTCTTTGTCAGAACGAATATTGAATATTGTTTTTGGAATTAATGTTTGCTAAATTGCTGTGTCTATGAAATGGGAGGAAAGTCTTACACAAAAGGAATATAAACTACACCCGGCTGTGTGCTTGCTTCCAGAATTAGTCTTACACTGCAACCATATGAGGTCTACTCAGTAGTAAGTCTTATTAAGTCCAATGGGGCTTACTCCCAGGTAAATGGATATAGGATTACAGCCTAAGGCTGCAATTCTATACCCACTTATTAGTAAGTAAGCCCAATTGAATTCAATTACTTATGAGAAGACATGCATAGGATTGCACAGTTAGACGGTACGTGCCTTACTTACAATACTGCTCTTAGGAGCAGAAGATCTATCCATGCCATTTCTTACCAATATACAAATAGGCTAAAACCCAATTATCCACATAAACTGACCCGTTCTCTCATATAGTGATGTCCCATATCGCCTCGTGTGGCATAGAGGGCTGAAATCGGCCCGCTCACGCCCACACAAGGCTCGTACGAGCCTACCTGGTTCTGTCGGCGGCTCGCCTCTCTGCGGCGAGCCGCCCACGCTGGTCCCGTCGCGTCACTTCCGACACCGGAAATGACGTGACGGGACCCTGCGCAGGCACGCTGGACCCCCATGCCGCATACTGCACCTGCGCAGGGTCCCGTTGCGTCATTGCCAGAAGTGACACAACGGGACCAGGCGCGGGCAGCTCAAGCGGCGCGGAGAACTGCTCCGCGCCACTCAGAAGATCGAGGCGGGGGGGCCTGCCCGCCGCCGCGGAGAGTCGAGGCGGTGGCGAGGCGCCCCCCCCGAAAGGTTTGTGGACATCACTACTCTCACATGAACCTGGCCATGTATCAAGACCTGCCTCAGGGGCCCTGCTCTGAGTCTCCCTACCATCAGAAATGAGGTGAATGGTAAACTGAGACAGATAGGCACTTCTTTGTTGTGATACCTTGGCTCTGGAATGCTCTCCCTATGGACATTCATCTAGTATGAAGGTTGCTATCTTTTCAGGGCCAGCTGAAAATATTTGTTTGTTTGTTTGTTTAATTTCCCCAGGCTTTTAGATTGGTTTCATAGATTTCATAGATCATAGAGTTGGAAGGAGCCTACAAGGCTATCAAGTCCAACCCCCTGCTCAATGCAGGAAAGTAGAGGAGGGGTCTCCCATCCAAGTAACAACCAGGCTTGACCCTGCTTAGCTTTCCACACTCAGACAAGCAATGCATTTAATAGTTATGCTGTTTACTGTGGAAGGATGATGATGATGATGATGATGATGATGATGATGATGATGATGATTTTTTTTTTTCATCCTTATTCTGAGCAGCTTTGGGAATCCCTGAATTGAAGGGACAGGGCATCAAATGCTCCAGAAAAAACAAAACAAATATACTGTATTGAATGAATGGAAAAGCACATCATGTTGCATGTTCAGATAGTCAAGTACAGAGTTTTGTACATGGCAAAATCCACATGGAATTCATACTATTTCCAACATGTAAATGATTCATGTGTAGGAAATTTACATGGGTGAAATGACCCACAGAAGCTGAAACTTGTGGAAATTGAAGTGATAAAGAGATTTTGGAAGAGATTGCACAGCTGTATACACCATTTATTCCACTGATCTCTTTTTAATTGCTCACCCACACATACATAAATACCTAGTGAGGGGGCTGAAGGAAAGTGGCTCATTAAAAACCCAAACAAACACAGCTACATACTGCTAGACTAATGAAGCTAATGTATTGAGAACCATTCACAAAGATATAAGCATCCATGCAGATGGTGAAGTCTTCCAGGGGTCTTCTCCTGCTGACCCAACGAAGTAGGGGTTCCTTCAAAACCTTACATGGATAACACCACCATGAATGTAAAAGCTTACTAGCTTAACACCTATACTTATGACCTAGGGCTAGGCAGATGAGGTAGGATTGCCACCCCTATGGGCCTTCTCCCCCCCCAGTGAAAGTACACTAACAAACATATGGGCGGAGTAGGAAGGTTTTGTTATCTGTCTCTTAATTTGGGCAGTTTCTAGTTATGATCTTAATGTAAGAGCCAATTCCTGGTACCACCTGCACATGATACCCTTTTTTGGAACCTTGATCTATTTCTGTTACTGGAGCTGTTCCCTCATTTCATGGAGGCCTTAGTTCCCTTCACACATTAGTCCAGTGTTTCTCAACCTTGGGTCCCCAGATGTTTTTGGCCTACAACTCCCAGCATGCCCCAGCCAGCATAGCTGGGCCAAAAACATCTGGGGACCCAAGGTTGAGAAACACTGCATTAGTCCCATGAAGCGGGCTCCATGAAGGGGCAGCTGGGTCACATGACAGCTGGCTCTGCCCCTGATGTTGTGCAGCACCCCAGCATGATGCCCATGCATTGAGCATAGATGTCCGGTCTGAGCAGAGCAAGTCTGTGCCTAATACTGTTTTCTTAAACAGCCCTGTTGCCCTGGTTTCCCGGCAAAATACATAGCGCGGGGGTCCAGCGCCCCAGCACAGGGTCCCATCACGTCACTGGTGGAAGTGACGCGCCGGGATCAGCGCGGCTGGCGGCGGCAGCTCAAGCGGGGTGGAGAGAACAGCTCCGCGCCGCTCAGAAGAACAAGGCGGGGGGCCCCACCACTGCGGAGAGGTGAGGCGGCGGCGAAGAGCCCCCCCCCCGAAAAGTTCTTGTTAGACCACTAGAAATTACTTTGCATACTTTGCCAGTGTGGTGTAGTGGTGGTGAGAGTGTTGGACTGGGACTAGGGAGATCTGGGTTCTAGCCCCCCCCCTCGGCCATGAAACCCACTGGGTGACTTTGGGCCAGTCACTGACTCTCAGCCTAACCTACCTCACAGGGTTGTTGTCAGGATAAAATGGAGGGGAGGAGGATTGTGTAAGCCGCCTTGGGTTCCTTGCAGGAGAAAGGTGGGGTATAAATAAATAAATAAATGAATGAATGAATAAATAAAACACTGGTATTGGTGTTTTTATGCATGCAGCATACATACAAGAATCTCTCTCTCTCTCTCTCTCTCTCTCTCTCTCTCTCACACACACACACACACACACACACACACACACACACAGGCACAGCGAAGTCAGATCATCAATGTATACATACATCATATAAAAGTAGAGAGATTCTATGATGTAGTTGTAACAAATGCCTGTGTTATTAACCCATGTTCAAAATGCCATAAAATGCTGTTGATGAAGCCCATATTTTCACTCTCCTTATGTCAAGGTAGTTATGGAAGTGATATGCACACAGACTTTTAATATAAACTACCCTTTACATTTCAAAATGAGCACCATATGGGATGAGTGGCTGTTTTGCTTGATAGCTGAAGATTAAAATGAATATGAGCAGAAACGGTTTTGATTTTACTTTCCTATAGCACAGCACAATGTGGTTGGAGAGTAGCAGATTACAAGTTAATGCTGCCTGGAATGCATATACTTAGTTTCCCCAGCTACAGTTTCCTAGATCAAGATACCATAGGTGTTGTATCCAACCTGCAGCAACCAAACATGATAGGAGTAAATAAATCTTCTAGTTGCTGAATCCATAAGATGCATTTAAGAGCAAATAACTTTTTAATTGCTCTGATGAATTCAGACAAAAGTAAATTGGTAATGACTGATCTAGTGCTGTTCATTTTTGGTATATGTACACATACCCCCCAACTGTCCCGAATATCCCAGGGCCTTCACAAATACCCTTAAGCCATCATGACTTCTCCCTTTGTTATGCAAAGTCCCAAATTATCCTGTGCCTCTCGCAAACTGCTTTAAACTTTTAGCTTAGCTGCAATTTTGCCAATGGCCCCTTTAAGAAACAGTAAGCAGGGAGGGAACAGACGCTAGGATGTGTGTGTGTGTGCGTGCACGCATGTGCGCCAGCACCCAAAAAGAAAAGGAGGTGGAGGTGGCACCAGCTGACTCTTTGCCTCTAACAGGTGAGTCAACAGGTGAATAATTGTCAGAAGGAAATGCAAGAAAGTTTCCCTTCTCTCTGAAGCTCCATGTTTGTGGGTGGGTAAACTTCACCTGTTGAATTTGTGCCAATCCTGACAATTTTAAAACAAAAAGAAAGGGATTGCCCTGCAAGCAGTGACCCCCCCCCCATGTATACACACTTTCCTGTAAATCCCATTGAATGTAATAGGACTTACTTCTGAGTACACATGCATAGGATTGCGCTGCTATTCTGTTTTCAGAGCAGTGGTAAATTTTACTTGGCTCTACCTGTGTACCCCATGTGAAAGTCTTTTTCTAACACATATTGAAGTGCAATGGAGAAAGCTCTCTACAGTAATCATTAGGATTATTCTGCACAGATTTTGGATTGCTCTTTTTTAAATGCATTAGAAATTTTAAAAATTTAATTTTTAGTAGAAAGCACACCCTCCTCAAGAGAAAGAAACTACCTCAAATAGGAGCAACAAACATCATCATTCCATTTTGGCATTATTGTTCAATCACAGTGTTGTTGTTCTTGTTGTTTTTTTTTAATAAAGTACAATAGATCCCACATGTTGTTGTTTTTTCTGAGTGGAAAAAATAGGAGCTTGCAGGGTGGGCCTGTGAACCACTTTGCACACTCAGAGATATCTACATGTTAAATATTATTATTTATTTGGCAAACTACTAATGAGAACAAAGCCACCACGGAGGGATCCATTTTTAAAGTGGGAGGGAGATCTTTAAAACAAGGAGTTTCCTGCACAATGTGGGGAAAGTAGGCTGAAAGTTATGTTTGACTGAAATAATGGCATATTCCTCCCTGGTTTACCCCTTCCTACCATTTGTTGTCACCTCTATATTACATTTTAGATTGTAAGCTCTTTGGGGCAGGGAACTGTTCTCTTCTACTCTGTAAAGCACCATGCATATTGATGGTACAATAATAATAATAATAATAATAATAATAATAATGACAACAACAGCAATCACCATCATCATCTTGGGTCTGCAGATCAAAGTAGCTTCAGAGTGGTCAGAGCCCTTAAACGGTTAGAGCATCCTGGGGTGGCTGGCTATACCCTTAGCCATGCCCTCATGTTGCCTGGCCACACCCTCTTGATCACACCTTCATGTTGTTTAATCATACCTCTTACAAATTCACATGTGTGTCCCTATTTTCATCTGTGAAATGTTGGAGGGTATGTTTACAAGGAGCACAGGAAGCTGCCTTATACTGAGTCAGACCCTTGGTCTATCTAGGCCGGTATTGTCAATACTGACTTGCAGTGGTGTCTTTCCAGGGCAGTGGTTCCCAACCTTGGGTCCAGGACCGGTGCAAGGCAGTTTGGTGCCCTAGGCAAGATCAAATATTTAGCGCCCCCCCTCCCACTTGAGAGTGCTGTATTTTTTTTCAAGGCGTTTCTGGCGCCCCCTTTAGCCCTGCGCCCTAGGCAGCTGCCTAGTTGGCCTAATGGTAGCACCGGCCCTGCTTGGGTCCCCAGATGTTGTTGGACTACAGCTCCCAGCATCCCTTGCCATTAGCCATGCTGGCTGGGTATGCTGGGAGCTGTAGGCCAGCAACATCTGGGGAACCAAGGTTGGAGAGCCCTGCGCTTAGTTCAAAAAAGCAAATTCCCTATGAGATATTCTGGCTCAATATTGACTGAAAGTATATTGTTAGTTCATACTGGTGGATGAAGAAAGTAATGAGCTAAAAGATGAGGACTAAGAGGAATAGGGCCCAAGCCCACTGCTTCCTTCCACAATACTGAAATAATAGTAAACAATATTAAAACTGGATCTATAGTTGCATCTGAAATTCTCCACCCTATATGCAGTTAGAGAAGTTGTGTGGGGTATGTTGCCAAATATTTTCGGGGGTGGGAATGAAATTCTCCAACAGTTTGGGGTGGCAGAGGAGTCTCCAAAAGAAAAAAAAATTCAAAGAAATTTCAGTATGGCTCCAACCCTGATCCAATCAACCAGCTGTGCAATTTCTCCCCCACCCCCCTTAATGGCTATGGGAGACAAAGATGTGCAAACAGAGAGCAGGTTCTACAGGAAATAATTTCAAGGGCTGAGGGCTGAAACAAACATTTTTTAAAATCTGTGTCTAGCAGCTATGCATTTTTTTTTTTCATTTTTACTCTAAAGAAGGAGCAGTGGGGCTGATCAGGACCTTAGCATGGAGGGTAGGGGAGCTATTAAACTCTGAATTGGTCCCCTTCAGCTACTCTAGGGTAAAAATGAAAAAGGCATAGATGCTAGACACATTTTTAAAGTAATGTTTGTTTTGGTCCTCAGGTGCATTCCAGCTACTCAGCCGTTAGATCTCAGCTATGATCTCTAGCATGACACAGCTTCCTAATAAGATTCAAATCAGCAGGAGTCTCATGGAAAAGAGCACCCCCAGATCACACTTCTACTTCACTTAAAACATACATATGCCAAAGGTAGGAAAAGATATTTGAATGCTGACTATCATCTGTTTTTGACTTTAAAAGTCTCATAACTTTGTACATACAGATGTGGACAATTGGATATTCATTCTTATTAGTTAAGGCTTTATACTTGAAGAAAATGGCTGATGGCCACCTGATAGATTACACACCATCCTCATGGAGTGTAAAACAAGGTTGTCAGCTGACATCACCTTCTCCTTCTCCTTATTAACAGTACTATATTAAAAGGAGAACCTCATCCCCCCCCCCCTTGGTGGAAGGTAGACATGTACCTGTATTAACGTATGCAGATCACGTGCTTCTGCTGTCTTGCAAATGTCTGGGTCTGAGATGACTTCTGAAAATATTTGGCCTGTACTCTGAAAGGGAATTTCTTAAAATGAAATCAGTGATGGCCTTTACTGGGAAAGTACCTAGTTATAAGTGGCAGCTTAATGGTCAAGAGCTTGATTATGAGGGTTTTAAAAAAGATATCTAAGCATGTGGTTTGAAATTACAGGGAAGCAAAGTACCCATTTGAATGTATAGCAAGGCTATGGGACTAAAATCTGTGTGAGTCATATTGAGATTTGCAACCATCAGAAGTAGAAAATTTGATACTTCCAGCATTAAAAAGTCTTTGATGCTGAGATATCAGAGTAAAAAATGTACCATGTTGAAATTTGGGCTTTGGGCTGAACTGAGATATTGGATAAAATCCAAAATACATTTATCAGGTCCTTCTACAATTCCCTCCACATGTGAAGCATCCATCCCATCTCAGGGCAAATAATTGAGTGGCCACTTATGAATCAATAAAAAAGAGGAAATGCATCACCCAAAAAGTGTCCAAAAGAGGACACCAGTTTGCATAAAAATTTATATATGCTCATTTATATCTATAGATGCAAAATTAGATATTATTATTCAAATTTAAATAGAAATATACTATATCTCACAATAGTGCAGAAGACTGGTCCTTCCAACTCTCTGATTCTAGTGCATGCACATGACATTCTTTGTTTGTTTAGATGTGAGAGCCAGTGTGGCGTAGTGGAGTGTTGGACTGGGACTTGAGAGATCTGGGTTCTAGTCCTCACTCCACCATGAAGCTCACTGGGTGATTTTGGGCCAGTCAGTCACTGACTCTCAGCCTAACCTACCTCACAGGGTTGTTGTGAGGATAAAATGGAGAGGAGAAGGAGGATTGTGTAAGCTGCCTTGGGTTCCTTGCAGGAAAAAAGGAGGGATATAAATATAATTAATAACTAATAATAAATAAATGTCCTCTTCTGCGGTTTCTACCCTAAACCTCAAAACTGCTTTTTAAGTCTTGCACACACTTTTGCATTGCAGGACACAATGAAAAATTAAATGGATTCTTTTGATGCTTTTAGTTCAGGGGTAGGGAACCTGTTTTGGTCCAAGGGCCTAATTGGCGCAGGGCAAACATGTCGGGGCCCACGTGCCAATAGTAGGCAGGACCACATGCAAAAGCCACATCCAAAAGTGGGCAGGGACACCCCACTGCAGGCATGTGGCCCTTTTGTGATTGGCCAGACAACATTCACACACCCATACCTGTATGTGTGCACACACACACACACACACACTCATTCACTCAGAGTGCAATGCTTACATGTCTATAAATAAGTGCCATTGAGTTCACAGCACTGGAGAGTGAAGGGCTAGCCCTTCCCTCCCTGTCCCCAGCAGCAACACCCCTCCCAAATGCCCCCATGCTGCAATTAAGCTTTAAAAAGCCTCCATTGGCACCAATAAAGCATTATTATTATTATTATTATTATTATTATTATTATTATTATTATTATGCCACCTAACAGCTGAAGCTCTTTGGGTAGTTTACAACAATCAATAAAAGACACAGTATGAAATATACACAATAAAAAGAGTATAAAAATTTAAAACCAAGTTTAAAATGACACAAATAGCTAAAAAAAATTAATGCAATGTGACCTATAAAAAAGATTAAAAATAACCACCCCACCATGCACTATTTAGAATGGTTAAAAGCCTCAACATAGAGGGTAGTCTTAACCTGGTGTCGAAAGGATTGTAGAGTTGCTGCCAGGCGGGCCTCAGGGGGGAGGTTGTTCCAGAGTTGGGGGGCTACCACAGAGAAGGCCCTCCCTCTGTTCGCCACCCTCCAAGCCTCCCTCGGAGGTGGCAACCAGAAGAAGGCCCCAGATGTTGAGCGTAGTGTCAGGGTAGATTGTGGTTGGGAGAGGCGTTGAGGCGTTCCATCAAGTATTGTGGTTCCAAACCATGTAGGGCTTTAAAGGTTAAGACCAGCACCTTGAATCGGGCTCGGAAGCATACAGGCAGCCAGTGTAAGCAGGCCAGAACTGGTGTTATGTGTTCGGACCTTCTGGTCCCACTAATAAGTCTGGCCGCCACATTTTGCATAGCTGAGGTTCTGAACAGTCTTCAAGGGCAGCCCCACGTAAAGTGCATTGCAGTAGTCTAGCTTTGAGATTACCAGAGTGTAGATTACTGAAATCAGGCTATCCCTGTCCAGACAGGGGCATAGCTGGGCCACCAGCTGGAGCTGGTAGAAGGCACTCTGTGCCACTGAGGCCACTTGAGCCTCAGTGACAAAGATGGTTCAAGGAGAACCCCCAAGCTACAGACCTGCTCCTTCAAGGGGAATACAACCCCATCCATGACAGGTTGAACACCCTGAATGCAGCAGGGCCTGGGGGAGAAGCTGGTGGACTGGATGGGAATCTCCTGCATGGCTATCCATGGGCTGGTGTTTTCCCATCCCTGTTTTCAGTCTAGTGCCTACAAGCAAGATCCTCTACCGAGTTACATGCTGCTTCCCACCCAAAGAATCACTTCATGTGAGCAAGAACTGCCTCCTTCTTGAACAATTGTGAAAGAACTTCAATCCTATCAGCACTGTCTCCAGTGCTGAAACATAAGAAAATATTTTTACATTACAATGCCAGAAGGAATAATATATATTATATATATTATATTATGATAATAATATATGTGAAAATTATTATTCATATATTATGGGGAGGGGGAAAACACAAACAAACAAAACACCCATGCCACATTACTAGAAATATTGGATTTTCTGTAACTGTAAATCACTTGAGAGCCCTGGTGGGCAAAAAAGTGATTAATAAGTACTTTTTATTTTAATAAATAAATATAATAATAATAGAAATCAAGTGAAATGGTAATACTTCTCCAAACTTCCTATAATAGTTTCTAGAGGGGGAAAATGCAGCATCCAAGTTTCTTCCTTTCTTCAAAACATGGAGAAAACCCTTAGTAATCTCCCTGGCGTCTACTTGAATTCTCATGAGCATGTGATACAGAGCCTAGAGAATTTGAAAGCGCAGAATAGATAAAGTGAAGTAGGAAATGATAGGGAGAAATGCTTACTCAAGCTCTCTGAGGCAGGGTGTATAACCTTGCTAATCAACAGTGCATGTCTGCTCAGAAGTAAGCCCCATTGAGTTCAATGGAACTAACTCCCAGCTAAGTGAGTGTAGGATTGCAGCCTTTAAAAAACGGTGTTTTCAAAGTTATTCGGTATTTTAATTTTATGCTTATAAATTTCAAGAACAAGTTGTCAGACACAAGATATAATCCATTACTTAGATAAATGCAAAACTCAAATGTTGTGAAAGGCTATATATCACATACTTTGTGTTATATAAAGGTATTTCAGGGGGGAAAAACACAGAGACACACACGCACACACACATACATACACACTTAACAGAAAAACACCAAATGAACTGTGCAACCAAGGACTGAGATTATAGGTCCCTGAAGAAGGCACAGAAAATGCTCCTCAGTAACTCATATTCTCAAAGTGGGAAGAAAGTAGGGATGCACTCCTTCATTTTTCTGACCAGATGGAGCATGTTCATCCTGTTCTGGATAGCGAGCAGATTCATAGCTTGGGGGTTTTCCTGGAGCCATCTCTGTCACTTGACTCAGGTGGCCTCAGTGGCATGGAGTGCCTTCTACCAGCTTCAGCTGGTGACCCAGCTACACCCTTATCTTGACTGGGATAACCTGGCTTCAGTAGTCTGTGCTCTGGTAACCTCCAAGCTAGATTACTACAATGCGCTATACATGGGGCTGCCCTTGAAGACAGAAGCTGTTTAGAAGCTGCAGCTTGTGCAAAATGTGGAAGCCAGATTAATAATGGGGACCAGAAGGGTGAGCACATATAACACCAATTCTGGCCCACTTCCATTGACTGCCTCTATGTTTCAGAGCCTGATTTAAGGTGCTGGTTTAAGCCTATAAAGCCTTACATGACTAGGGACTGCAGAATCTGATGGAGCATTACTCCTGACCTGAACCTACCCAGACAGTACTATGAACATCAGAGGCCTTCCTCCGAGGGAGGCTTGAAAGGTGGCACTGGCAACATGGGTGAGGACCTTCTCAGTGGTAGCACCCTGATCGTGGGATGCTCGCCAACACTGACATCTTTTTGGTGCCATGTTAAGACTTGTCCTCTGCTACCTGGCATTTGATGGCATATAATGGGGTATTTATGTCAGCTGTTTTTTTTTAATCAGGTCCCGTATCCTATTGTAACTGTTTTAGCTGTTTAAATTGTTTTAAATTTTGTATGTTAGAGCTTTTATTATCTCATATTGTGGTGTGTATTTTTGTGAACTGCCCAGAAAGCTTCAGTTACTGGGCAGTATAGAGATAAAATAAATAATAATAGTAACTGTAATGGTAGTAGTAGTAGTAGTGGTAGTGGTAGTAGTAGTAGTAGTAGTAGTAGTAATAATAATAATAATAATAATAATAATAATAATAATTTATTTATTTATTTATTTATTTATTATATTTATACCCCCCCTTTTTTCCTGCAAGGACCCCAAGGCGGCTTACATAATCCTCATCCTCCTCTCGATTTCATCCTCACAACAACCCTGTGAGGTAGGTTAGGCTGAGTAATTAATTAATTATTATTATTATTATTATTATTAATAATAATAATTTTAAAATGAAGGGAAAGTTAGATAAATGTACTCATATTCATTTTATTTTTGTTATACATTAAAAACACAAGAAGATTAGAGGATCTCCCCCACATTTTAATTGACTCTAAAATGGGGACCCTTTGTCAAATCTATCTCAAATCTGGTAGAGCCAATGCCCTGGGGAAGTTGTAGAATGGCTGTACATTTCATGTAATTTGGATGGGAAACACCAATGTTATATGCAGAAGAAGACAGGATGGGACCCCACTGAAATAAATGAAAAAAATGAAAACGGAGGCTAAATGAAAACAAAGGCAGCTAAAATGAAGCTAAAATGAAACAAATGCAATTATTTCTTTGTTACACATTTATGCTGCTGCCCAACAACCAAAGGTCAGGGATGATGGGAGCTGTAGTCCAAAACATCTGGAGGGTGGGCCCCGGGTTGACCTCCCCTGCATTTGGGTATGGCCTGCTTGTTTCAGTGAGCCATTGCTTTGTTCAAGGTGCAGCAGAGCTCTTACACTCAGTCTAAAGCAACGTTATCCCTGCCCCTTTGCACACAGCAATAATATCCTTAATGAGGCGCTTCAAAAGTTTTTCTCCTGACTCAAACTGTCATATGTTCCAGGCTTTATTATTCCTCAGTCATCCTCAGTGGTCAAGCTGCTTTGCAGAGTCCAGCAGAGAACTGGAGAAGAGAAGAGAAGAGAAGAGAAGAGAAGAGAAGAGAAGAGGAGTGCCTGTCACATTTGGGACTTACCTTTTATTTTGTTTTATTGTCTTTTATTCCCCCCCCCCCTTTCCAGTTTCAAACCGATGAGCCGAACTTGATTCATTAAAAAAAGAAAAAGAAAAAAAGAAATAACTTCTTTTCTTAAAAGGTTGTTTGAACTTGAATCTCAAGCGCTGTTGGTATTCATACTGTACCTACTCTGCACATTATTTGGGGCCAGGCTTTGAAGTTTTCTATGTCTCCTGGGTATTCCAGCTAATTCAATTCATTGTGGGAAGAGAGCACAGAAAAGGGGAAAAGAAGAAGGGGGGAAAAAGCCCTTAGCATCATCATATAAGTTAGCTAAGGTTTGAAGTGTGAGCAACTTCATACTTTTTCGTTTTAACAAAGGAAATTCCGCTGATTGCAAGTGAAGAGTGTGGGAGGTGAGGGAAAGCATTGCTGATCATAACTGCCCTCCTTTTCTTTTCTTTCTTTCTTTCTTTCTTTTTTAAATCCAGCATTCTTCCCCTCCCCTCATGTTGGCATATGCCACACAAGGTGTTTATGTGGGGCTCGCATGAGCATTTTTATCCTTCCTGCAATGATCATTAGAGTCACATGTAGTGAGTGTGAGCATTAACCCTCTGCAGCAGAGAGAGACGGATGGTGATAAAGAGGAATTGAGAAAGAGAGAGATTTTCTCCCATGCTGGTACAGTGAACAGGTGCAACAGGTGATGAAATGAATCACCTGGAGAGGGCACGTTGGTTGCTTGAATGGGAAGGGCATGTGTGTCCATCACCTGCTTTGTCAGGAAATGTTCATTTAGCAAAGGAAAGTATGTGGAACCTCCAGCCTGTGGGGACTAATCTGGCCTGCGAAGGTTCCACATATAGCCCATGGAGCTTTCTTGGGTTCGTTCAGGGGGTGGGGCTTGGCCTCCAAGCCCCACCCCCTGGAAGAATACCCCCTGTTTTCTCTGATCTGAGATGTGGGCGGGCATTTGGCTGGTGGCGGGATGAGCAGACCATTGGAGTTGGGGCGAGAAGCTGCTCCTTCTTGTGTTGGCTGAGTCCTTTCACATGGCACACAGCACCCTCATGGGGGAAGATGCATGTTGCAAGAAGCCAGGGACTCAGCTGTAGCTGCTCCTCCCTGCACCATCCGTGTCCCTTTCTCCATTCCTCTCCTAGTTCAGAGAAAGATAAAAGGGCTGGGGGTGGGGTCATGATCTCAGTGGGTGTGGCTACACCCCCTGATTTCATCTGCCCCATGAAGTACTAGGTGGGGGGGCATTTCCACACACCCCCACCCATTGTAGCAGGTGTCTTGATGACAGACCAATTGCCTCTCGATTTAACACTGGCTGTGCCAAAGGCTCCAGTTTGCTCTCACCGTAATTGCTAACAATTCACTGAATTGCTGTTGTACATCTCATGGTAGAATTGCTGTTGAACATCTCATGTTATGTGAGGATAGTGAACTGAAATCCAGTGCATCCATAGGACCTCGTGCAACCTCTTGCACCAGTGAAAGCATGGGGACTGCTGTGGAACTTGCTTATTTATGATAGCATTGCATGGGACTCTTTCACAAGCTTTTCTGGAAGTGTTTCCAGAATAGCCCCAATGGTTATTTTCCTTTCACTCATGGTTCTGTGGATCCAACCCATAGGTATTAGCTTTTAAAAATGCTTTGCTCCTTCATCACACCCTTCATGCAGCTGCCGCTACAGTGTGGATGGGAGAAAGAGAAGGACAGAGGCTAAACTGCTGAGCACCTCTCAAGTCATCCAAGGGATAATGAGTACTAGCTTACCTAAAGCAGCCTCTCACATCTTGCCATGGTATATAGGCCGGCATCCGTTGGCAATGCTGGACGTACTAACTGCCTACCATAAATCTTGGGTCAGATGATGGTGTGTGGAAAAAGGAAAAACAATGAGCCACTGGCTGAATGTTATATAGCAGTGTTCTCCAACCTTGGCTGGGGCATGCTGGGAGTTGTAGGCCAAAAACATCTGGGGACCCAAGGTTGGAGAACACTGCTATATAGAACCAAGGTAGAGTTCCTTGACCAAGGTGGTCAACGGGGAAAACACTCCCCATCTTCTTCTTGGGAGATGGGATATCTCCACTGAGTGACGGAAGGAAGACTTGCAGTTCAATAGTTAAATAGTCATTAATACAGTTGTGGTCTTATTTTAATCAACATTGGCCTATCATGTCTTCATCCTGAGTGTGGGAACAAATAAAGAGGAAACATATTATTTTAATTCTATTATTATGTTTGGATACTGACTGAATTATTTTGTAATGATTGAAGGGTAGCACTAGCTCATAGAACTTCTGGTTGTCGGGATTCGGGAACTGGTCTTGTGAAGTACCTTGACTGCAGTAGGAGTCATGGGGCAGTGGGGCACTCAGATAGTTTTGTTGGTGTTATCTCTGAGCAGAGTGTGTGCGAGTTGGGAGATTTATAATCCTGTGTCTGCGTGCTAGCAGAGGCCTGAAATTCCACACACAGATCTTCCAGATCTCACCTCCCCGGCGCAGCGTGCAGCGTGTTGTGCCAGTTTCTCCAGCCCAGTCTGCCCTGTTATCAGACTGCTTCCAGCTTCCCCGTTGCAGATTAATCCATGGAGTCAGGAAACACTCTGGAACACCACAGGTCTAATTCTACCTGTTTATTCACTTAGCAAGTAAAGTTCTACAGGGTATACATTTCCTAGTTACAGTCCATGTGCAGAGTATAAATGCATAGCAAGCATTACATCCAGTGGAGTAAGTTGAGCTTCACTCCACCTCAGCAAAGACGTTACATTGTTGCAGTAACAAAGTCCAGCAAGAAGAACAAAGGAGAAGAGAGAAAGCAGTCCTGCTTCTCTCTAAGATGGCTTCAGACAGAAAAACAAGTTAGCACGTCATCAGATCATACAAACCATGTGACTAGCTCATATTGCTCCCACGGTCTAGCTTCCCATGCGAAAAACACGGGAATCTAGAAAGACATAACAAACTTGTTTACAGCCATTCTGTTCCTTTCCATGTGTAAACAATGTGCTTCAGCTGGTGAAGTGATACATATCACAACAAGTTTTAGACTCAGGACTTAATGATCTTGCTAGGGGGAGGGGTCTCTTTAGATGGTGACGTGTATTACTTCCCTTACTTCAAAAATGTAATTCATTTGGGCCCCTCCTTCTCATTACATTGGCTCTCTTTTGGTCTGATTCTTTCTCTGATTGGACCTTGAAGCCAATGTAAACACTTCTATCAATGTGCAACCAGCCATTTGGTTTCTCAAGTGAACGCCTTCTGAGTTAGGAATAGACAGATCTGTCAGTCTCTGTCTTGCTGAAATGGTCAGTCGAGCTTGTTCCATCCCCTTTTTTCACATGGGCTAGTGAGGTTTTCTTTAAAATAATCCATATATAGAAATTCATGCGGATTTTTTTTGGTGTGCTTTGTTAAATGTATGCATTTTTTCAATGCATGCACCCATTGACTAAATCATGTTTGTGCACAGTTTGGAAATGCACACGTTTTTCTTTGCACATTGTTCAAATGTGTTCCTGTTGTCCAATGCATTTTTTTTGTTTTGTTTTCTGGAATGCGCGTACAGATTTCCAACTGCAAACTGTGTTCAGGTCTGTGTGCGAATTGGGTAAATCCATAAAACGACTTGACATAGCATATTTCTCATGTATATTCAGAAGTGAACTCATCCTTCATAGTTTCTTAACCAATGAACAGTGGAATCCACATATCATCCTTCATGCAATTATGTGGGTGTGCGTGTGAGCATTGTCTGTGCAAGGAATCATCTCATTAGGTTTATTAAAAACATGTATGAAAAGTAAACCAGTGTACAGATGGGGAGACTATCTCCCTTCTGATAGAATTGCTGCCCACTAGCTCTATTTTTTTAAGGGAAATCTTAAGGTTTTCTATGTAATTACGTATATTGTGCAGCACTGCATTTGCTGCCAAGCAACACAATTTTAAAGTAAACCTATGGTTCCCCCCCCTTCAGTTCAAGTGTCAGACCTTAGAATATTTGTTGTTGTTTTCTTCAGTTCCCACTCAAGATGTACGATGGGACAGGAGGTACTTCTGTTAGAGTTTTATGTTGAAATCCCACATCTGAGCCCTCAAACCCATGCAGTGGGTTTTAGGGTGGTGGCAGCATTATTATTATTATTATTATTATTATTATATTATTATTATTATTATTATTATTACCTAGGTAATGTTTTCTGATATTGCACTTTGAGGCAATTCATTTGTGCCACAATGAGTCTGCCATCTGCCATAATGACATCTGTTGCAGCAGAGTGAGACAAGATAAGACATAAATCATTAATATTTCCTGGATTCCAGTCTGAAACTTGAAGATATCAACAATGCTTCATTGGCTTGAATATTTCAGTCTTGAAACAGGCAGGTTCATGCTAAACAAAGAAATTTGCTGTTATGATTCCATAAAATGTCAGATTTAAAAATGAAATGAAAGATAGAAATAACGTGTGTGTGCGTGCGTGCGTGCGCGCGCACGCACACACACGCACACACACGCACACGCACACACACGCACACACACGCACACACACGCACGCACACGCACACACATGCACACGCACACGCACACGCACACACATATGTATGTTGGCATGTATGCCTGTCATTCAAAAACAAGGTGCAAGGGTGTCCAAATTATGAAAACCAAATTAATTTGCATAAATGTCTCTGGCCAGAAGTGTATAGAGGTATGATAGGGAGAGACCAAGAGCCACTCTACACTTTATAAAGAATGAGATAGTTGGGAGAATTCTCGACTGTACCACTTCAAGCAGCAGGCTAGGGTTCCTATTTTTGAATAGTTCCCCCCCAAAAAAGTGCGCTCTCTTACTGCATGTTGTAAACTAGCACACGAAGAGGGAGCTATGCAAACCCCATGCCCCTGATGTGCTAGACTGTTACATGAAGGAAACTTTTTCAGTGGAGAAGCATCTGAAAATATGATCTCACACCTGCAGTCTCACATCTGGTGGTATAGTCCAAAATTCTACCAGCTCAGCCTGCATAGATGTATCCAATGGGTTGTATCCAATAGGCACTGGGTTGTATCCAATGTTAGTCAGAGTGAGAGTAGGCCCATTGAAATGAATGACAGTTAAGTTACACTAACGTATGATGCAATCCATTGGATACAACCCTTATATATGCAGGATAAGGGTGCCATTTTGGAATGCTCCCCAGTGCTTAAAAACAACAATGCTTTGCAGATCCTTGCAAGAAAAATCTCTAAAGGTTCAATCCTATGCAAGTTTATACAGAAAAAAGGCCTTTTTTTCTGGCTGGGGCATTCTGTCTAAACTGTCTTGCATAGGATTGCACCCTAAGACATTAGGGAAAGAGGTTCTAGACCAGCCCATTGCCAGATGACCTAGGTTTGTTTGGTTTTTTTACAAGTAAGAAGATATATATATATGGGGAATCATTCAAAATGTTATGTTATTATACCTGCCATCTGAACTGGCCCAGTGGTATAGTCCATTCTACCACTTCAGGTAGAATGGACTCTATTCTGTTGCTTGTGTAGACCAGATCTCTAAGGCAGGTAGAGATATGGATGGAGAAAGAATAACAAGAAGGAAAGGATACAGCTACAGCAAAAAGTCCACTTTCAATTAGCATAAGAGAGCTGCCAAAGAGAGTTTAATCATATGTGTAAGTTCTTCACATGCAAATGCCACCTGGATTTCTGCCTCTGCTGCAGCCTGGGAAACATCCAGATATTTAAAACAGTGAGACACCTTCCGCATTATCACCATGTTATCTGCAACCAATTCTAATTACCTTTCCCACCTAATGGTCGAGGAAAATGCTTTGTAGCTTTGGATCTTTGAACAAAAGAGATTTTGGTGATTCAGAAATTCTAACCCCAGTATACCAAAACAGTTGTTGCCTTCATCAAGTAATCAAATGTGGATTATAGTAAGACTCATACTGCTTTTAATTTTAGCTTATTTGCCTAATTGTCTTGTCTCAGCACATTTCATTATCTCAGGTTGTTCCTAATAATGGACTACCCTCAAAAGGTTCGGAGGCTTGTTCTAACGCTCCTGGCTCCTGATTTCAGCGCTGCTGTTGCAATCTGATTTCACCTTGCAAACCATTAAAGGCCAGATTTCCACAGTCCTATTTATATTCCCCTCCTCAGAAATCAGGGATACTTAATATTTAACAAAAGGAACTAATATTCCCGCAGCAGTCAGAATTAGGGCCACATCTTCGCAATGGGAAGACATTTATAGCATCACACTGTAAGGCTGCAATCCTATACTCGCTTACCTAGGAGTAAGTCCCATTGAACACCATGGGGCATATGTCGGTGTAGACACATGTAGGATTGTCATTGCACTATAAAAATGAACTGTCCAAAAGAGATCTGATGAAGAGCCCCGGAAAACGTTCACATTGCTTTCTGTGCTGGGCAAGCAAGCAACGGAATTGAAGTGATGCACAGAAGACCCCATCAACTAAATGATAACATGCCATAGCTTTGGTTAACAAGTAGTTTTACAAGACAATCACTTTGAGGAGGAAATTGAGGGTGATGGGGCATGGGACTTCCCCATCTGCCCAAAGAAGACTGCCAGCAAGTACTTTTTCTACAGCCACCACTCTGCTTTTTCCCACCTCCTTCCTTTGGGTTGGCAAAGGAGCAGGAGAAGCCTGTGCTGGGAGGGGGAGTTTGTATTCAGACAAATTTGGCCTGGGATACTTGAATAACAGAACTTGTATGTTGGAGGGCCACAGTAAGCAGTGGCTGATGTAGGGATGTATCCACGAATATTCGCGAGTCTGGGGGGGCTGAAGTGAGGCCGAAATTGGCCCCGCTCGACCCCCTGAGACTTGCGCGCCTTACCTTACCGCTGCTCGTCCCACTGCTCCACACCGTGCCGGCAGTGCGGGGTCCCGTCACATCATTTTAGGCTGCCAGGAAGTGACACGACAGGACCCCGCGCTACATTTTTAGCACAAAAACCAGGGCAACCTAGCTTAAAATCGCCACGATTTGCTATTCATGGCCGTTTTAAACTGGGTTGCCCTGGTTTTTGTGCTAAAAATGTAGCGCGGGGTCCCATTGTGTCACTTCCTGGCAGCTGGAAGTGATGCGACGGGACCCTGTGTTGACCGACATGCTGGATCGAGTGCCGAGGGGATTCGGGCCTTCAGGGGGGGTGCTCACCAATAAAAGGTGAGCAAAGGTGAGCAGCACCACCCCAAGGTAGGATGCAAACCCCTAGGCTGATGGCTACTGTGTCAGTGGAGCAACTTCATACTTCGAATGAGCTATCCATGGTGCTGAACCTAATTTGGGGTTTAGGGTTCAGCACCATGGATAGCTCCTTAAAGGTCCATGTTGTGATCCCCACTCAGCCATGTAGCTCATTGGGTGACCTTGTGCCACACACCATCTCTCAGCCAAAGCTACCTCAGAGGGCTGTTGTGTGGATGCAATGGGCAGGAGGAGAACCAAGTAGGCAGCTCTGTGCTCTGTGCAGGAAGGGAAGGATAAAAATGTGTGTAACTCCAGTTTATTCTATACATTTAAAAAAACACAAAACATCAAAGTCCCATTGGGAAGCAAAACTGGCAAAGCACTGAAAAAGGATTTCCAAATAAATAAAAAGCATGTCTTTCCCTTCCCCCATCAAAATATGAAAAGGTTTAATCTGATTTCAAAGTATTTCTTTATGTCCTTCCCAAATTTGCAAGTAAGATTGGCTTGATAATCCAGCAGTGTTTTATGATTCCTTGGTGGCTGATAGAAGTGAGATGCCTTTATCCCCAGGAAATGTCCATGTATTAAATAGCTTTGAAGCACTATGTACGTTTCTTCTCTTTAAGGAATCTTATGCCAGTTCACAGCTTTCTACTGGCAAAACTAAAGCATAAAGCAGCACTTAATGTTCAATGAGAAATACAAAGGAATTCAAATGATATGCTGTATGGGAAAATTCTGACGATCATCCTATGCTATTGATGTGTAAGTAGGCTTCATGACATTTCCATTTGTTAAGACAAGCTGTAGTAGAGATATACTTTGTCATTTTGTCCCTTTGGATTCCAAAGCAAAATACTCAGTTACTTCAAGTGAGAAGAAGAATTAAGGATAAAATAAAAGTAAATGTCTGGAGGGGACAAAACTGATACATCCCCCCCCCCCGCATTCTAGCATCGTAGCCACTTGTAAATATTTATTTAGCCATGCTTTTAATCAAATAACTGTAAAATTTGGGGGGGGGGGATTTGATCACTTGTCTCTCTCTTTCTTCTTCCTTCTCCCTTTATCACTAGTCTTTTTATTTCCAGTTTTTCTACAATTCAGTAGAAGAAAATTTAATCACATAACATGCCCATCTAGGGATGGGTGAATGAGCAATGTTTGAGATCGCTAATTTTTAATATTTTTATTAGTTTTTAAAATGTGAAATACACCAAAACAAAATAACTTCATAAAAAGGGGGGAAATGACGGAAAGAAAAAATAATAGAATTTTCTTACAGTGATTTAAATGGATCCATTACAATAAATATATATGAAATATATATCCATAAGTTACAACAAGTATATAGTAATACAATTATCAATAAAAATAGTTATACATAAACATCAGAAAAAGCAGACCAAATATCCATGTATTTATCCATCCGCAGGTGGCATCTACATACCACCTGCTCAAATGTTGAAAGTGTTATTAGGTCCTCAATCCATTGTGTTCTAGGAGGTGAGTGTTTATCTTTCCAGTGTTATAAAATCTGTCAAGAGGGTGCGGAAAATCCACATGCATTGTCCTTGTGATAAATTCCATATAGTAGGTATATAATTTAAAAGAACGTCTGCATAAGTAAATATTAAAGAGCATTCTAATACTAGATTTATCCGTACTATAACCTCTACCCAAAAAAGAAGCAACCACTGGGCATTAGCGAAAACATATGGGTAAATGAAGCATTTGCAGTATTACCAACAGCTAGCTGACTTAGACAAACCCTTATTAAACAAGATGCTGTGGTGCCCAATAAA
The DNA here is from genome assembly GCA_021292165.1 of Shinisaurus crocodilurus. Classification (NCBI taxonomy): domain Eukaryota; kingdom Metazoa; phylum Chordata; class Lepidosauria; order Squamata; family Shinisauridae; genus Shinisaurus; species Shinisaurus crocodilurus. The sequence goes on from CM037880.1 coordinate 41,222,317, forward strand.
CACGAAACAAAGGTTTTTGCTGAATAAAACGTACCTAAGATCCATAGACCCTTCTGAAACAGATGCAAAAACAATGTCCCATTGATTAGGCAACATTGACCCTCTAATTCCCTATTCCATTCATCTTTAAAACTGTGTGTATATCATACTTATTCACCGATAATAGGTATTTATAAACATGAATCGTAGGTTGATATAACTGCTCAGCCTCAATCAATGCATTCAATAGTGAAGGAGGCTCTGAAGCTGAAAAAGCAGCCAGACCAAACCTAGCTTTTAACAAATGTTGCATTTGCAAGTATTGCCATTCAGCTGAGGCGGGCAAGTTATATTTAGTTCGCAAAGCCGAAAAAAGAAAATGACAAAAACTCATCAGCAAAACTCACTAATTGATCCAAAGTAAAAATAATCCTGTCTGCCCAAGTCTGCCACAGGAACGTTTTCTTACCAATTTTTAAATCCAGATTACCCCATAAAGTAGAGATTGGGGGTTTACCTCTGGGGGGGACTTGTCTCGCCTCTCCTCTCCTCAGCAAGCACCCCCCCCGTAGCCCGGATTCGACGTGGAGCGATTCTCCGCCCGCTCTCCGTGCCACTCAGGCAGCCGCACCGGCAGCGCAGGGTCCCATCACATCATTTCTGGCTGGCCGGAAGTGACACGCTGGGACCCTGAGCTGATGCGGCGGAACCCCGCGCCGCGGTTCTGGCATAGAAACCAGAGCAACAGGGCTTAAAACGGCCATTTTAAGCCCTGTTGCCCTGCTTTCGATGCCAAAACTGCAGCGCAGGGTTCAGCCGCACCGGCAGCGCAGGGTCCCATCGCGTCACTTCCAGTCAGCCGGAAATGATGCGGGCCATGCAGTGGGAGCCCGCGTGGCGCGGCGGCTCGAGCGGCAGACCGAGCGGGTCGGAAGGTAAGCCCACAAATATTGGGGGGCTGCGAGCGGGGCCAATTTCGGCCTCATTCCAGCCTCCTGATATTCGTGGTACCATATCTACAAAGTCAGTTTACCATGAGAAAATGGGTCAAACTGTAATTGTGGCTCACGCTGGCTCAGCTTGTCTGAGCGTGGAAAGCTAAGCAGGGTCAGGCCTGGTTATTACTTGGATGGGAGACCCCTCCTCTAGTTTCCTGCATTGAGCAGTGGGTTGGACTTGATGGCCTTGTAGGCCCCTTCCATCTCTATGATCCTATGATATCCTATGACAAGATATAATACGCCACACCTCTCTAACTGACGTAATTGTAGGAGGCACCCTGTCTGTTTTAGCGAGACCCTTTCATTTAGAAAGAGGATAAGACTCTCCAAATATAGTTTCACCACTTGTCTCATGCCCGATTCCCATTCACATCTGCAGTCGCTGCTCACCTGTCTGTTTTAGCGAGACCCTTTCATTTAGAAAGAGGATAAGACTCTCCAAATATAGTTTCACCACTTGTCTCATGCCCGATTCCCATTCACATCTGCAGTCGCTGCTCACTTTGTGTGAATGGGAAACTTACACAAATCGAGCAGTGATCGAATGGGAGATTGGTGCAAATCTCCCCAAATTTGTGCAAATTCCCCAATTTCTGCAAATTTCCTCCACAGACTAAAGCTGGGATGATTTGGTCTATGGAGGATATTTGCACAAAATAGGGAATTTGGGTAAATTGAACTGGGAATCGGGAACAAGATTAAGGCAAGCACGTGTTAAACAATTTGCGAATATTTTCGGTGGACACATACTTGCACTCATGCTCATGTTCAGGGCTTTGAATGGGGTATGCTCACATGTTTTGGGAGCAAAAATGAAATCCCCATACATGCATCCCTAGCCTAAGGTCTTTTTGGCTTAGACTGCTAATTCAGGGATGGGGACTCGGACTCCAGGACTCGACTCGTGAGTCGGATTGAGTCCCCCCTCTGACTCGAGTCAGACTCGAGTCCCAATATTTTTAATATTCGAGTCGACTCAGGACTTGAGACCAAGGACTCGTGTTCCAAAATTGTGTTCCTCAAATGCAACATGGATAGGTTTTAGGAAGTACAGCAAGTTTATTTTTTAAAATCATTTCCCTAAAATGCAACCTTTCAGACATTTTGGGTTTGGCTGCCTCTGCCTGCCTGTTGGGGTTCCCAGCCTCCTCGGCATGCCTGGTCTCTTCTTAACTAGTTCCACAGTTTGAATTGTTCAAGATAAACGCCTCTGCCTGCCTGCTTTGGGGTTCCCTGCCTCCTCTGCCTGTCTGGTTATTTTGGGTTTGTCTGCCTGGTCTGTTCTTGCCAAAATCAGTTGCAGAGTTTTGAAATAAAAAGGCTGAAAGAGGGTTGGTTATTAAGCCACACATCTGAAATAGCCTTATTTTGTTTGGAAAAAACCCATTGATCTTAATAGGGACTCGTGGAGTCAGCTTTGGGCGTGACTCGTGACTCATGAGTCACCATTTTGGACCAAGGACTTGGACTCAAACTCGAGACTCGGTTCCAAAGACTCGTGACTCGACTCGTGACTCGAGACCAAGGACTCTTCAACATCCCTGTGCTAATTATCCGGATAATTAAAATAACAAACACTTGAACTGTTTGTAAAAATGTTATTATTCAAGGACTGCAGACTTAGAAACCAACACATGAAGATGGGTAGATGAATGGGAATGGCTGTTTCCACTACAGCACTCCAGGCCTGTGGAATAAGACCTATTCCCCACTCATTGTCAACTAATACTGAACTCAGATGGTCAAGTACAGAATACCAAATGTCTTTAGTATTCTGGGAATGGGGGGTGGGTGGGAATGGAATGAAGTATCCTGAAAGATGGCAAAGATGGCTGGTTGGAACATTGAACAGGAGAGCTCCACATTGCAACATTTTGGGTCAGGTCCGACCACGGAGCTCCGATCTGTCCCCACCTTGCAGCTGGCGCAGAAAGAACTGTGCTGCCTGCTTCCCCATGGTTGGGAAATCAACCTCAGATAGGGGGAAAGGGTGGCAGAGAGGAGAGGAGACTGCTGCTGCCAGGATATGACATATCCTGATGGAGATCCAGCCTACTTCCCTCCTCCTCTGAAGCACCACAGCTAGATGGCTGAAAATGGCTGTCTAGCTGAATTGCAGAGCAGGAGGTGCGGCGAGGCAAAGATCACCTCTGCCATTCCTCCCGCTCTGCAATGGAGGCTCATAAGACTCTGAGCCTGGAGGCTTATGAGCATCGAGGGCATAATCCTATTGATTGCCCTATTTAAAATTGGGTTTTAAATTAGGATTGTGCCCTTGGTAATTTAGGAGGCTACTGAGACATAATTTTAACCAATTTTTTTTTTGGGGGGGGGGAATGGTAAACAAACAGCCTCTTTATACCATTAAAGCACAGTTTCAGAGCAAGGAATGGATTCAAAAGGCTAATTCCATTGTATAATGCAAGGATCTATAATATTTAACATGCTTGCTCTTCTTTTTCACTTCAGGCTACTACAGCCAAAGTAGCTACAAAATTAGAATCTTAAAAGTAATGAAACCAATTTTACTGGTGAATCAAGAGTGCTCTCTCTTATTCAATATGGAATTGCTGTCACCTGAATCTATTCAAAAGTGTCATTTTCACTTATCATTATGATTTTACTCAGGAGAATTGAGGACTAAAATTCAACTTTTCATGTTTTATAAATCATAGTAATATCCTCCACTATTTTAACCTTTCCATTATTCTTTTGTTTGATTGGCTACTTTGGCTATATGTTCCACATCCCTTTCTCTTTTATAGCCTCTCTAACCTATGGGGAAGTGAATGGAAATGAGCCACCAATGAAGACAGAAGATATTGCAAAGGTTAAAGGACTAATATTTTTGCAAAATATTTCACAGAATTAATTGTATGACAATTCTGACAGTAAATATTTATAATGAATTTCCCTGAATAAGAGGACATTGTGAGAAGTACCAGAAGCAAATACTGAAATCATGGGTCACAAATCAGACAAAATACACACTCCTATTGATTTCAATGGGAGAGTTCAAAATATGGTTAAAAATAAATCTGTCCTCTTGAAATTGATGAGACTGAAAAGTGCTTAAGGGTGCAATCCGATGCATGTTCAGTTCAGACAGAAAAATGTCCCACACCTTCCAGCATTCCCCAGTCAGCCATGCTGGCTGGAGAATGCTGGGAGTTGTAGGATTTTTTTTCTGTCTAAACATGCATAGGGTTGTGCCTTAAGTTAGACTTCATCATGCCTACAGTAATTGGTACAGGTGTAGCTTTTGCACGAACCCTGGAAGTAAGGTAATAATCCCAGTGTATAAGAACAGAACCGCCCTCCATTTTTTAATTTAGTTTGGTTTTAGGATATTATGGGTTTAAATTCTGTGTGTGTGTGTGTGTGTGTGCATGCGCGTGCACGTGCACACTAGTCCATTTCAGCCAAAAGATTAATAGTTTATCCATATAAAAGTTTAGCTAGAATGCAGAGCTCAGGAAGTTTTACTCAGGAAGCTAGGAGTCGGGAGTTGAATAGAAGGTCAAAGGCAGAAGAAACACTTTTAAACTTGGGAAATAGAAACTTAGTTTGCAGAAATGAACCAGAAGCTACCCTCCTAGTTTGTTGGAGTTAGGGAGGAAATAATAATAATTTTAAGATATAAAAACTTAGGCAGAGGAGCAGAGAGAACAGAGAGAGAAGGGAGAAAGGAAAGGAAGATGGAAGGCCAGCATCCTAAAGTAAAGAAAGAGCTGCTGGAACTGGAGAACAGGTTAACAGAGCTGAACCAATGACAGTTAGATATTGCTTGGATAAGGGGCCTGGATAAAATAGGGACACAGTCTAGTTAGGTTAGCTGGATGTGTATATTCCTGGTTGTTCATTACCCTATTGTTCATACATTTTTTTTGTGTGTGTATCCATTCGGATTTTAAATGGTTTTCCTGTTGACATTTTTCTTCATTAAAATTTTAAACAGTGTTATTTGAAATTCTGTGGTCTCTTTTTTGATTACCCACTCTACGTCCAAATCCAATAGCCAAATTAAGGGAGAAATCCTATGGCCCCTAGACAGTGTCTGAGGGGGCCATAGGATTTTTCAGACTCCCAGCTCCAAGGTCACGGACTGCGCTCTGACCCTGGAGCTGTGACTCTGTGCTCCGACACCACCACCACCCGCAGCTGTCACGGAAAGAACTGCACTAGCTGCTCTCCGAGGTTGGGAAAGCAACCTTAGAGAGGAGGGGAAGGGGGGTGTTTCGGTGGACAGGGAGGGAAGAAGACTGGAGGGGCCAGGATATGAGGTATCCTGAAGCTGCTCCAGCCTGCTCCAGCTAGACAGGCAAAGAAGCCCATCTAGCAAAAATGCAGAGCAAGAGGATGGGGAGGCAAAGATCGCCTCCACTGCTCCTCCCACTCTGCTTTGGATGCCCTTAAGCCTCCGAGCTCAGGGGGTTATAGGCATCCCGTTAGAATTGCACCCTAAAGTAGGTATCTGAGAACAAGAGATTTTTAAGGCTGGTTTGGTGGAGGCTGCCAGAGAAATAAAGACGAAAATGTAGCACATGGAGAGGTGGCTCACGCTGGCTCAGCTTATCTGAGTGTGGAAAGCTAAGCAGGGTCAGGCCTGGTTATTACTTGGATGGGAGACCCCTCCTCTGGTTTCCTGCATTGAGCAGGGGGCTGGACTTGATGGCCTGGTAGGCTCCTTCCCAACTCTATGATCCTATGAAATCTATGAGGGCTACTGGAAGAGAAGAATGAAAAGGCATGTGGGCACACTATTTGTCTGTTTTCCTTTCAACTTATAGAACAGGCCCGTAGGGATGTACAAATTTTGTTAAATCTGTTCCATCTGTGTTTTGTGGTTTGTCATGCATCTTTCATTCCGCCATCTGCATATTGAATCTGCAGATTTTTTTTTTGATTTTTTTTTTTTAGGGATATAGGAGAATTTTGTTCCTCTTGTGTGCATTAAGTGTGCATTAGCAAAAGTGTGCACTGGCACAAGTGTGCACTTGCACTAAGGTGCATTAACATGTGTGTGAATTTGCACAAATCCCCTCCAAAAGTTAAACAAACAAACAAACAAACCCCACTATCCACAAGTCTGTGGAATCCACATGACTCAGAAAAAACTGGTCCGCTGCAGAATCTGCTAGTCAGATTCATAGGATCTGAACTCATTTGAATCTGTTGCAGATTTTTCTGACATCCCTAATTTAGTGGTCCATGACATCTGGTATGTGGACTGCAGCATGTGAATGAATGCTTGTACTGGCATAGGGGCATAGGGGCATGGCCAACAGGGCTATTTAAGCTACTCCATAGCCAAACTCCTCTTCACTCTTCAGCAGCACTCTATCCCTTGAAGATGCAGTTTAAGGTTACCTGGTCATGTAATGCCTGAGTACGATTGTTTTGTTTTGCCCAGCCAGAAGATTGGCTGAATTTGCAGGGGATGTGGGGAAGCAGGGGTTGGCCTAGGCTGCACTGTGATCTGAGTTCGGTATTAGTGCTTCTGCTGTGCTATGTTAAATAGGAATAACTTGGTCAAAATTTGGCAGGGCTGTGTGGGCTAAGACTTGATGGGGAGCATTTTGGTGAGCACTTGGAGGCACCATTAAAGTGAAGAGGTACTTCCGGGACTTGCCACTCAGGGCTGTGGGACCCAGGGTGAGGTATAATGCCCCTTTGAGGCTGACCTGTGTCTCCTAACTGGATCTGTGGGCTCTGGGGTGTGTGATATAGGAAAACCTCCCTCAATACCTGAAAAGGTGTGGCAGCTAGAAAAGGAGTAGGGAACGACTACCCCCTAATCCAGGGGTACACTATCTGCAAGTAAGTTGAGTTGCCAGGCAGCTCTAGAGGTATTAACTAGAGCCCCAGATGTGTTAAAGTTGCAGATCTTGTTGTGTGAGTAAATTAAGAAATTGTGGCCCTAGTTTACCCATACTTCTGTGTCTTGTCTCATTATTCCAGTGTGTGCATGCAATAGTTAATATCAGCATGCACTTGAATGAAACAATCTTACATTCTTTAAATGTTAGAACCAGGTTTAGGCATGTTTTTAGGAGCATACATTTTAACCTAGAAGCTGTGGTGGTGTCCCTTTGAATGCAGCACCTTTAGTGTTCCATTTGCTGCTTTTACAAGATGCTAAATATATGTGAATAAGCATAACTTTATAATTAGGTGGATTGTTATGCCTGCAATCTATATAATAGATGCCGTTTTCCAGGTTGTAGTGCCCTTTTAATTCCCTGCATGATATTCTGGCCTGAAAGGCACTAATAGAGATGTTCCAGTGCTGAAAAGAAAAGTGAGGGAAATCAGCATCTAAAACTTGGTAAAGTCCTCCTGGGTAGTAAAAGGTTTTTGTTCTGCAGATTGTTCTCCCACAGAGAACCCGAATTTCCTTCTAGCCTTTGCTGTCGATTCTCACACTGCTGAAATATTATAATCAAAAGCTCTTTACCACCGTGTGTTGAATCCACTGTAGTAAAAAAAAAAATTTTTTTTTTATTATTTAGCATGAAACTCTGTTGCTATCCAAAATTAGAGATGAAAGTATTCTAAATGTCAAATGAACATTCGGCAGTGTAAGTGTTCTCTCTCTCTGTCTCTTTCTTATCATTACAACAGTGGAGGGAACTGTGGACTGCAATGATTAAAGAAGAACAGAGAAAACCATATAGCTTCTCTGTGAGTTGTTTGAGAATGCATCATACGCTATCAAGAATCTCTGATCATTTTGTACCCACCCCCCTCTATGCAGAGTGATACTGTAGGGCTTTTTTTGTAGGGGTGGGGGAACAAGTTTGTACAACTGCAGAATACAATATTATCAGAATCATTCATTTCATCTTTTTTTTTTTAAAAGGTATATAAACTTGTACTTCCAGACTGCTGTAGATGCAGTTATGGCTGGGATCCTAACCTCCTTCGGCACACTGAATGATTGTGCATGCTCCATGGGACCATTGGACTTCCTTTCTTTGAACTGCAAACTCCCATGCACCTCCCCTTGTAAGTCCCCTCAGGCTATGTGCGAGAATGGATAGGTGTGTGTGTGTGTGTGTGTGTGTGTATGGATGGGTGTGTTACATGTGAAAGTGTGTGTGTGTGTGTGTGTGTTATATGTATATGTGTATGAATGTATGAGAGTTGGTGAGCTTTAGCTTTGAACCCACTCCCTTTTTTCACGGACCTGCCCAGCTCCGGCATGTGGCCCCCAGAAAGTTCTTTGGAAGGGAATGTGGTCTCTGGGCCACAATAGATTTCCCACCCTACCTCTCCTAGATATAGGAGAGAGGAGCAATGGCTGGAGCTGAAGTACTTCAAAAAGCAGCTTTCTCAGTCCTACAAATGTTTCGGATCAATAAGTGGCTGAAGAATATGTATTCCACATCCTGCACCTATTTGTCAGTGCACTTTCCGACGTCCTCTCCCTTTCATCTCTAAAAAGCTGCGATGTTGAGCATCAGGTTTGAGGTGCCACATAGAATTAAAGACATCTCAGAGGAATCTGCCTTTGAAGTGGCAGACACTAAATGGTTCTTATCAAGCATAAGTGCGCTGTGCGTCATTGGCTTTCATAGCTTTGGTGTGTCACTCGTTAGGATCCCTTACTTCTGCATGTCAATTTTATTTAGCAGAGAGTAATCTGTCAGGACTTTGACAGCAGAGCTGTTCACCGGCAGTCGCTGGTGGATCGTGGTGACTTTACTATGAAAGAGTAAGGCACCATGCAATTCCTGGTAGACAATATGCCCCCTTTAAGTGTGCTGGTTTTCTATATTAGGGATTGATGGTTATGTTTTGATTACCTGTGTGCTGTGCTTGGCAATGTAGCTGGTGATTTCACTGACCTGTCTCAGTTTGATGTAAATCAAGAAGGGGTACATTCCATTAACATTTACTTCTCAGAATAAAACTACTCCTCTAGTAGATAATGACTTCAAACATCTTAGCGTCTTTCAGATAATACATCTACCCACCCACCCCGGCTAGTGCAGTTAGTTTATAAATTATGACATAAACACATATCCCTGTTTTTAAATATGTATTTTTCTCTCAATATGTTCTCTTTTTAAATAGATGTATAAAACAAGCATATATATTGAATTAGTAGCAAATATGGAACTGAAATGTTGTGCTTTGCTAGTCCAACAGCGCCGTGGGATTTACTCCTGTTGCTCCCAAAGAGTTCAGTGGGACTTACTCCCAGGTAAATGTGTATAGGCTGCAATCCTATATACACTTACCTGGGAGTAAGTCCCTTTGAACTCAATGGGCTTACTTCAGAGTCAACTTGTATAGGATTGCACTGTAAGGCTCTAATTCCTGGAACATTTACTTCAGAGCCCATTGGATTCAGTGGGGCTTACTTCTGAGTAAACATGCATAGAAGCAAGGTAATGTTATGTATTGTTATTTAAAATGCATGCTTTATGTGTAGTTTTGTTGGTAATTAGTAGCAACTTTCTTTTGATATATCTCAGGTCAAATAGTTTTACAGTGTGTTTGTGTGTGAAAGCATTTCTTCTTAGGATCACAGCTTTAGGGACCATCCATAAAATATATCACATTTTTAAAGGGCTTTTAACTCCCCTCTCTTGCTCAGATGCTGACAATATCTGTGTGGAAAAAGAAAATATGGGATATAGCAGTTAATGAAAAGTTGACAGAAAAATTAAGAATGTATAGAGGAATAAAGAAAAAAGATACTTTTAAGAAGGACTGGCAAAAGTACATAGATTATATGAAAGAAAGATTTGAATAGATTAACGCTGACGAAAGCGTATAGAAAATTGTGGGATTCTTGAAAAAAGAAGTTTATAAAGAAATGAAACAGGGTAATTTAATACAGATTAAGTTGGAGGAGGGATTGGGGTGGGTTTATGTATTAGTATTAATATGTTTTATGTGGTTTTTTCCACATGTATTTTTCTTTGGGAAAACATAATATATAATTAAACAATTAAAAAAAAAACAACCCCTCCCTCCTCCTCACACTTTGCTTCCTTGTAAACCATGGTCAGAACTCTGCATGGTCACAGCTTTGTTAACTCCTCCCCTCTTTATGCATGACATATTTTTTTTATGGACGGCCCCTTAAATCCATTAGCAAACCAAGGGGCTATTGGCAAGGATTCAAATACTTTGCTTTAACTGAGTTCCAGATGGGAATGTTTTTATCTCAAAACCAGCAACACATTCAGAGCTGTTATTATTATTGTTTTTAACAACACATCCTATCATGAATTCTGTATTCATTGCCCATTAAGACCCATAGTATTGGCCATCATTACAGTATGAACTATTGAACTAAATTTTAGTGGTAGGGTCTTTGTCTTAAAACAAAATAAAGCCACTGGTGTAAGAGTTGAACAGCCACAGATGTAAATGAAGCCTAACACATACAATTGAACCCATCTCTGCAGTCACCTATTTGAAAGCTTTCACTTCCAAATTTTCATGAGTAACATTTGCTTTGCTGCATTATGCTTTTCTCATCAATCCTTGCTACTACAGATATGGATTTTATTTAATCTGTTCCATGTGTGTTTCATTTATTGTCAGGCGTCTTTCGTTCTGTTGTCCAGTCGGTGATGGAACCTGATTTTTTTCCCCTCATTTGGAAAAGTACACAAAAAATGTTCACGACAAATTACATAACTTTCACTAGCACGTGACACAACATTTTGCGTATTGAAGGATGTGCGAATCACTGATGTTCGAGATCGCCAGGATTCTCCAAACATCATCTTGCCGCTCATTTCATGCCCAATTCCCATTCACGTTTTCAGTCACTGCTTGCTCTGTGCAAATGGGAAGCTTGCACAGATCGAGCAGTGATTGAACAGGAGATTTGCACAAATTTCCTAATTTCTGCAATATTCCTCCATAGACTAAAGCAGGGCTGATTCAGTCTATGCAGGAAATTTGCGCAAATCGAGCTGGGAATCGAGAATGAGATGAATGTAGGCAGGCATATGTTTGACAATTTACATTAATTTTCTGCAGACATGTGCTCACACTTGCAGGTCACATTCAGAGCTTTGAATGAGGAATCCACTCATGGTTTGCAATAAAAAATGAAATTCTCATACATACCTATGCTAATTTTTCTTAGTTCATCATACAATCAATGAGCAGAGCACACAGAAAAAGAGTGCTACACAGTGGAGGCTGAAGAGAGATCAGAGATGTATAAAATGTTGTCTTTAAACCACATATATATTAGCGTATTTTCCAGTAAATTCCATATTTTCATATGGCTAAATTTGCATATAATTCTGGAAAGTAAAACAAACAAAAAACCCCACTCTGCAAGTCTGTGGGATCCATGCGACTTGGAAGATCCTGATCCACTGTAGAATCTGTGGGTCAAATTCATAGAAATCTGAAGTTGTTTGAATCTGTTTCAGATTTCTCCAACATCAACATCCCTAAGCAGATGGTGTTTACCAATGTGATGCAGAGCAGGATATAAATATTTGCTCCAAAAACAATATAGGTGGTCTCTTAAAGATACTGGTTGTTGATGTTCTTGATGCTAGATGATTAGTATTTAACTGAAGAGATTAAAAGAAACACCCGGAAATATATTCTGAATGCAAGAGGGGAACCAGGGTTGTGTTTGGGACATGATTAGCTGGTAATCAGTAAAGAACAAACTGATTATTAGCTGTTCAATTCTTGTCATTCTTGGGGGATTCCTCTCAGTGGCCTAATTAAACTGAGCTGGAAGCCCTCACATCTCCATTCAGTGGCAATTTCATTATAATATTTCATTCTTTTCTTGAGATTTGCCTTTTCCCCAGTTTAATCATATGTTTTGCATTTGTGTAACACCTTCCTTGATTAGTTTTTCGACAGGATTAGCTTCTGACAACCGTGTGGCTCATGGAAGCAAATGTCACACATAAGACAATCCAGATATTACACTGTATTATCACCAATCATATTTTCAAGTAAACATTTGTAAATTATGGGGATTTTTCTTCTTCTTCTTCCAATGCAAAGTGATATTGTTTTGTTAGCGATGCTGCCCTTTGTGCTAGCTGCTAAATGTAAAAATAAATAAATACAGGAAGCACTAGCACAGTGTTGAGATTATTAGACCAAAATCAGCAAGATCCTCTTTAATCTACAGACTTGAAACAACAGGAATTTATGCCTTTGATACTATACCCTTGACTACATGGATAAGTTGAATTTTAGTAGTAAGCTGAGAGAATAGCTAGTGCTACTGACAACACTGTCTACTATGTGGTCATTGCTTGTGAACCTTCTGGTACACAGAAATGTCACAGGGGGCTGAACTTCTGGTGGTGAAGACTTTTTTTTTTTAAACAACAACACCCTACTCTTCTGTAATGAAATGAAACAGAAATCCAGGGCATGATAAAACTCAGGAAGGACTCAGTGGTAGAGCACATGCTTTGCATGCAGAATGTCCCAGGTTCAATCACTGGCATGTCCAGATGGAGAGATGGGAAATATTTAATTCTTCACACCAGTCTCTGGTAATCTAATAATAATAATAATAATAATAATAATTATTATTATTATTATTATCATTATTATAATCATTATCATCATTATTAATTTATTACCCGCCTCTCCATCTAGATTGAGCTGGGGAAAAGCAGAAAATATAAAGTACATAAACTAAACAACAAAACACATACTATTAAAACATCTTAAAACATCCTCAAAACATCTTAAAACATCTTTAAAACATCTTTAAAACATCCTAAAGACATCCTAAAATTCCACCAGATAGGACTACCGGAAGAGATCAGTCTTTATGGTTTTTTTAAATTCCAAAAGACTGGTAAGTTGACGAATTTCCTCTGGCAGGCCATTCCATAACCTGGGAGCAGCAGAAGAGAAGGTCCTCTGGGTAATACTTGTCAGCCTAGTTTTGGCTGACTGAGGTAGATTCTTCCCAGAGGACCAAAGTCCATATCTTGCACCAGCAGGTCTGACACAGACACATATACAGAGGCTATACCCCATACATTCCAAAAATGTGTTGAGAGGGGGTGGGGGCTCATGTGCTAGCACCACCCTGAACAAGCTCATCACCAGACCTTTGTGTGTTGGATAGAATGTCTGAAAAGGGTACCAAGGAATGATAATATTCACACACTTTTTAAAGATTACTGAATCCTCCTCCTCCTCCTCCTCCTCCTCCTCCTCCTCCTCCTCCTCTCACGTAGTGGTTCAAAAGTCTGAACTTAAGATAAGTTCACATTAAAATGCAAACTGAATGAATTTCTCCCCATTGCTATGATGGAAATGCAACAGGAACTGGGAATTTTATTTTATTATTTTATTTAAAAACAACAACAATAAAAGCATGGCTAATTCTGTGGAACTCTGTGACTTAGAGTTTGGAAAATGGAGTAGGAGATATAATTTTTCTTACAGTTAATCCTCATGGCTACACACAGTGAGCCCAGGGAATAATTAATTGTTGTCAAAGTAGAGACTAAAATAATAATCAGTATCAGCTTTAAAACAAAACTTAGATACATAGGATGGATCCAGTGCTGTCATTCCAATGATGGAAGCAGTTTTGTCAATAGAATCGGCAGGGCACAGCCCCCCAGTGCCCTAAAAATCTCAGAGTACTTGGAACACCTTCCCTTCCTTTTGCTAGCATGGCATTGGATTTAACCCAGGATATTAAAAAGTTTACAAGACGTTAAAAAGCCTGGATGAACAAATATTTATTTATTATTTATAAATACTACTGGGGAAGGACAGCCCAGTTCACCACAATACTTGCAGGTTTTATTTATTTTTATTTGATTCATTTGATTTATACCCCACCTTTCTATCAAAAAATGGCACTCAAGGTGGCTCCAAATGAGTGCTCCAAATTCATATTTTGAACCACAATATTTTCTGACAGCAGATACAAAATGCTGTCCACTTTATTTATTTGAGGGCATAATCCATTCAGGATGCCTGTAACCTTCCAAACTCAGAGGATTACGGGCACCCTATGGAGAGCGGGAAGACCTCCCACCCAGCAAAGCACTTAGACGGCCGATTTCAGCCATCAAAGTGCACCACTTTGGAGTGTGAGGGAAGGATACCTCATATCTTGGTGGTGCCTGTCTCCTCCCCTCTCTGCCCCCTAGAACACCCCCAAAAGCCCTTCTTCAAGGTTACTCTTATGACCCCGGAGCAAGCAGCTGGTGCAGTTCTTTCCATGCCAGCTTCAGAGCAGGGTGCTCCAAACTTGGAACCCCAGCTACGAGGTTGGAGCAATTTTCTGACCTCATAGCTGAGGATTTGAAAAATCCTATGGCCCTCTAGACTCTGTCTAGCAATCATAGGATTGTGCTGCCAAGTATTTTAATGCCACCTGTCAGTTTGAACAACTCCAAGGAGGGTTCACAACAATAATAAAAAGAAGAGGAATATGGCTATAGTTGATCATTGTCATCTTACTGATCTAGAATCACTAAAAGTGAGCTTTTAAAATGTGCATTATGAACTAAGTTCATTTGTTTTGATAAGCTTTGGCAAGAAAGGGGTGAAAACAGTTTGAAAGCTCATTGTGCTAGGCATGTTTATTTGGTACTAGTTAATACAGTTAAGGATAAGTGAAGAAAGATGGGGTGGTCCTGTCTTAGTTGAACTCTCACCCAGAATAACTGTATATTTACTAGTCGTGGACCGAAAACAGCCAGCTGGCGGGGATATATATATATATATATATATATATATATGAAGAGCAATATTCAGTCATCACAATGATCCCTTTGAAACCATTTAAACAACTTTATTGATTTTTCCTTGCTTGCCAATGTTTAATTCAAACAACTTCTAAGGAGTGCAAGCATCAGTGCACATAAATTACCAAGTGTTCTGGCTTCTTTCTCAATCGTTGACAACAAATGATTCAATTTCCAGAGACAAAAATTAGCTTCTCCTTCCTTTTCATGTGTGAATATGAGCTGCAATTGTAATATCAAGGCTCTTTCGGTTGTGTGTGAGGCATCAGCATGAATAACGGATTTCCCATAGCCTGCACCTGGGCTGAGCAACTTCTAAACCAACCAGCTTTAAGGCAGAGGGGAGCATTTCCTTTAGGAATTTTGGGCAGGTGTGTATGTGACTCTTGAGGATGGGGAGAATGAGTTTCCTAATGTGAGGGATGCCCACTCCTTCTCCCATGCCTGCAGCACTGTGTGTGTCCTCAGCATGAGGTGGGTAGCATAGGGCTATCATGGGCCTGCACACTGCATTTGAACGCTGGCTGGCAAAGGGGCAGGGTCAACAAGGCTATTTAAGTCTGGAGCCCACCTCTGACCTCCTCTTGCTTACTGGTTCCCCCCACCACTAGTGCTTGCTCCAGGTTTTTGAGGGCCCTTGGGTAAGGCACCATTAATGGGGCTCCCTCCCTCAGTGAGTCTACCTTCTTACCACCATTGTCACCAGCTGCTATTACTCCTCATCCTCTTTCTCAGCAATGCTAAAACTTGCTTCCTTAACAGGCAGAGAGCCAGTGGGCCAGTAGGCAGTGGCATCTTCTGCTCTTTCTTCTCACCACCACCATTGTCTGGGCCAGAGTGAGAGGCAAGTTAAACCAGCAAGTTGCAGTGGTGAAGAGGACAAACAAGTCCAAAGGTCTCTTGTCAGTGGACCCCTGCTAGGGTGTGGGCCCCCAGCAGATGCCCGGCCATGTCTACACTTGACACTGATCCTGCCTCCCTCCTGTGTACAGAGCAGGATTACCTGTTCCCTTATGGGCTGAGTAGGGATGTTTTGTCTGTGGATCAGATAGGTATTTGGTAGCATGCAAACTCTGGAAATAGACACTGATGCCTTCAAGCCCAGCTGAAACTACAGTGATAGAAGGAGAATGAGAGGTAATGGTAATCAGAAATAAGTTTAAGAGAGGCTCTGGAAAGAGAAGCGCAGGAAGCCTCAGAGACCTTAGCCA
Organism: Shinisaurus crocodilurus; assembly: GCA_021292165.1. NCBI lineage: Eukaryota > Metazoa > Chordata > Lepidosauria > Squamata > Shinisauridae > Shinisaurus > Shinisaurus crocodilurus. Next base: position 41,238,250 of record CM037880.1, read on the forward strand.
TCATCCTTCAGCATTAGAGTTGCCAAGTTATTGATTTCAAAAGTTCTGGCATCTGTTGTGACATGTAGCAAAACAACAGCTGTGAACACATTGTTTATATTTGGAAAGGAACAGAAGGCTGAATAACAAGTCATGTTTTGTCTGCTACTTCCTGTCCTGTTCTCATGGGAAAAGTAGCTGTGAAAGAAATACGAGCTGGTCACATGGTTTGTATGTTCTGGTGACGTATAATTGATTTGTTAGCTTTCGTTTCTGTAGCCATTTTTAATAGAGAGATGGATTGCTTTTTTTCTCTCTGTTGCTCTGACTGATGCTTGCTGACTTATTGCAATCATGTAATGTCTGTGCTGAGTGGAGTGAAGCTCAACTTGCTCCACTGGACTAATGCTTATTATGCATTGTAATCTGCACATGTAGATGAAGGATTGTATACTCTGTAGGATATACTTGATGTAGTAATAAACAGGTAGAAAAGAAACCTGTTGTAGTCTACAGAGTTATTTCCTCATTACTGGAAGCTGCTGAGGAGGAGGCTGGGCTTGCTGTAATCCGAGACGCTTGGAATGCTGCTGATGGCAGATACAGGTCTGCAGTTCTGTGTGTAGCTTCATGGGCCGTTGCACACAGGAACAGGATCTTAAATCTTCCATCTCACGCAAGTGAATTGCTCTGCTTTTCCACGAGGCCGGCAGGCCTACCAGGTGGATTGGTTGTAAAACCTTTAGGGCTGAGTCATCGCCCCTTCAGCATCTGGGTAGGGAAACAGGCAAATCCAGAAAGACTCCAATGGGAGCTAAGCTAGTAGTGAAAGTTTTCTGCTCCTGGCTTCGAATGGTAGATACAGAGGGCTGAGCCTGTGCTTGCATTCTGGTGTAGGCCGGGTGAAGAAGCTATAGAAAGAAGTAGATGTGAGGGCAGTCTTCACAGCTGCTCCTGCTAACCTACCACATGGATTTGCCATCTCCTATCCTGTCTGTTCTGACTGAACTGTGGGGGAGGCAGGGGAGCTCACACATTACCTCAGCAATCTCTCATGCACCAGCACATAAAATGGTGGCCTGGAGCTCAACAACGTGACTCCTGTTCCATATGAATGAGTCACACAGTTCAAGCATGCACATAAAGGGAAAAATGAAACTTTAGAAAACAATAACAAAAGATTCTGGCAACCAGCCCAAGATTCTAGCTTTTACACCCAAAAACATGCAACTAGGCAAGATATACTATCTCCCAATCAGCCAGGTTTTTTGTTTTTTTGTTTGTTTGAGTCAACTGTGTCAACCGTACTCATCCCACCATCACCTCAGGATAAATCTGCTGATTATATTTACCTGCCACTTTGCTATAGTCATTTGTCTGTGTTGTGGTGCATTCCATTAAATAATGTTGCTGTACCTCTAAGGGATAACTCCCTCAGGTTTTTCTTTGGGGGGGAGTGTAGTGTGTGTGTGTGTGTGTGTGTGTGTGTGTGTGTGTGCAGTTAGCAGACAGCAGTTAGGCCTTGTGTTTGTTGTTTGTTCTAGCCTCCTTAAACATGTATCTGCTAGTCTCCAAATACTGTTAGCTGTGACCTTACATTGTCTTTGGAGTGTAGCCTATACTGTAATAGTCACCTAGCAACAATAAGAATGCTCTGGAACCCTTTGAGGGTTTGTTCCACAACCACTAAAGCAACATTTGTTCAGCCAATGGGTGGAATATACTCTGAACAGAAATAATGCTCAAATGTTTTCATTATTGTCATTTTTCTATTGCTGCATTAAGGGCTATAGTAAGTATGTAGACAGCTCAATAAGCAACTGACCATTTTTTACAGGGTTGCCTTATAACTTCCCATCTCTCCACTTTGATCCTTGCTTCCAGGCTAAATTACCTCAATATATTTGGTTTGGAGTTCCCCTTGAAAGTCACTTACAGATTCCAACTAATGTAGGATGCAGAGGCATGACTGCTCAAGGGCCTTTTCCCGCAAGAGCCATGCAAAGTGCACTCACCGTCGATTATGTAGTTTGTATGCTTCAGGGTCTTCTTAACAGTCAGACTGAAATACTCCATTCCTTGACCTTCACTTTGCAAACAAGCAAAGGTTGGAAATGTATAGTGCCCCATAGTAAAATTGTTTTTATTTCCAAAAGTGGATTCTAATGGGGACCTCATTAGGGAGCAAAACTCGAGCTTGTCAAAGTTCTCCAAATTCCACCTCAAAGCTCGTTCCATCTTGTGTCCATATCAGATTGTGAGCATTGTTTTTTTCTTTTCTGTATGAAAATTAGTGTGTATTTTCATGCATATTTTCCAAATGTATGCACCAGTTGTGCATATCTTCAAAATGTATGCATACTTGTCCTGTTGATTAAAGCTTATTTGTGTGCATTTTTCAAAAAAAAATTTTTACATGCACATTTTTTCAGTATACTAATATCCCAGAACCAAGTGAAGGCCTGAACAGATTTGGGTCAGTGGATCTGTACTTGCGTGGGTAAAGGGGGAAATGAAGAGACGAGACAACAGTTATGGTATAAAAATCAGGACCACATTTATTGAATTGAAGGTCTGCGAAGGGAGAAGTGCGGGATTAACTAAGGCCGGCCCGAAGGCCAGTGGAGCATGCCTGGGCGAAAGCATCCCGAACTCGAGGGCGGCGCGGTGACTCGCCACCCTCGAATCCTGCACTCGAAGTGCTGGGGGATCTACACAGGATTACCAGTCCCCTGGCGCCACGGGACAACCGAGGAGGGTGAGATGGGTAGACCCCAAAGGCGACCCTACCTCTCACAAATGGAGCCACAAGGCATCGACATTTGTGAGGCTCGGGTTCTCGCCAATCACCTTAAAAGGTGCCATGGGATGCACACCGCAACCCTAACCCCCCCTGCCTATTCACCGCACTTACCGCCTAACCTAAGGCCAATGTGACCGAATTGGCAGGTAACCCAAAATAATAAACCCACCGCCGATTCCACAGTATGGAGTAGGCGAAACACGCAGGTTGCCCAGAGCCAATTAGGACAACAAGCCAAAATTCCTACTCGGCCCCATAAAAGGCGACCAGAGGAGCCCACACTGCTTCATCGGGAGTGGAGGGAGGGAGCTGCAAAGAAGGAGGCTTGGGGTGGGGTCTCCTGTGCATAAATACTGCCTCAGGGCCCCACCCCTTATGCCTCACCCCATCGGGCAAACAATTTGCCCGGGCCCTGATTGGAGGTGAAATCACCTCATTCTAGCCCTCGCTCTCCCCTCCCCCTCCCTCGCAAAATCCTCCCCCCCCCCACAGGAGCGTGGGGTGCGAAGGGAAATTTCCAAGCTTACCATGTGATTGTCATGGATCAAAAAATAAGTGTTCAAAAAATGCATACACTTGAAAAATAGGCATGAAAAGGTGTGTACTTTTGAAAAACGCACACAAACACACTTTAATCAATGGGAGACATGCATACATTTAAAAATGTGCACAATTGATGCATGCATTTGGAAAAAATGTGTATGAAAATATGCACAATTTTCTGCTAAAAGAAATCACAATGCTCATGATCTGATATGTACACTAGTCAGAATGAGCTTTGAGGTGGAATTCAGAGAACCTCAATAAGCTTGAGATTTGCTGATACACACATCTCTAGATTTTGTTTAAGGGAAATTACTTGTGTTCATACATACTCTAGCACTCCTCTTTGCCTCTCTACACAAGGATTGCTATATTTCTCCATCATTGAAATACCAGTTTTTCCCCTTACTTATGTTCTTAGGGAATGCAATATTTGGAGGGCTGTCTCCTAGGTGAAAGGCAAGAGAAGTCCCCCAAAGTCAGTCTGTTACCACCCCATCTATCTCAACTTTCAGATGGTTCCTCCTTGGCTTGTGCTAGTAAAGCAGTTCAGTAAGCAGAGGCTGGCAGATAGATGAGTCGACTGACTGACTCATCAACGCCCAACTCAAGCCATTTAATCTAGGAACGTGAAATTTTGAAGGAACATTGCTTTTATGACATAGACACCCACTAAAGAAGGATTTTTGGAAATTCTGGGGGGGGGGGGAAATCGCCCCACTCTCATATCTCCTATGGGCAAAACAACAGGGCAGCAGTTATGCAAATCGGCCTCACCTCATAATTGCTGCAGGAGCCAATAGGAGCAGTTATGCAAATAGCCCATACGACACTTAGAATGTTCGTATGAATTCCTGCAGGTGCCAATAGGAGTGGGTATGCAAATCTCCCCTAGGACATTTAGAATGTTCTCTCAGAGGGTGAAAAGGGAGGGAAATTTTTAAAATGACTGAATGACTGAATGACTGTTGTGTGTGGGACGTCATCGCATAGGCTCCATCACGTTTTGATGGATCTACCCCAAACTTGGCACGGTCACTCTTCATCATGCGAGAGAAGCCGCGGGCAACAGCTAGTTCTTACATAAAATATGCCAAATTGTAGCTGGAATGCAACTTGGTTGGTATGATCCAATAGGGTCTCTGACAATAATGCAATATTGCAGTAAACTACAACACATCTTTTGAAATTCACCTTCTTCTTCCAGGAAGAAGCACCATGTTTTGAGCAGAAATGTACACCTGTTTAACCAAGACCTGTGTACTATTGAATTTCTGATCCTATTTTTTGAAATTGAGTATATGTGCACTAGGACCTTATTGCTTTAGAAATGTGTTCCATAGGAAACAATATCCCAAGGTGATAGGATTCTCCCCTTCATGTAACACTCTCAAGCATGTGTGTGGTGTGCATGCCTGTGTGTGTGTGTGTGTGTGTGTGTAATGCTCCTGGCACTGTTCAGATTGTTAAAAATGAGATATCAGTTGAGCTTCACTTTCATAGTTAAGCAGCTGTGATGGTATAATGATAATGACTTGATGGCTAGTTAAGGAGCCGTTGCTAGTAGGCACCTAGACAATGAGAATCAATAGATTCCAGAATTATTTGTAATGCTGCAAAGGACAGCCCTAAGTTCCACAGACTTCTTTTTTCTAAGTGACTTTTAAAGGAAAGTAGATAAGCCTCATCCTCCATATAAGGTCTATCATGGAGTGCCAGAACATGGAGGTTTTGTCGCCAGCAGGTGCATTGGTGTTGGGGACCATGATCCTGCCTCCTCCCCACAGGTTCACTGAACCTGTGAGGGGGACAACTCATGTGCCTACTCCTACTGCCTTCACCCTTCAATTTCTAGCTCCTCCTTACATACGAACTGTCTATAGGGATGTAGGGACATACCATTTCCATCAATGCAACATTGTGACCCAGTCATAATGGTCCGTGTTCTATAATCCATATGTTGGACTGGGAAGAATAATGAAGGGTCAAGTAGGTTCATGTTGTCCCAATAAACTGTTACTAAATTGGAGCTGTATTCAATACAGCCTGGACTTGGTATTATATTAATAGAAATACAGAGGTATCAGGCACAAGATTTTTGCTCTAGAAATACAGCCAAAAACTATTCCAGATGGGGAAGGGCTTTGCTTTAAATCTTACTTTGTGACTGGCTATTTTATCAGTACAGTGGACCTGCCAAGTTACTCTGCCAACCTTATTAGCAGCTAAGCAGCCAGCCTAGGCAGTTATATACCAAACATTTTGTTTTGTTTGGATGGTTGAAGTCTCTCAGCATCGGACTTGTGGAGCTAAATCTGAAGTGTCACGTGAAAATCATTTTCTCTTTTCTCATTAGAGGAAGCTTCTTGTCAAGACAAAAGGTTTTATAAACAAAGCTGCTGCGATATTGATCAGCTTCTCAACAAGGATATGCTGTCCTGACCTTGACCCAGTGTGTGCATTTTATGATGTCATTAATAACTTCATTTCAGTGCATTTGTCCTTTCACCTTGTTGTGGGCTTTGAAACATGGGTATCAAAAAAAGAAACACTCACATGATGCCATCAAAACACAGATGCCTTATCTGCTTTTCCAGAGGTTTCTTTTGATACGACTAAGATGCTCAGGTTGCTTTATCTTTGACTCTGCAAAGGTGCATATAATGTTTCAGTGCCATCTGCTTTTTTTTTTAGCCTTGTGCACACTAAGATGTGTCATGATGTCTTATGATGCTTGCCAAATTGAGTCGCTTGTATGTCCAAACAACAAACAAAAATAAGTACACCACATTATGGTAATCATTTAATACCACATCCACTGAGGAAAATGTGTTTTATCTAGCATAAGAGGAATTTTGTTGGTTTCAGTAGTACTGTCTATAATAAATGGCTTTCAGTTTTTGCCTTGTATATCCACTATTGATGATATATATAAGTGGAACAAGCTGTAATATTAAGGCTGCAGAACATTTTACTTCAAATATTATCTTTTTCCTGTTGAAAAGATATGCTCAATCGCTTCTTCCAAGAATAAATGATATTTTCCAGGATTTTTATGTTTAAACCAAAGTACTGAATACAGTAATTTGAAATAGATTTCATAGATCATGGAGTTGGAAGGAGCCTGCAAGGCTATCGAGTCCAACCCCCTGCTCAATGCAGGAAACTAGAGGAGGGGTCTCCCATCCAAGTAATAACCAGGCTTGACCCTGCTTAGCTTTCCACGCTCAGACAAGCTGAGCCAGCGTAAGCCATTGTGTGTTACCAAATCCTTGAGTTCTCCACAAAAGAGTGATGACTTAATGCAAAAGTCTGAGTTGCACAGAGGCGGGAATTTTGGGGATATATATATATCCCTCCAACATTTCACAGATGAATAATAATGCAATAATTATAATATATAAGATTTTGTGTGTTTGCTCTAATAACTTTTGTACTTGACCATGCCCTTTGGTTGCCTGGCCATACCCTTGGCCACACCCTCATGTTGCCTGACCACACCCTCTTGATCACACCTTTATCACACCTTAACCATACCTCTTACAAATTCACGAGTGTCCCTATTTTCATCTGTGAAATGTTGGAGCGTATGTAATATTTACTTTGGGATTTTCAAAAGAAAGCTTCCTGGCACCTTTTAAAGTCTTTCTTGAAACCTTAAAGACTCTTAAAATCTTTTTAAGGTCTCTCTTAAATCTTAACACTGTTGCTATTACATGCCTCTTAATAACTTCTTTTACTTCAGACCTAATTCCCTATAGCTCCGCCCCAGCCAAATATACTCACAACCAGGTCCAGCTCTTGGGTACAGTCTTTCTCTGACTCCCAAAGCCCCTTCTGTCATATTTCTGGCTGCTTGGACTGTTTATCTAGGTTTCTCTACTGCTTGCTTGTGAAACTGTCTTCTGGCAAGATCTTAGCTAGTGGTGGGGTCGAGCCTGGAGTCGGCTGGAGGCTCGCTCCGGGCTCGGCCCTCCGCGAGCGGCGGTGGCCCGATCCCGCTCTTCAGAGCGGCGCGGAGCATTGTCCGCGCCGCTCGCGCCACTCGCGCCGCCACTGGAGAAAACCCCCCCCGCCGCCGGACCCCCCCGCGCCCGCCGCTGCCACCAGGACCCCCCCGCCACCTACCTGGTCCTGCGCGTCTCCGCCTCCGCTGCTTCCGCCGCCGCTGGAGCCACTGCTCCGTTGCGCTGGACCCCCGCCCGCACTCTGTTTTGGTGGGAGGAACTAGGGCAACAGGGCTTAAACAGCCCTGTTGCCCTGGTTTCCCCAGCCAAAAACAGAGCGCGGGGGTCCAGCACGACGGAGCAGGGTCCCGTCGCGTCACTTCCTCCACGCCAGAAGTGACTCGACGGGACCCATCTGACAAGGGAGGAAGGCTCTCCGCTCGGCGGAGAGCCCAGGTAAAGCCCGCACGTGTGGCCGAGCAGCCCGTCAGACGCAAGCAGGCCCATTTCGGGCCTTGCTCCTGCCTGACAGGCTGCTCGGCTACATCCCTACGTAGGGCAGCTTCCTGGCATAACACAGCCTCCTGCTCCCTACTCCTGATCTTCACCAGCCACATATGGTTATCCTACACAGAAGGAATAGCTTAAGATTCAGGCCTTAGCTGTTCACTTTCTCCTCAGCTTTCTCCTTGGCCTTCTATAACACCACCCATCAACCAGCAGACTTTCTCCCTCATTCTCCACAGACTGACTCTCCCAATCCCTAAGTCTGTCAACTGTCCTTTCACAACTGCTCTTTTCCATCTAGGTAGAACCCCCAGCCAATCAGAAGTGAATTTACCTGATCCTGGCCCCATCTATAAATATTAAAAGAGATAGTATCTTTTCCCCCTTCAGAACTGTCACCAAGCAACTACTACACAGGCCTTTGGCAGCAACAAAGGAAGGCTTCAGGCCTACTCAGATACATGTATAGCCTCTCAGAGACCACACAAAGTAAACATTACTGAACAACAACAGTTATATGCATGGCATTTCCACCTCCTGGCTATTTCTTGTTCAGCTGCCACTAATAAGAATATGAAAAGCTCTTTGTGAAGCAGATCCTTATGTGGACCATCAAATAATAATAGTATTATTGCAGCCTAACAGTTTTTAAAATTGACCTTGGAGTGGTTCTATTTCTACTACCAAATCCTTTTCCTATACAAGTCTCGATCGAATGGTAGAGGCTAGACAGAGTTATGATCATGCATGATGAAGAACTCAAACAAACAATGGGTGTGTTCAAGCCAAAGTTAAGCAATTTCAATTCCAATTGATTTTAGAAGAAGCATTAACAACAGTTTTACATCCCCCCCCCCACTGGAACCAATGGAAAATAGACAGCAATGCTTAACTTTGTTGGAATTATACCCTAAGGTTTAGGATTGTGCTTGACAACTGGCAGGGTTATACCTTATGCCAGTGGTTGTGTTAGTGCACCGTCCATACTCTGTATTCAGTCAAAACAATTTAATCAAATGTGTAAGCTGATTCTGGAAATAGCAACTGAGTATCAACTATTCAGGTATTCTGCATTAGAGTACAGTAATCACACAAGGAGGGCGAGCATGCCAGCCCTGCCCCCTCCGTTTCCATTACCTAATACCTTCTATGCATCTGTTTTGCCACAGGTTCCCCAAAAGGGATTGGCAAAGGTTCTTTGAGGGATTTTCAGACCATAATAAATACTCCTCCAGGAAGTTAAAGCCAAACATCTTTATTGCAAAGCTGAGCATGAAATACAACAATGCTATGCCTTCCTCCAAGTTCCCTGGTGGAACTCCCACCCCTTAGCTACACAGTCACTGTATTATTTCCAACCAACCCTGCTAGTTCCAGCAGCTCTCCGCCTGGGTATCAGCTTTCAGCATTGGGGCTTCTGCAGGGCTCTCTGAACAGCTTCCTCTGCTCCTCCTTGCTCCTTCCGATTCTTCAGCACTCCACCACTACACACACAACCAACCAACCACCACCACTACCAGCAACCACCACACCTTAGTCTGCATTTGCTAGTCTTATATACTTTTCTAGCACCAAACTCCATGGGCTGCAGACCTCATGCTTAATTGGTAGCACCTGGGCTGTTGTGCAGTGCCATTCCTCTGGCCTGCAGCCAGCAAGTTGCTGAAGATTGCATCAGCCTGGCTAGCAGCCAGCTCACAATTTAAGCAAGGTCATGCCTTGCTATTACAGAGCAAAATACAGGGTATAATACCATACAGAGTATGATACAGAGCATAGTATCATACAAAGCATAATACAGGGCATTGAGGCAGGACTGTTGTGCAACACTGCACTCCTCGCCATCTTCTGCAACTCCCATTACAGCATCGAGGGTGACTTGAGTATCCATGGAGACTCTCGTGATTTTGAACCCTGGTAATTCACGATATTCCTGATTCTGAACACCTGAATAAGGCTAAAGGCAGTCAACAATGTGCCCCATGATATTCTGTTTAGCAAGCTAGTTAAGTGTGGTCTGGATGGCACTGCTACTAGGCGGATCCACAGCTCGCTGGAGAACCATAATCAAAGAGTGTTTGCTAATGGTTCCTCATCAAGCTGGAGGGAGGTACTGGGTGGGGTGCCACAGGGTTTGGTCCTGAGCCCTGTACTCTTCAACATTTTCATTAATGACTTGGAAGAAGAGGTGGGGGAATGCTTATCATTTGCAGATGACACAAAATTGGGTGGGATACCTAATACCTTAGAAGACAGAAACAAAATTTAAAATGATCTTGATAGGTTAGGAAACTGGGCATAAAATGACAGAATGAAATTTAACAGAGAAGTGCACAGTTCTTCATTTAGGAAAGAGAAATCAAATGCACAGGTATAAGATGGAGGATACCTGGCTTGACAATAGTACATGTGAAAAGGATCTTGCAGTCGTAGTCGATCACAAGCTGAATATGAGTCGGTAGTGTGATGTGGCCACAAAAGATGCAAATGCAATTTTAGGTTGCATCAATTGAAGTATAGTCTCTAAATCATGGGAACTAATAGTTCAACTCAGTTCTGGTCAGACCCCAGATTGAACACTGTGTCCACTTCTGGACCCCACACTTTAAGAAGGATTCTGATAAATTGGAAAAAGTTCAGAGAAGAACATCAAGGTGATCAGGGAACTAGAAACTATGCAGAAGAGACTGAAGGAACTGGGTATTTTAGCCATGAGGAGAGTGAGGGGGATATGATAGCACTTTTCAAGTACCTAAAGGGTTGTCACACAGAAGAGAGCCTCACTCAACCTGTTCTCTATCATCCAAGACTGTAGGAGACAAAATAACAGGCTTAAGTTACAGGCAGGGATGGGGACTCGGACTCGAGGACTCGACTCGTGAGTCGGACTGAGTCCCCCCTGTGACTCGACTCGGACTCGAGTCCCAATATTTTTAATGGGACTCGAGACTCGACTTGGGACTCGAGACCAAGGACTCGTCAACATCTCTGGGCTGTTGACGAGTCTTCTGGCTGTGCCAGAAGGAGCGCGATCACCGGTGAAGAGCGCATGGAAGCGAGGCGCGCCGCTGCTCGGCCACTATGGACAGCTACCAGGAGCGCAGCCCCAACGATGTGTTGAGATTTATTTTGATTGATGTGTTGTTGTGGGGGGTTTGGGTTAGGGTCAGACATTTTGGGTTTGGCTGCCTCTGCCTGCCTGTTTGGGGTTCCCAGCCTCCTCTGCCTGCCTGGTCTCTTCTTGACCTGTTCAACAGTTGAATTGTCCAAGACAAAGGCCTCTGCCTGCCTGCTTTGGGGTTCCCTGCCTCCTCTGCCTGCCTGGTTATTTTGGGTTTGTCTGCCTGGTCTGTTCTTGCCAAAATCAGTGGCAGAGTTTTGAAATAAAAAGGCACACTTGTGCCTAGAATTTATTTAAGTCACATATCTGAAGTAGCCTTATTTTGTTGGGGGGAAACCCCATTGATTTTAATAGGGACTCGTGGAGTCAGTTTTGGGAGTGACTCAGGACTCGTGACTCGTGAGTCACCATTTTGGACCAAGGACTCGGACTCGGACTCGAGACTCGGGTTCAAAGACTCGTGACTCGACTCGTGACTCGAGACCAAGGACTCTTCAACATCCCTGGTTACAGGAAGGCAGAGATTTCGGTTGAACATCAGGAAAAACTTCCTAATGGTCAAAGCAATCAGCCAATGGAACCAACTGCCTACGGAGGTGGTGGGCTCTTTGTTGCTGCAGGTATTCAAGCAGAACCTGGACAGCCATCTGTCAGGGATACTTTAAACTGGATTCCTGTACTAAGCAGGAGGCTGGATCCGATGGCCGAAATTGCCCCTTCCAACCCTGTTAATTCTAAGATTTAGGTACATGGAATGTCTTTATATTATACTCTTACATATATTTTTAGGAGGATAACAGTTTGGTGATGAAGTTTTAGCTATGCATGTAAGTAAAACAGTTTGGGTTCTTTTCCCCACTCGGCCATGAAACTCACTGGGTGACTCTGGGCCAGTCACTGACTCTCAGCCTAACCTACCTCACAGGGTTGTTGTTGTGAGGATAAAATGGAGAGGAGGAGGAGGAAGCCACCTTGGGTTCCTTGCAGGAAAGAAGGCGGGGTATAAATATAATAAATAAATAAATAAATAAATTTGACTTTTCTTTAGAATGAATTCATGTGCACTCAGTCAAAAACTAGACTGTACACATGCACTCTCTCTCACTCCCCCCCATTCTTCCTCCCACCCTGCTCTCTCTCTCTCTCTGATAACGTGGCAAAAGTAGTTTCTCTTCCATCTATTAATATCATCTCTTGTGTGCCTGCAAAATTTGCCAGAACTGATTAGAGCAGATATTAAATGATAATTGGACATTTAGTGCTCATCAAACAGAAAGTGACAGATGGGCCACTAATTAAATTATAGTTCTGACATTATTCACAATGGTTTATGAATCTTTACTGATGACCTTCATGCATCTCCTCTCTCATACTTTTTTTTTTTTAATACGACATTAGGTTAGGAGAAAAGGGAGCTATTAAAAATATTAACAAATAAGCAAATAGATGGGACCTACCTGACTGAAACGTGGTTTATTTTTCAATAGTGCAGAAAATTCTTGTGCCAATTTAAGAAAAGTGTATTTTTAAAGGTAAAAAAAATTAACACAGGGAGATGAATTCTAAACACTCAAAATAGCTTGAGACACAACAATAAAAGATGTGTTAAACAAATCATATGGTAAAAAGAAATGGTCGCAGTAAACTCGATGTAAAAACTATATTTATACTCTAAAATGGAAGCGCATGGCTTCTTGTCTCACATTTTTTTACTTACCAAGTCAGGCTTATATTACTTTTTTCTCTTGATCAGCTAAATGGAGAGGCTTTCTTGCAAAAATGAACCCAGAATACCGAATCATGGTTGCTGAACCAGAACTACATTTTCTTTTTCAATTAAGAAGGAAAACACGGTGTTAATTACTTTCCAACTTTGATCTTGCCTTTTTTCATTTTTGCTTTCATTACTGTCCCTAAGAGTGACAATGTGGAACATTGCTCAGAAAGTGCCACCCAGATGAAAGCTTACATTTGTGATGATCATTTTTAAGATTGCATCTTAATTAGATACAAAACCTTAATATGTGTACTACCTTTCGCTAGTAATTGTAAATTGTCAGCAGTAAATAGCATATTTAGATTGCATATATTGCTTTTTGTGTTCATAGATTTTATACACTCCTAAATTCTGTATTGTTGTGATAGTATATTTGAAATGCTTTGTACACTTTAAAATGATGATGAAGAAGTGAAGTTGTAAAGTTTGGATTTAAGCTACAGTATTTGCATGCAGGTTGATTTATTGACAATGGGACATAAAGTCCCAAGAAGTATTTGGACTTATTCTTCTCAACCAATAGCTTTTCATGCCATAAAGCAAATGGCATTTGAAGCCAATGGGGGCTTCAAAAACATGAGATGCCAGATACTATTTGTCTTCTTCTATGAACATTTGGCAAAGCAGTAAAAGACTAAATATCTGGAAAACTATTGGGGGTGGTTGGGGGTGTGTGTGGAATTCCTTCTAAGCTTCTCATTCCCTCCACCCAAATTGAATATTTCGCAAATGTTGGGGCGGCTTAAAAAGAACTGCCTTAACATCCTAAATGAATTAGCCCTGAGTCTAATAAACTAACCCTACAATGGCTTTGTTTACATTTATTTATTTATTTATTTATTTTCTATACTGCCCAATAGCCGAAGCTCTCTGGGCAATGTACAACAATCAATTAAAAAGTACAATAAAGTACAATTAAATATAAACAATAAAAACATTATGAAAATTTAAAACCAATTTTAGTTTGTCACAAACTAAAAAGAAGTTAATAAAACACAACCTCTAAAGGAATTTACTACCCCACCGTATACCATTTAGTTGTTAAAAGACTCACTGTAGAGGGCAGTCTTAACTTGCTGCCAAAAAGATAAGTAGAGTTGGCACCGCCATTTAGTAATTGTGTTGGTACCAAAGCTGTAGTTAACCTGAGATGAAACGTTATCTCTTTAAACAAGAACTATGTGAGATACAGGCCAATCCAATGCTAGCAGCACTCCTGACTGTGGCTGAGACAAAAGTACTCACTACTTTTTGTAAACACCCTTCCACTCGGGTATTACTCTGATCATTTTGACAATGTTTGTAAATGTTTGCCAATTCTGGAAGCATCTAACTATGAATTGAATACATTTGCCTTCAATGACATCAGCACCTGTCATTGGCTACATTGCGGTATCCTTCCCTTTGCTACATGCTCATTAATTGAGAGAACACCTATGTGATTGAAACAGGAAGTATTCCCTCCCTCATTCATTTGGATTTTGTTTTGCCCTCAGTGACTTCATCATGTAGCCAGATCTGATGAGCTACATAGTGCCATGATGTCATACCTTTTGCTACATGATCCTTGATTGGCTGGGATTATTACCTATGTGAAGAAGATGCAGTAATTGGGGTGGGGGAAATGGTGCTGAAGCAGCACCAAACAGCTGAAGAGTGATGGTAGCAAATGGAATCAGGAAAAGGTTCTCAATCAAATGAGTCTTTTAGGAAATAGCTCTGCCCCCCCCCCCCCAGCACTGCTTTCAGTGTGAAAAGAGACACGGGATAATACTTAGCTCCAAACTAGACATGAAGTTTGTCACGTGGTTAGCTCTGGCCTGTGTATTTTTTTCTTGCAGGACCAGGGAGTGAGAGCTGGATGCTTGGCATGGGTGGGTGCAGAAGAAGGGCTTGAGCACTTTGTCTCCATCCATTGTGGTCCTGTAAAGAATACCCCTCTGGCTATGCCTGCTATTCACAATGGGAGCAAGGCTCCTACTGGCAGGCATGCAGAGTGAATCGCAGGCATGTGGGATGGGGTGTGTGGTTCCCAATCTGGACCACAATGTGGGAAAGAGTAAAATCCTTCCCCCCCCCTCCATGCCACAGTCCAATCTAGTTCCCACCCTGTATTTTTGTTAAATAAAGCTCTTGTACAGCAGGGCTAAGCACATGGCAAATACCATGCCTAACTTGTCCCCAGCGTGTCTAGTCATACATAACAATTCAATACTCCTTCTGACACAGTAAGAACCACTGCGGTTTACCAACTGTTATATCCAATATTATGTGATAGGAACATAGGAATATATAGGAAGCTACCTTATACTGAGTCACACCATTGGTCCATCTAGCTCAATATTGTCAATGCTGACTGGCAGCGGCTCTCTGGGGTTTCATGTAAGGTTTCCAGTCCTACCTGGAGATAATGGGGATTGAACCTGGGACCTTCTGCATGCAAAACAGGAGCTAGGCCACTGAACTATGGCCCCTCCTCTTCAAACCTAGATGATAACTTAGATGTACTTCAAACATCCCAGAAACTGATTCTAGGCTACACATTGGGCCGGTTCATACAACCCGGGCGGCAGGCGGGGGAGGCCCCACGGGGTCGTCCACGGGGTCTGGCAGGGAACCACGGATGACCTGTGTCCCACACGCGTGGGCAGACCGTGGTGGAGCCAGCAGTCCCCACGCAGCAGCGTGGGCCTCCCAGCACTAGGGCGCGGCAGCTTGGGATGCCCAGCGGGGCCGATTGCCCCTACAGGCCAGAGCGGCCACAGCTCCAGCCGCTCTGGGCTGCTGCCTCTGTGCGGCCATGGGAGGCCCCCATGGGATGGCCACCTGCTGTCCGCATGGCAGGGCCACCACACACGGTAGGGGCTTACCCCTCTACCGCCCATGGTGACTTTCTGTGCTTCCTGTGTGTGGCCGTCCCGCGGGGGCGCCCCCGGCCGGCGTTCGCATGACACAGGAACCACGGGGGACTTCAGCTCCCCCGCAGTTCCCGTGTCATGTGAACCGGCCCATAATCTAAGGGTTCTCCAGCAAGTAAGTCAGATGTAATCTTGCCCCCTTATGCCAGATATGTGGGGTGGTAATAGAGGTTTTTCAGTATGAAGGAAAAATACTCCCAGATCCTCTCATTTTTCTTTTATTCTGGGGCTCACCTGAGCATTAAAAGGAGACATAAAACCTGCCAAGACCTAACCAAAATGAAGCTTTAAATTTCATACAAAAAAATCTTCTTATGGTGGAGAGACATGAATATTGAATATGAACACATGAATATTATCCATACAATTCACACCTCCACTCCATTCTAATGAAGCCCCACATATTCCTTCCATGAATACCCAAAGTGAAATGAAGGAAAAAGGAGATGAGGAAAATGAACTGGACAGCGGGAGGATGGAAAGCGGAATATCGGTGGTCAATATAAGAGGTTTAAAGATGTTCATAAGGCTAATCTAAAAAAATGCAATATAAACATCGAAAACTGGGAAGCTCTGGCCCATGAACGATCTAAATGGAGGTTGGCCTTTCACAAAGGTTCCATGGACTTTGAAGAAGCCCGAGTGCAAGGTGAAAGGGAGAAACGTGCTAAGCGAAAAGCACGTCAAATGAATCCTTTACAGGACCATCTTCTATCTGGTAACCTGTGTCCTCACTGTGGGAAGCTGTGTGGATCTAGAATTGGCCTCCACAGTCACTTACGGACCCATCGCTAGAGTCTACACAATCTTCTTTAGAATTTCCTCCTTTTATCCCGGAAGACAATCTTACTCGGTCACGAGTGATCGCCTGATGATGATGGTATGTTAACTTACCACATCCACATCTCAGATTTGATGTGACCTTGACAGAAGAGAAGACCAAGGTAAATGAGAGAATTTTTTCATAATGGAACTAAGTGAACATTCTGCGTGAATTGTAAAATTTGACCTGAAATAGTAAAGTTCAAATGATGCAGGGGGGTCTAGTCTTATTATTTTAGAAGGTATGGGTGTCTCTAGTGCTCTCAAACACAACACCACTTTCCTGCTGTGCAAGTCATTTGAATATAATGGAAAATCCTTGATTCAATTATACCCAATGGACCTTGCTTGTATTCTTTGTTGAGCTGGTAGTATAAACCTAGATTAATTCCATAGTCCATTGCTATTGTGGCTTTGTACTTTAACTCCCTTCTGCAGTGCTTTTTGGAAGAAGTGATTGGAATGCCAGGTCCCCCCCCCCACTTTTGTAACTAAGTTGATGCAAAAGGCTGATCATTGTTAGAAACAGAATGCTGGACTGGATGGATCTTGTGTCCTTTGCAGTATATGTGGCACTGGCACAGATGCTCCCAGATACCCCAAATCCAGGATGTGGACAACAATGCAGAAAGACACTCCAGTCAAAAGGAGTGGAGCAAGTCCATGCAGAGCAAGAGCTTACCCAAGATGATGATGATGATGATGATGATGATGATGATGATGATGATGATTATTTATTTATATACTGCCCAACAGCCAAAGCTCTCTGGGCGGTTTGCAACAATCAATAAAAGACATAATACAATATAAAATATACACAATAAAAACATTATAAAAATTTAAAACCAAGTTTAAAATGACACAAAAAGCTAAAGCAAATTAATGCAACGTGAGCCATAAAAGATTAAAAATAATGGCATTTCAATTTGCCACCCTCTTTCACAAGTGGGGGCAGCATTACAAATTGGTTTGAGGGAGGTGGCGTGCGTCAGCCACCACTATATGGTGTGTGTGTGTGCGTGTGCGTGTGCGTGCACTTAGCCCTGAGAATGCCCCTTGATAGACATTCGGGGGGGGGGGATATAGTGGCAGTCAGAGCTGTGTTTCTGCTACTGGAGCAAGCAGCGCTTTGCCTCAGTTTAAAAAAGGGGCAGGGGAGTTAAAAAGGGGGAGGTGAGCTGTTTTCACCACTGTTTCAGCAAGAGGCGGTAGTTGCTTACACTGTTTAAAAGGGGAAGAGCACCGCTGTCCCGAAATAATTAATAAGGTTTTACTTCCAAATCGTGCCTCTGTTTCAGGTGTAGGTTTATGAAAAATGTGTGAACCCAAAGGGGCATGGGTATAAACAGCCCAGCCATAGGTGGAGCATGGAGCTCTTTCTAGAAGATTACAACTTATCAGCTGTTTGGTAGGTAGGAAAGGGGAACTGGTAGGAGGGGTATGAAATCAGCAGCACCGTACTTCTCCCAAACAGCTACTTAGTAGCATTTTAACTCCTCCTCCTCCTCCATTTGGAAAGGGCTTTGTGCATGCTGCCCTAGGGTGACCACTTATGCATCATCCAAACAGAGGACACCAATTTGGATAAATGTGCACATGCAAGTTTCCTAAATGTGTATAGATTTAGGAAACATAACTATAATTTACATACAAATGAAGTACATCTCATCATACTGGAGAAAACTGACTAGGTGGTGACCTGTGTGCCTGGCTGCTCAGTCTGCTATCCAGGTGCCAAATGCGGATGGGCAATGTGTGAAGGGCCTGCTCCACCTCCTTATGGTTCTTTGACTTTAAACCAGACTTGGACTGGACAGCCCTTCAAATGGAGGACTGTCCTCTGATAGCTCAGCAAAATAGAGGATTGTCCTGTAAAGCAGGGCACCTGGACCTGTCAGGAGCCCTAACTGTTGGATCAGAGAGGGGGACACACACACACCCAATACACAGAACACCTGTTTACGCACTTAGTTCCCCATCCGGCTGGAGGTACACGTGCATGTATACTTGCTTCTAGGCGTGCAGTGCCCCCAGCAGGCTTGGTGAACACACCTTTCTATTCCTTTCCACTGTTGCTACTTGCTAATCCCCTTTGTCCAATGTAGAAGCCCAACCAAAATGATAGAACAGAGGGTTTTTTAAGGTAGGAATGCACAGCACAAGTGCCTTCTAATTGTAAACCTCTGCAGTGTACTGAGTGCATCGACACACCTATTTCTGCAGGTGCAGTGACTCAAATGGACTGTCGGCATAATTTCTGTACTGAAGTATTGTCTTCTGATTCCTTCTCTAGTTTGTTCTGTCGGTCTCTTCATTAACTTCAGATTCAGATGTCTTCTGGAAAGTGACTGCATTATAAAGTAAAATAGAAAACTTACAGAGGCCCATTCCCCCCCCCACACACACACCTGAATTTCCATATATTTTATGTTGCCAACTTTGAAAACATGGATCACCCACTTGTTTCCTTCTCTCTCGCTTCTGCTGAGTTAGAGGCAGCACTCTCCCCCCCCCCAGCCCAGACCTTTAATAATTGCATATGTCTAGATCAGGCCACTTGTTAAATGCTGTGCATGATTTTTAGAGTGTGCCTTCAATCACAGAAGTGGTTTGTGATTATGCAAAATAATGATTCAAAATTAGGGAAGATGCATTTTTAAGCTCCTTTCCCATACTCACTGCATTTCATAATTAATTTTTATAGTCTTAACTTACAATATTTTCAATTTGTTGAACCAGACAGATTCATTTGATTAATTTCTTCAAAAATTGGAAGGAATTCAAGAGAGAAGTTGTACTGCATATCTGAATGCTCAAGACAAATTACCATTTCCTCCCAGGTCCACATGCAAAAAGGATTTAACACTTGTATAAAAGATTTCACATATAAAAGAAAGGTTTCTACTTTACCCTGTCATTATTTAACGTCATTTCTTTGCCCCACACTTGGGACATGAAATTCAGTATACAAATGGATGGGTGAATATAGCTCCAGGCATTATTTAATTAATTAATTTATTTTATTTATTATTTATTTATTATATTTATACCCTGCCTTTTTTCCTGCAAGGAACCCAAGGCGGCTTACATAATCCTCCTCCCCCTCCCGCCCCCCCACCTCCTCCTCCTCCTCTCCATTTTATCCTCACAACAACCCTGTGAGGTAGGTTAGGCTGAGAGTCAGTGACTGGCCCAAAGTCACCCAGTGAGTTTCATGGCCGAGCAGGGACTAGAACCCGGATCTCCCGAGTCCCAGTCCAGCACTCTCACCACTACACCACACTGTAATAAACTTGTAATAAACTGTAATCAACATAGGAAACTCCCTTATACCAGGTCAAAGTTTGTCAAACTACCCTGCCTGGTAGCAGAACCTCCAGAATCTCAGGAAGAGGTCTGTTCCATAAAACCTGCTACCTGATGCTTTTTTATACTGTCTGGAGGTGCCAGGGATTGCCACAATGATACCCTGGAGAGGACTGTGTGGAGAAGGCAAAAAAACCCCCATCTCATCCAGATTAACCAGTGGTGGAACCGTGTTAAAAACATACAGCCAGCATGAGTCCACACAACCAACAAAGAGGAACTCAAGAAGTCCCACTCAAAAATGTACATAAAATCATGAATTATAATTGTTTTATCAGCCTATATGAGTTTTTTTAGTGCATTGGATATATGATCACTGGAAAGCATGTTGATCACGGGCTTCTGCACATAACATTTTAGACATGTCAATGACCTAGGTTCTGGGTACAGTAAACTAAACAGGGGTAAACTGAAATGTGTGAATGACTGAGTCATACATAGATATACATTTATGTTCATCTAAAATTATGTTCTTCAGAAGGGAAGGTTGAATGAAAGAAGAGAAGAGATTTATTCCAAAGGCTTGGGAAGCAGGACCGTTTCATTCCAGTCTAATCCATAGTAGCATATGTGGGAAGAACTAAACAAATCTTTGTAATCCAGGACTGGCCAAAAGCCAATGAGAATTATGACTATTTGAACTAGTTCTTTAAATGACTTCCAGAAATAATTACTGTTAATGGCAAGATGTCATGGTTGAGTGTAAAATGTTATAAACTTTAACATGATCAAACAACCCATAAAGTTACTTCTTGTTCTGTATTGATCCACAACTTTTTCCTCTCATTGCTTATCAGATTGTTATGATAAGGGAAAAACATATCTTCTACTTTCAATGATGAATCTGTATACAAAGCCACATACATCTTTGTGTCCTGACAGAGAAGCATGGTTCGTGCTGCACAAAATATTGCATCATGGGAGCTATTACATGCCCTACTATGGTGTAATTTAATAAGATGAGTATAACAAGCTTGTGTGTGTGGCTGTCAACAAAAGGTTGAAGCAGGAAAACTAACTTTTGACTCTTTTATATTTTAGTATTTTAATTAATTCGTTATCCATTTTTTCATACAGACAATAACTCCTGCCATATATAGGCCCATGGTGAACCAGAGGGAAGAGGTGTTTCTTCTGATCTGCCCTGATGCCCCCCTGCCCCCAGCACACCAATTTGGCCACCCAATTGTGATGTGAGATCTCTGTGATCAGACTCCCAAAATTTTTATAAAACTTAAAATCGGGTATAGAGGAGGGAGGATGATTCAATTCTTTCTTTTTTTAAAATTTATTTTTATTGAATTTTCCAAACCAAAAACAAATCGTATTTGGCTTCCGCCACCTTGTCTGACAAACATTACCAATCCTTATCCAATCTAAGTTTCTTCTATTTTCACAGAAAGAACTGTCACTTTACCAATATTCAAAAATCAAAACCCAAAATTATTAAGTCACCTTCCCTCCTCCCCAAACAGTCCACCAGAGGTTTCTAGTCCTTCTTGAATGAGGATAAATTTTTTTTCTCTAATTAAACAAGTCAATTTCGCCATCTCTGCTAAGTCCAACATTTTCAACAGCCAGTCTTCTATAGTTGGTATTGCTGCTTCTTTTCAATTCTTCATCAGAGCTGTAGTGCTGGGGTGGTGGTGGCGGCGGGGAGAAGGTTAACACTTCCCCACTGCACCATCCTGTTTCTCTAATTGAAATCACTCCCCCGCTGGTGCGAAGAGGCAAGCATGTGGCAAGATACAAGAGGCAAGAAAAGACAGATACCTGTCTTTTCCTCCAGTGGAGCTAAATTACAGCTTTGAAGAAGGGGATTTTGAGGGTGCATGGGGGTCCAACACCCCTCCCATGGCACCACTGATTCAACAAGATCATAGTCCCTTGTGGGTGCTTTTAAGTTTTAAAAGAAGAAGACTGGGAGATCCAAGCATGGATTTCCCATATCTCTTTTGTCCCTAATATTTTGGCCTGTAGGGGAACACAGGGTACATCTTAGTTACATTAAGGCTGTACACAATGGTCATGCTACATGTGAAGAAAGCACCCAAATTTGCCAATCTGGGTGCATGGTTATAATTCTAACAGCCTTGTTTTGTTGTGTTCAGTTCAAGAACCAGCTAATGTATGGTCTTTTACAAGTTAATTTATCACCTGCTTTATTGCATCTCATGGGACTTTTCATCATTTGCATGAGGATTTTCAGGCAAAAACTGCTTCTTTGAATATCACATTTATCATGTTCATTACAGAAGATCATTATTACAGATTTTATATAAAAAGGGGAATACACAATATATATTACATTTTCAAACTAATTTATTACTTTGTTTCCAGGGATGACCTTTGGCACACTGATATGGATTCATGTGAACACTTCTCTCAGATACAATGATTTACTGTCATTTTAAAAAATGAAAAGGGAATCCTGGAAAAATGTAATTGTTCCATCTTTCCCCCTTAGACTGAGACAACTTTTTGTGTGTGAATATGATGATGTCCTTATCCTAAAGGTAGATGTGACTCAACATGCATATAAACTAATGAGAGGCAAAGGTGGATCCACTCAGATTAAAGGTTCATACTATAGCTCAGCCTTTCCCAACCTGATGCCCTCCAGATGGTTTGGACTTCAACTCCCATCAGCCCCAGTCAGCATAGCCAATGCTCAGGATAGCTGACCATTGTGTTCCAAAATATCTGGAGGGCAGCAGGTTGTGGAAGGCAGCTACAGTCTCACAGTTAGCAATTTTCCATTGACTCTTGGAAAGTAATGGGAGCACATAATAATTTTATTGATATATCAGGTACGTCTCTGTCATTGAGACAAATATGCATAGTGCCAACAATCATGGGTACTCAGTGTTCACGGGTTTTCATGCAGGTATATTCATGGGTACCATATTACTGATATATAACCTAGTACATCATTTCCAGAATTCAAAGGACTTCCATACCTAGGTTTACTATTGTAGCCCAAGTCATGGAGGGATAGCTCTCCTTTAGGTGAACACAAGTGTCCCGGCCAGTGCAAAACAGTTGAGAAGTGTGGCAAATAACATGGTCTCTTTTAGATACAACAAGTGGGCTTTCTTTGGGGGAGGGGGACAAATTCATTGGACCAGTTAGGCCCGCAGAAGAGCTTTGTGATAGTTTTGCGAAGAATTTTGAGGGCAAAATCACTTGCATCCCCACAGAACTGGGCTCCACTGTTGTTGAAAGTCCCGTAAGAACATGAGAAGAGCTATGCTGGGTCCATCCTGTCCAGCATTCTGTTCACACACTGTAGAAGTATTCAGAGCACCATCTGGTCATGGGTTGCACTGCAACCTGCTGTAGTAACTCCTGTGTTCTGTTGCACAATTATTATTTTTACTTTTCAGGTGCATATCCCAGCAACTGGTATTCTGGTTTCTGGTACATTGAAAGTATTTGAAGCATTAAATCATCAAAAACATGTCAGGGAGAGTATCGGAAATACTGAGTAACTGGCCATCTAACAATGATATTGCAGTGCTGGGTTGCAGCATATCACAAAACCTAACAAAGAACAGAAGTTCGCAGATAAAATCGATCGGATTAGGAGTGGGATATCGTGCGTCGTGGATACAGGGAGTGAGCGGGAGGAGGCCAATGGCAGACCGGTTTGGGGGATCGGGTTCGGCTTCTTCCTCTGATGAAGGGGACAAGGTGCTTTCATCTCGTGAGGCCGACCACCTGCTTGCTTGATCCTTGCCCGTCCTGGCTCATAATAGCTGCAGGGAGAGACTGGGTGAGGGGATCAAGGCGGTGGTGATGCCTCCTCGAGGAGGCAGTGATGCCCTCAGCCCTCAAGGAGGCAGTAATAAGACCGCTTCTAAGAAGCCTCCTTGATCCCCAGGTTTAAACAACCTTTCGCCCAGTCTCCAATTTACCATTCTGGGCAAGGTGATCGAGCGGGTGGTGGGTGCTCAGTTGAAGGCACACTTGGATGAACCGATTATTTAGATCCGTGCCAGTCGGGCTTCAGGTCTGGGACATGGGACGGAGCGGCCTTGGTCGCCTTGGTGGATGATATGAGGAGGGCTTTGGATAGGGGCGAATGCTCCTTTCTAGTCCTCCTCGATCTCTCGGCGGCTTTTGATACCGTTGACCACGGTATCCTCCTGGACCGCCTGGAGGGGTTGGGCTTGGGAGGCACTGTATTGCAGTGGTTCCGGTCCTTCCTCTCTGGAAGGTACCAGAGGGTAGTTCTCGGGGAGGAGGCTTCGGACCCTCGGCTGCTCACTTGTGGGGTGCCGCAGGGTTCCATCCTCTCCCCGATGTTATTCAACATCTACCTCAAGCCGCTGGGAGCTATCATCAGGAGGTTTGGGGTGCGGTGTCATCAATATGCGGATGACACGCAGCTCTACCTCTGTTTCAAGTCGTCACCGAGGTTGGCCATTGAGACCCTGTCCAAGTGCCTGGAGGCAGTGGCTGGCTGGATGGGAAGGAACATGCTGAAGCTGAACCCCGACAAGACCGAGGTACTGCTGGTGGGGGACAAGGGGAGGTTAGGGGATGTTGACCTGGTGCTGAATGGGGTACATCTACCCCTGAAGGACCAGGTCCGCAGCTTGGGGGTCATTCTTGACTCCCAGCTGTCCATGGAGACTCAGGTGGCAGCTGTGAGCCGGGCAGCGCTGTATCAACTCCATCTGATACGGCAGCTGCGCCCCTACCTTCCTAATCACCTGCTCCCATCAGTGGTTCATGCCTTGGTCTCCTCTCGCCTAGACTACTGTAATGCGCTCTACGTGGGGTTACCCTTGAAGACGGTTCGGAAGCTGCAGCTGGTACAGAATGCGGCGGCTCGCCTGGTTAAAGGCAGCCGCCGGCGGGATCACATCACGCCAGTGCTGAAGGATTTGCACTGGCTACCAGTTGCTTGCCGAGCCGAATTCAAGGTGTTGGTTTTGACCTTTAAAACCCTATACGGCTCTGGTCCAGTTTATCTCAAGGAGCGTCTCCAGCAACACCAAGTGGGCCGCTCAACAAGATCTGCCACGGATGGCCTTCTCCTTGTCCCTTCAGCCAGAGCAGCTAGACTGGTGGGGACGAGGAAGAGGGCCTTTTCTGTGGTGGCCCCCGTACTGTGGAACTCTCTCCCGAGTGACCTCCGCCATGCCCCCTCTCTGATGAGCTTCCGTCGCTCATTAAAAACCTGGTTGTTCAGGCGGGAATATGGGGTGGGTTAAGATTTTAAAATTTTTATATTGTTTTAATGTATTTTATTGTATTTATGTATTTTATTGTCTGTACATCGCCCAGGGTGGCCGGTTGCCGGCCAGATGGGCGATAAATAAATATTAATAATAAATAAATAAATAAATAATAAACAGCCACCAAGAGCCACACAGAAAATTCTAGGGACATTTAAATATAAAGATGATGTTGAAGACCTGCTGGGCAGGAAAAAACTTAATGAATGTTGAATCCATTTGCCTGCCCCAAAGCAGGATTCATTGCTCCTAAGGGCTTGTATATTTTTGCAGTTTACCCCTGAGGGTCTGCTATCAAGTTACAGCTGACATGTGAGTACAGCTGCTCAGGGGAATTTAGTACATAATCTCTAGCAATTTACTTGTCGCTAAGGAGGTATGGATTAACCCTCTCTGTTCCATTCAAGAGAAGGACTGTAAGTTTAGACAAATACATTTATTATATTTATACTTTATTATTATATTTATACTATGAATTTATTAAATTTATACTATGAATTTATTAAATTTATACCCAAATTTATAAATGTGGGGGGGCACTTTGGCAGTTTGTGGGGATAGTGTGCCAGTGTGGCGTAGTGGTGAGAGTGTTGGAACTGGGACTCGGGAGATCCAGGTTCTACTCCCCACTCAGCCATGAAGCTCACTGGGTGACTTTGGGCCGGTCACGGACTCTCAGCCTAACCTACCTCACAGGGTTGTTAGGAGGACAAAATGGAGAAGAGTAAGCCACCTTGGGTTCCTTGAAGGAAAAGGGAGGGATATAAATATAATAAATAATAAATAGTGAGAAGTCTTTAAATTTGGGTGGAGGGGAATACTTCTGTGCAGCAACAGCAGAGGGTTCTTTTTTTAAACATAAAAAATAAAATAAAATAAATTAAGCAGGTTGCAGCAGTGGAAATCCTATCGCTGGTTGCTTCCTACTGCCTGCCATTTCTTGTTCCCCAAATGTCCTGGTCACAGGAAAAAAATCTCCTGGTCTGGGAAAAAAATGTAGTTGCCAATGTGTGTTCGGGGTGGCTGGGGGAGCACCGTTTTTCTTTTAAGTTTTTGCAGATGGCCTCTGTACGGCACCCATAACTAAGCCTGCCTGATTCCAGTCTGGCAAATCTGGGCACCCTCATTTGCTTATCATGCATATTATTTCCCAATTATGCAAATCACACGGTGTTTTGTGGAAGATTAACTAACCACCGCCCTGCTAATTTTCCACTCCAAAGCACACCTTGTAAAGGTGCTTTACAGCAACCTCCCCCAACTTGTTGCCCTCCAGGTGTTTGGACTTCAGCTCCCATCAGCCCCAGCCAGCATGGACAATGGGCAAGAACACTGGGAGCTGTAGTCCAAAACATCTGGAGACACCAGCTAGGGGAGGCTGGTGACTCCTGTTTCGGCGGGGCTCCTCTTCCATTACAGGCTTTATTTGGAGCTTCATAGGAGCTATCCCTGGTGCTGAACTCCACCCCCAAAATAGTTTCACCACCATGGATAGCTCCTAGGAAGCTCCAAATAAAAGCTGTAAAACCTGCAATGGAAAAGGAGCCCCACCGAAATAGGCGTCACCAGCCTCCCCTGAAGCAGAAGTTTGGATTTCTTAGATTATTTTTCAGGTAACGTGTATTTGAACCCTGAAAGGCTAAATACAATTTAAGACAATTATGTATTGTCAGAAGTCTAAGGCTACAATCCCATAGCCTGGGAATAAGCCCCACTGAATACAGCGAGCCTTACTTTTGAGTGAACACGTATAAGACTCCCCTGTTTGTCTAATCAACAGAGCAATCCTTCCAGTCTGTGGAGAGAGCTCTGATGTGGGAACCTCTGAGGTACCTAAGGCCCTGACATCCAATCCAGCCCATCACCCCTGGAACACCCTAAATGACAGTCATAGCTCTGAATAATTTCAGTCATTGGTAAAAAAAAAAAAAAAAACACTGAAAGGTGGGTGCAGGCCTGTTTCTCACAAAACAATTTGACAGAATAGTACTTGTACATTTTGCGTCGTATCTCTGGTTCTACCAGGGCTAGAAACTTGCTTTTAAAAAAAAAAAAATTAAAAGGAAGCTGGGAATCTCAGACAGCTAATGGTGCAAGTGGGCATTGTATGGTGTGGCTAGAATCCAGGTAAACCCAGACAACAGTGCAATATGGCAACCTTAGCAATAACATTGGAGTTGGCTTTCATGGAAAAAATAATAATAGAAAGTTAAGGGATTCATGGAGGTTGCTCAAATGCTGGGGAAGCAATTAGTTTTCAGGGATTATAAAGGGATTGTTAATATTGAACTTGGCTTTGAACATAACACTACATTTTCCCCTATGTATGTATATGGCTGTCAAGACCCTGAGAGATTTCCTGTACCTTTAAGAAAGGCAGAATTTACTGACTGTGACCATTCTAGTCCCTGTTCTGCAGTGACAGACGGAGCTTATTCTGAAGGAATTCTCCTTTCTATTCATTTTTCAATGGCGCAAGAGTCATCTTCAGGTCCAGACCTGCCAACTCTCATTTTTCATCTGTTGCATTTGTTTCAACCATGGCAGGTTGCCAGCACTTTCCTATTACAGTAATACCTTGGATTGCAAGTAACTTGGTTTGAGAGCGTTTTGCAAGACAAGCAAATTTTTAAATATTTATTTAATTTTTTTTTACTTGATATACAAGCGACGTCTTGCAATACAAGTACTGTAGTACGGCTTAAATTAAAAAATCTCTGTACAAAATTTTTTGCTGGGATTTCGTTTTGATATAAGAGTGTTTTGGATTACAAGCACGTTTCCGGAACGAATTATGCTCTCAATCCAAGGCATGACTGTACTTTGTGAATGGCCCTGTGACCACCAAACATATTTATGGCAAGCTAGTTTTTGTTTGGGTTTTTTTGCAGCATATCCAGGGTTGCTTCCCCCCTCCCTTTCCTGACAGAGCTTCTGTTAACCATTGCACATCAGGGAGAAATTCAACCAATGCAACTTGTCCTGCTAGGAAGATAAAGTAATGGCGAGGCGAGTACTATTTCTGCCAGTTACATAGTATGATGGCCAAAAGAGAGCAGGGGATGAGGCTCAACAAAACCTCTTCCCATTCTGCTTCAGTGATCCAAGAGGACTAGATGCAGAGTGGTAAAATCTCTCTGTGTAATTCACAAGGGAGCCATTTTTTATTTCAGCCTCAATGCCAACCCATCAAGGCCTTGATGCCTACCCAGTTTAAGGGTGAAGGATTTAAAGAATTACTTTTAGGCACATACAAAGGAGCCATCCTCTCCATTGATCTGAAGAGTCCTTTAGCCCCTGGAAGTTGGTGATATACTCAAATCTCAAGATTTTTTGAGGCCCGTTGAACGTTGATGCAGGGCTTAGATTTCATAGTGGAGAATACAAGAGACATTAGGAGGTGAAAAGGAACCTAAGCTGAGCATACAACTCTTTGAGGGTTGAGATAGGCCTTGCATGGTTTTCCCTCAGGGCTGCTTCCCCCCCCCCATGTTATGTGTTCCTGGCCCTTTAGATAGCCTCCTGACTTTATCTACAACAGAGAGAAATTGAGTCTCTTTCTCCCTGAGGGATCATATTTTGTAAAATGTATATGAATAAATTTCAAGTCGCAGACTGCTTCCTTGAAAGACATTCTGTTCTGACATTTGTGTTTGAATTTTAAGAGAGCTTAGAAAGAACCATTACCTCCTTAGGCAGATAGGGCTGTTTATTTCTGTGCTAATGAGATACCCAGTGTTTTTTTCACACTCATGGTCGAGATCTTGCTGAGAGATGTCTTATTTGTATTCATTTCCATTGTGTCTTCCTCTGTTCTTGGCATACATAACATTTACAAAACTTAATTTCTTTTATCATTTATGCACAGGAAAAGAAAGGAGGGGGGGAACAGTCCAACAGAAAATGAAGAGTTTTCTTTGTCTGAATGAGAATTTACTTTAGCAACTGAGAGCCAGTGCTAGATCACAGGTTTTCGATCAGTGTTGTTGATCTATTAGAAAACTGGTGTCAAATAAAGTATACAAGTGCGAGGGCAAAGGAAGAAAGCAGGGTTTGAATTCATAAGGTAGAGCAACATGATTTACAGTGCAATCCTATACATGTCTACTCAAAAGTAAGTGTGCATAGGATTGCAGCCTTACTGTTCTTTGAAAATAATATTCTTAGGAGTACTCAAGCTTTCTGCCACATAATTCATGTTAATATCATCAACATGCTGGTCCTCCAAGTCCAATCATCCTTTAGAGTTTCAGTTATGGTTGTTGTTATAGGTGGAACATATTAACTCTGCATAACCTCTCCGTGAGCTACATTAGGGGAATTTCTTGGCAATAAGTATCATTCAGAGGTTTGTAAAATAGGTTAAATGAATATAAGTTCCTGATTTCCACAGGGAATATATGATATGCAGCGAGAGAAGGAAAAAAAAGTAATAGACCAGGATTTAAAGAATTACTTTTAGGAGCATAAAAGGCTTGGTTTTACCCTTTTTGTTTGAACATCAGACATTCCGCACTGCTATTCTATAAAATGCATTATGAAAAGTCCCCCCCCCCCCCAGTTTCCAAAGTGGCTTGCCATGTGATATGGGGTGAGGGGGTGGCATTGCTGTTTGAAAAAAATAAAAGCCCAAAGCTCCTATGTGCATGAACCAGCTGTGCAGTTCTCTGGAGCCAGGGCATAGGATTTAGAGAAGTACTATTAAAATACAGAAGACCATAGAGGTAGGGGAAAGAGTAGATCATTGTAGAGGATGAAATAAATAGTGTTCCTGTCCCAACCTCTGCACAGGGTGATGTGAGATTTCACACACAGTTGAAAGAAAAACTCCTACTGGTGAAGCTCTACCAGAACAGAATGACCTTAAGAGCCTACTTAGTAATGGGCAAAGATTAACTTCTCTTGGGAGGCTACTCCAAAGTTTAAGTTGCATAACTGAAAAGGCCCTCTCTCTAGACAGGAACACAGGAAGCTGCCTTGTAACAGATCAGACCATTGGCCCATCTAGCTTAGTATGATTTACACCTGGGGTGGGCAGAAGATAGGTCTCCAGATACATTGGACTTCAACTCCTAGAAGCCCTTGCCAGAATGGCCACTGGTCAGGAATGCTGGGAGTTGAAGTCCAAAACATCTGGAGATCTACTTTCTTCCCACCCCCGTCTACAATGACTGGCAACAACTCTCTAGGCTTTCAGGCAGGAGTCTTGCCCTACCTGGAGATAGGTATGAAACCAAGGACCTTCTGCATGCAAAACATGTGCTCTACCACTGAACTACAGTCCTTCTCCTAAGATAGATAGATATTAGATGGCTAACAACATATGATATTTTAATTCACCAAAGAACACAGATACTCATGTTTTGGTCATCAATCCCTAATCTGGGTTCTTATGTCATCCACAGAACAAAGGTTGAAAAGAGTGGCCTTGCCTTCTTTGTATTCCAAAGTTACTTCTGCCAGCATTGCAAAGCCTCTGCCATGGCTTTATGGATCTACTATTTGAAATATATAATTTACAGTACTAAATTGAAGCAAATTTGATTTTATGTGACTGATCATGTCAAGTTCTAAACTTTGTTGTGCAGATAGCTAAAGTACCATTGGCTGAAAGTAGGCAGGATATTATTTCTTTATCAAGGATGTGTTATCAAAAAGGATGCTATCGCAACATGAGAAATCAACATGCCATTAATTGTAATGTTGGTATCAACATAACCCATGTCTTGTTGAGGTTAATTAATAGGCCGATGCTGCCACAACTGTAGAGAAAATGATTATGCATCTCCAGAAGGTTGTGATCTATGTATGGAACTAGGGTACCACCATCTGTGTAAGGGGGGGGGGAATGACTGAAATAACTCCTCTAAAGCATGGATGTTTGCTTGAAGCCAGTCTAAATAAAATATACTGGTGTATAGATAGAATCAAGGTTTAGGAAATGTTAAAAGCAACCCTCTCACTGTCAACATCTGTTCTCAGTAGACCCATCCATCATTGTCAAATATCCAGTTCTGATACATTAAAAATATGGGGGCATGTTAAGAAGATAAAGTAACATGGACACATTCTGAAGGTGCAGTGCAATTAAAGATACTGAAATGGCCTGTTGATGTGCCCTGATTTGCCATGATTATGTGAGTTCGCATAACTCTTGAGCATGTGGCCAGTGGCTTCCCTCGCTCTTTGCCCCCTGAGCCCGGATGGCAGTGTGTGCACAGTAAATGGACCATGTTAGAAATGTTAACGTTTAAGGAAACATTGGAAGAGTTAGGTGAGATTATTAATAACTGTTGTTGCAACATTCAATGACGTGTAGAGAATGGTTCAAACAGATGGCTCCAGTGCATTTTCCTTTATAAAATAATTATGTAGCTGAGGTTACTGTAGCAAAGAAAGGGAATTTATAAGGGGATTTGGCTGTTCATGACATGATTTGAAGTAATGCTCAGAGTATGGGGTTGGGTAGGCAGGAGGTCCTTAATGAAAACTACAAGCTCCACCTCCTCCTCCTAATTTTAGCCAAATAATGGCCTTCTGTAGCATTCTAAAAACAATAGCTAAGGAAAGGAATAGCATAGAAAAGGTGAGGGTACAGTCTCCCTCCATCCCATATCATGTTCTTCTGGGGCTTGGGACTCACAGGTGGGAGTGACAGCAGATGTACTATTTTATTTATTTGTTTGTTTGTTACATTAATATCCCACCTTTCCTCCAAAGAGTCCCAGGCAGTGTACACAATCCTCCATTTTATCCTCACAGCAACCCTGTGAGGTAGGTTAGGCTGAGAGTCAGTGACTGGAGTTTCATGGCCAAGCGGGGACTAGAACCCGGATCTCCCCGAGTCCCAGTCCAACACTCTAACTTTCACCACAATGGCTTTCCAGGGCAAGGTCACATCAGGCCAATTCTCTTCTGGTAAGGTCACATCGAGTAACATCAGGTCAGGAGAATGTAGCTGGACTTGGTCAGATGATCACTGGTAGTTTGACCAGCTAAAAAAAGGAACAGGTAGTACATAATAGAGAAGACCACTTCCTGAGATCCTAGAGAGCCATTATTGCTGAGCATAGACAATACTGGGCTAGATGGATAAATTGTCTGATCTGGTATAAGGCAGTTTCCTAGTCTTCTCCTATTGCTTTACATGTAGAAAGTGCCAGGTTCAAACACAGAGATTACCTGTGAAAATGATCTCAGGTACAAGCCAGGAAACATTGCAGAGAAACATTGGAATAGACAGCAGCTTAAAATCCCTTTTTACTCTGTCTCAGTGTGGTTCCAATAACATTGATCCCACCACTAGTGCCACCACATATGGAGGATTTCCTCTCCCCACTACCCCCACCACCTATGGGGAAACTGTTCTTTCACTGGGCAGCCCCACCTATGGGGTTTCTTATTTATAGCAATTGCTTAAATTTCTTGGCCTAAGGAACTCTCTGCCACTATAATTCAGAGTCCCACAAGCAGACTCTTTCTTGTTGCCACCAAGTTTGTTAGAATACTTTAAAAACTCCTAGTAGTAGCTGGTATAAGAGGCTTAGGCAGGAAATGGGCACCAACACTAGAGACAAGTTGAACCATTAAACAAGTACATTAGGGATTACTAATATTTATGTTGTTGTTGTTTTCAAAAGACTTCTTATTGACAATTCTTTAGGACTCAAGAGATACTGTTGTTGTTACAAGCCTCTAAAAACTTCTTTTACCTCAGGCCAAATTCCCGAAACCTCTACCCCAGTCAAATACCCTTACAACCAGGTTCAGCTTCAGGGTACAGTCTTCCTCTGACTCTCAAGCTCCTCCCGTTGTATTGCTGGCTGCTTGGATGGTTTATCTGGGTTTTTATGGCCTGCCTGCAGTATAACCTTCTTCTGGCAAGAGCTTAGAGCAGTCTCTTGGCATAGCACAGCCACCAGTTCCCTGCTGCTGATCTTCACCAGCCACATATGGTTATTCCCCTGAGAAAGAATCACTTAATATTCCAGCCTTCACTTCCTCCTCAGCTTTCTCTTAGTCCTTCTCAAACACCGCACACCAACCAGCAGACTGTCTCCTTCTCTCTCCACAGACTAATTCTCTGACTCCTAACTTTCAACTGTACTTACCTTAACTATTGTTTCCCAACTGCTCTTTTCCACCTAGCTAGAATCCTCAGCCAATCTGAATTGAATTTACCTAATCCAGGCCCCATCTATAAATATTTAAAGTGATAGTACTTCTCTCCCCCTTCAGAACTGTCACCAAGCAACTACTACACAGGCCTTTGACAGTAACAGAGCAAAGCCTCAAGCCTACTCAGATACATTATTGCCTCACAGAGGACACAAAAAAAGCACATTACAGAACCACAATAGTTATATACAGACATTTCTTCACAGTGCATATGGACATTTAGCATTCAGACTGACCAGGCTACTTTGTATGCTCATGCACAAAAGACTTTTACACTACAGTCCAATCTTGTCTATTCAGAAATAAATCCAAAGTCTTCCAATGGGACTTACTCCCAGGTTAGTGGCCATAGGATTGAAAAGTAATTGTTGGATCCTTACACTCAGTGAAAATTTTGTATGAAATGCAAGCCAGCTAATTTGTAGGCCCAGGCCCAGAAATTCATTGATGTTACTCTTGCTGAAATCTTGATGAAACTTATTCTTGGTGAAACTCTCATTGATTGCTTTGAATTATGTGACCAGACCATCCAACTAAGCAACCTTTGGTTTGAGGAGTAACTTCTCTGTTACAGTGAATTTTCTGGATTGTTTCTTTGAAAAATTTTCAAGGTACTTGCTGACTCCCAAGAGAGGCCCCAAACTCTCTCTGCTTTCTATGTGTTTTTGTTATGGTAGGAGGAGTTGCATTTCCAAGCGCTTCTCAATATGGCTGGTTCTGGGAACTACAATTCCTAATCCCAGGGGACAATGTGAGAAAACATATGTGCATGGCATCATTAGCATGCTTCTGCCAACATTAAGAGCTAGGGGAAAGCTCTCAGTCAGAAAACAAAAGAATTTTGTTTTCTTGGGAAAGAATTATCTGAGAAACAGAGCAATTCTATGAATGTTTACTCAGATGTATGTACCATTATGTTCCATGGGTCTTACTCCCAAGTAAGTGAGTAGAGGATGAGTTTGCCCATTACTTCAGCTGTTTCTTGGAAACTACTAGAATTGGACATGAACATACATTAGCAGCAGTGCTACTATTAGAGCTGTTACCATTATTAAGGATATGGGTGCAAGTGGTGGCTTTAATGCCAGACTTTATATAATTTTCTATTAATTTATTCATTTATTTATTTGACCTAATTATTATTGGGTTATATGCTGAGTTTATGATTACATACAATGTGGAACTCTTCTGCCTAATTATTCCTTGATAAGAAGTTCCTCCTAAGATGGACCAAATGATACTGCTTTTAAGTTTGTGTACTATTGATCCATTGCACATGAAATTCTTTCTAGGTAGTGGTGGTGGATTAGATGCATGAACAGAGATATGCGAAGGACATAGTAGCTCCTTCTTCCTCAAAAATTCCAGGAATACATGAATATTCCAGCATAACTGATTTGGAATTAATCAAATATAATAGCTAAAAGGAAATCAATTTAGCAACTGAATTCCACTGACTTCTCCTGGGTTAGAATTCTTTTTAAGCTATCCTCTTTTCTTAGATCAAATTTAGGTAAGAAGCATTTTCTTGAGCTGGTGTGAATGCACTCTCTAGCTCATCAATATTAGTATTATGCAGATAAATATGTAATTACTTTTTCTCCTACTCATTAAGTCTCATATTAAAATGGGATTCAAGGGATATTTTAATTTTCATGTCAGCTATACTCAGGTCATTTGCAACAACAACCATGGCCATAAAATAAATCTTGATGCTCTCAATAATAATAAAAAAAATGTTAAAATCTTGGCTTACTAATTGAACACTGAAAATCTCTTGAAGAAGAGAGTTGGGGATTAATTTTTAAATCAGTTTTAATCTGCTTATTTGGTTTTCATTACTATGCTGTGGATATTTATAGTGGGGGGGGGGAATACGGTACTTAACCTTTAATAATTTTCCTGTTTTCAATATATTTAATCTGAAAAAGCCAAAAGTCATGATGTACTAGAAAGGTAATAGGTTCTCCACAACATTGTATGCACTTTAGTTGTATTAATTACTGATGCATCTGTATGCTCACTTAAATATGCAATAAATTGCCTTCCACTGGCCACGCCTAGCTGGGGTCGGGGAGAGGTTTGCACGTGGGGGTGAGATGGGATCTTCTCCCCGCCCTTTGCATCTTTTGTTTTTGGCTCCCTCCCTTCCCACCCTGTCAGCAGTGTAGGCTCCTGTGGTCTCCCTTTTGGGGACCGAGTAGGAATTTTGGCCCATTGTCTGAATTGGCCCTAGGCAATGGGTGTGTTTCATCTACTCTACACTGTGAGTCAGGGTAGGAATTTTTTCCTTCTAATTTTTGATTCAATCTGATTGGAATTAGTTAATGGGTTGCATATTGCGGGAAGTGCAGAAATAGGCAGCGGGTGTTAGGGTTCCGGTGATCATCCAATGGCACCTTGCAAGGTGACTGGCGGTTACCCAAGGCTGCCCTAGCTAATGTCATGCAGCTCAGCAGACAGGGAGATTGGGCCGCCTTTGGGGGTCTACCCTTCTCACTTACATTGGCTGTCATGCAGTGCCGATGAGAGGAGACACCAGTAAGGCCCTCCAGCTCCACATGGAGTGCAACTGGAGGGTGGTGAGTCTATGCGCCGCTGCTCTGGTTAGGATGCTTTTGCCCAAAACTTGTTTTCCCAGCCGCACGGCTGGCATAGATTAGAACCACACTTCTCCCTTTGCAGATCTTTGATTCAATAAATGTGGCCCTGATTTGAAACCATATATATTGTGTCTGTCTCTTCATTATCTCCCCATTACACGCGCAAAGATGTGTATATAAAAATCTAGAACTGAAGTTTATAATGGGAGTATCCAACAGTGTCCATCTGCTAGCACTAATGACATTGCACTGGTGGAAGCCAACACTTTTGGTGAGTACAATCCACCAGTTATTGAGGTTATGCAACCAGGATTGGCCCAACACATTTTTCTGCCTGAGGCAAAGGACCAGCTCTGGGCAACTTCCACATACAGAAGTTGACCGGTGGCAGTTGAATCTTACTGCAACACTGGCAACAAGACAGCATCTTCCACTGCACCTGAGCACCACTCAAGCAAATGCATCAATGAAATGGTGGTGGTTCTGTGCCAGTGTGTGTCATGTGAACAGAGCAATACAAAGGTCTTCTGACTGCCTCTACCTGCTCATTTGGTCCAGGGTCTTTTCCAGTAGTACTGTCTGTTATGCATTTGGAGAACATGGCTAGGACAGACAGAGAGCCTGGAAGGAATGAAACATCATTACCAGGTTGTTAGCTAACAAAGACAGAAATGGCCAGGGGGAGGCTGAGGGCAGGGTCAGCATCAAGGGTAAGTATGGCTGGGCATCTGCTTGAGGGTCCATGCTCTAGCAGGGGCTCACTGACAAGATCCCCCTGGATTTACTCTTCACCATTGCAACCTCCTCACCATTGCAACCTGCTTATTCACCTGCCCTCTCTCTCTGGCCCAGGCAATGGTGGGGGTGAGAAGGAGGAGCAGGAGATGCCACTGCCTACCTCCTCACTGCATCTCTGCCTGACAAGCAAGCAAGTGGTAGAAATGATGAGAAAGAGGAGGAGGAGCAAGAGCAGCTGGTAACAATGGCACTGAGAAGGTGCCGCCTTGGGTCCCAGTGTTGGGGAAAGGTGGGATACAAATGAAGATGAAGATGAAGATAAAGATGAAGATGATGATGATGATGATGATGATAATAATAATAATAATGTAGACTCGCTGAGGGAGGAGCATCATTGAGGGAGTCTTTCTCAAGAGCCCTCAAAAACCTGGAGCCAGCAGTGGCTGAAGGGGACAGCTGGCAGGACTCGGGAGGAACAGCCAGGGGTCTCCCCCACCCCCCAGCAACCCCCCCCCCCGAGCTACCCATCTCGCTCTGACTGATGGTGAAACTTGAAAGGCAAGGACATTTGAAATAAAATTATTCAATGGCAATGCTCAGTGAAGATCATATATCACAAAAAGAAGGAAGAGAAAGATCCAAAGTGATTGTCTGTGGTACAGGAAAGCCAGGTTTACTACCAACTGTACCTTCTTTTTTTTAATTTTTATTTAACTTTATTTCAAACATTATATATAAAACAAATTTTTAAAAAAACATACATATAACTACTAAGGTGCACCCATCACCACAGGACCAAGAAATAAATTCTATCATAATAATCCATTATTATTCAATATTCCAAAAATACACCATATCTTGACATGGCTTACTCCCCTTTACTTTTACTAAAACATAGTCTAGGAATAGTCCCCAAATATCCTTGAAGTTATTCTTCTTTAAATGTCCCTTTTGATACTACAACTACTTAATTTATCATTTAAGGCGATATCCCACACCTCTTTATACCAATCATCAATAATTGAAAACTGATGTTGAACTTTCCATTTCCTTGCTATCATTAATCTCCCCGCAGTTAACAAATTTACAATTAGTTCCTTTATATCTTGAGAACAAACAAGTTTCTCCATTATTGATAACAATGCTAATTTTGGACATACCTCCAAATTAATACCAATAATTTCTGAAATTTCTACAAAAAAATTGTTCCAGAAATCCAACACGCTTTTACAACTCCACCACATATGAGCATAAGTACCAAGTTCCTGGCATCCTCTCCAACACAATGGAGAACAATTACTATCTATTTTATTTAATCTTACCGGAATCAGATACCATCTCCAAATAATTTTATAGAGATTTTCTTTTGTCCTTACTGACATGTTTCTTGATATGCGTGTGCCCCAAATATTTTTCCACCCTTCATTCGAAGTCTCCTCCCCAAATTCCATATCCTATACCATCTTGAGATTATCTTTTTTCTCTTTAATTTTTTGAATCATTTTATATATCTCCTTTGTTATACCTCTTGAAGAGATGTTCCCTTCTACAAGTTCTCTAGACACTACCTTCTTTTCAAATCCAGTAAGTTCCCTATCATACTAATTTCTCCTCTTCCATTTCTTGGTCCACTGATCTAATTGCATTACATTTAACCACAAAATTCTGCCTGGCCCAAGTATTTCAACTAGACTCCATTTTTTTCATCCAATCCATTAATTTGATAACCTCCCCCCGCCAAATAAGCCTTCCAAATATTGTGCATTTTCTGGAAAGTCCTGCATAGCTACCACTGGGGTTAACGGGGATATCCCTGGTATAAAAATTTGCCTATTGCTATTCCAGAATGATCTATAACATGTTTTTCAGGAAGGGATTTCTATTCTTTTTACCATGCTATTACTTTTCTTTAAAAATAGAATTTTTTTCAACCCTATTTCCTAATTCCTGTGCTTCTAACTCCAACCACATATTATCCTTCTTAGCTATAATATCCATTATATATCTTAATTGATTAGATATATAGTACCACTTAATATTAGGAAGGCCAAGCCCACCTCCAATTGTACCTTCTTTCTCAGCTGGAACACAAGGCACATTTGCCTCAGTGCTGCGCTGTTTTCCTTATGCCTCAGCCACCAGTGATATGATGCAATCCCAGTGGGCTGCTGCTACTGGTCACCAGCTTTTACCAACTTCTCATTTCAAACTCATTTGGACTCACTCTAAAAAGACATGACACACAAGGAAAAGGAGTGGTGAAGGAAGAGGGAAAAATAAGACTTTCAGCACAGCCGGTGGAATGACCCTGCTTCCCACTCTCATCACCCTCAGTACAGCTTGCTGGAATGGTTGGTGGTGGTAACAGGTGAGGGAGGAGGAACCTTCAGGGGGCTGTTGGAATGGCCCTGCTTCCCATCTCCCTCAGGACAGCTTTGCCTGTGTTGACCTAGTACATTTGTATGTCTTTAATATTAGGTCCTCTGTCCTACAAGCATTGAGGGATACCTGTATCCATTCTGTGCCTGCATCTAGAAAGCATTTTATCTTGTGTAATCCATCATTTTCTGCTACTTCTTTATCTTTCTTGAATTCCTAAAAGGGCAGGCCAGACTTCATATCATCACTGCACAGCCAAGACAAGTAAAGCTTTAAAGAAGATGGTGACTGAGATCCAGAGTTTGTGAACCCAAGGACCTTTGTAAGATCGGGGAAGTTTCATGATCATTACTTTGATCATGACCACACACATCCATTACATGTTATACTGAGCTTTTCCCAACACTGAAGTGAATGGACAACCTGTGTTCATAAATGAGATGGAAAGAAGTTGAGATTTAAAAACTTCAGATGTGGGAGAAAACTGAAACTGACTGATCCTTCCATCCAGCCCATGGTTTTGATTGTCTAGATCTAAAAAGTCTGGCTTTGAATCCCTGTGTATTCAACCATGTTTGTGGTACTGAATTAGGGCTGCCCAGCTCTTTTTTTCTGGTAGGGATGGACAAATCTGTCAGTTTTACTTTCACATTCTTTTTTTTTTAAAGAATAATAATCTCATGTTCTTCCAATCTTGTATATGAAGAAATGTGTGGATTTTGGTAAATTCTCATCCATCTGCACCAGATTCAATAGGTACAGCCATTCCACAGCATGGAGAAGACCATGATGTGCCTGCCTGCCATGTAGCTGTTAAAGTTGAGGAACCTGGAATATGGAGTGGTGTGTGTATATATATATATATATATATAATAATAATAAAGGTAACTCCCATTATGATGTTTAGCTAAGCTATTGGCAAGAGTGGCACAGTGATGTTGGAACCATTCTGTATGCCCACTGTTCAAATAAACTTGTTCTTGAATGTTATTGAGTGGGGGGGGGGAGAAATACAACAAATGAGGTCTAAACCAAAGTAGATGAATGTTTCTGCAACAGACTTTGTTTAAAAGTCCTGAACATCATTATTAAAAGCAATTTTATATGTGAGAATACTGATAGCATTCATCTCACCTCATTGGAAATCCCAATTGAAATGCATCACTAGAACAATTGATGAACGTTCAAATTGGCGCGAAAGAAAATAAAGGAAATGAGGCAATTATTGATTTCCATCACCACATCTTACTGACAATCGAAAATAAAAATAACACTTCCACTTAATTAATAGGGGAAACCAATAATCAAAGCAAAACACTCTTCTCTGTGCAAAAAGTAAAACAGGCTGGAATGTTCTATTTCAGAAAAATTTTTTGGATGTGTTTTATAGGCGTGGTAGTTTCCATATGAGGCAACTTGTTTGGGACATGATATGGCAGAAATCAGATTTTCACAAGAACATTGTGAGAACCAGTGTAGCATAGTGGATAGAGTGTTGGACTGGGTCTCAGGAGATCTGGGTTCGAGTCCCCACTTGGCCATGAAGCTCACTGTGTAACTTTGGGCTGGCCACTGACTCTCAGCCTAACCTACCTCACAGGGTTGTTGTGTGAATAAAATGTAGAGGAGGAGGAGGATTGTGTAAGCTGCTTTGGGTTCCTTGCAGGAAAAAGGCAGGATATCAATCAATCAATCAATCAATCAATCAATCAATCCCAAATAGCATTCATTGCAGACCTAGCTTCTAAAGCAGTGATGAAAAGGAGCAATATAACCCTGATTATGAAATAATAAAGAAAAGAGAAATAAAATATAGATGAGCTTATCAGCAAAGTTGCTTGTAAAAAGAGACTACAAGAATATTGAGGATAGCTTAAAATGAAAGGGTCACTGGCAAAAAGAAATGGTAAAAGTAAAGGAACAGCTGAGACAGAGAGCAGACAGCGAAAAAATGAAAAAGGACAATAAGCTGGGGATGCACACAAGTCCTTAAAGGAAGGGCCATCACTCAGTGGTAGACAACCTGCTTTGCATACAGAAGTTCACCAGATCAATCCCTTGGACCCCTAGTTAAAAGGATCAGATAGCTGCTGATAAAAAAGATCCCTGAGATACTGCAGACTCAGAGATCCTGCCAGTGGGAGTAGAATATGGACCAATTAGTCCATAGGCCAGAAGGGGCGGTCAATACCATCTGGAGAGAAGGACAATGGTGTTTATGATTAATTAAAACATTTAAGAAAATATTGTACTTCAACTTTGCCATTTTTGTGGATTTGTGAATGTGGGTATACTATTATGCTAGTATTTATTAATTTATTTATTTTTAATACTTATATACCATTTAGTATAATAAAATCTCAGGCAGCTCAATCTTATGGCCGCTAGACAGCGTCTAGACGACCATAGGATATATTTTTTTGGATTCCCAGCTATGAGGTCCGAAAAAATGCTCCGACCTCATAGCTGGGAATCTGCGCTTGGATCCGTCTCCTCCCCCCTCACAGTCGGCATGGAAATGACCACGCCAGCTGCTTCTCTGAGATTGTAAGTGCAACATCTGAGAAGGGCTTTTGGGGACATTCCGGGCGGGTGGGGGAGGAGACTGACACTGCCAAGATATGAGATAGTCCTGGTGGAGCCTCAGCCTCCTTCCCTCCCCCTGCAAAGTGCCACACGTAGATGGCTGGAAGAATCAGCTGTCTAAGTGCTTTGCAGAATGAGAAGAATGTGAAAGTGACCTTCACCTCTGTGCTCCTCCCACCCTCCATAGGATACCCATAATCATCGGATACCCATTATCCTCTGAGTTTGGAGGGTTACGGGCATCCCCATAAGATTGCTCCCTAAGTGGTTATTATACTGGCATAATACAAAGTACAGTCATGAAATCAAGTTCCCTTTCATTTTCATCTCCCTGACTTTTAATTCAGCCGGAATACATTGCACTTGTCGAGCTGTTTTGTCACCTTGTGCTCACATTTGAGTATTATGAATTTGCAGCAATTTTTTTTTAATGCAAGAAAGGTGTTTTTTCAGCAAAAGCTACTTATTACCAA
The DNA here is from genome assembly GCA_021292165.1 of Shinisaurus crocodilurus. Taxonomy (NCBI): domain Eukaryota; kingdom Metazoa; phylum Chordata; class Lepidosauria; order Squamata; family Shinisauridae; genus Shinisaurus; species Shinisaurus crocodilurus. The sequence goes on from CM037880.1 coordinate 41,280,236, forward strand.
TGGGTATCATGGCTAATAATTTTACTAAGCTCAGAAGATATATATATATATATATATATATATATATATATATAATACCTGGTTTTATCCCTCAAGATGGTACAGACCACCCCACTTAAAGAGCCCTGTACTGTATTTCAAAGGAAATTACTGACAGATGAAGTGGGTGGGGATATTGTTTCACACCAGGAATGTTACCTAAATTAAAATATGATCAATAATTATAAATGTTGCAAATTAATAAATAAATAATTGATCAGTGTCTGACAGCAAGCAAAATGAGGAAAAATGTGGTGTATAATATGCAGAAGTCGGACCACACCCATGGCCAATTTTAACCATAAGTGGAATCTAAAAACCAAGATTTTTTCTGTGAATGATTTTCAGATTCTGCACTGCTTGTTCTGCATCTTTTCAGTGATGCTCCATGACTCATCTTGAGTACTGCATCGAGTTCTGGGCACCATACTTTAAGAAGGATGTAGACAAACTGGAAACGGTTCAGAAGAGGGCAACAAAGATGATTAGGGGGACTGGAAACAAAGCCCTATGAGGAGAGACTGAAAGAACTGGGCATGTTTAGGCCTTCAGAAGAGAAGACTGAGGGGAGATATGATAACACTCTTCCAGTACTTGAAGGGTTGTCACAAAGAGGAGGACCAGGATCTCTTCTTGATCATCCCAGATTGCAGGACACAGAATAATGGGCTCAAGTTACAGGAAGCCAGATTCCGCCCAGGACATCAGGAAAAATTTCCTGACTGTTAGAGCAATACGCCAATGGAACCAACTATCTAGGGAGGTAGTGGGCTTTCTAACACTGGAGGCATTCAAGGTGCAGCTGGACCGCCATCTGTCAGGGATGCTTTGACTTGGGTTCCTGCTTTGAGCGGGGGGTTGGACTCGATGGCCTTATAGGCCCCTTCCAACTCTATTATTCTATGATTCTATGATCCTCCCCATTTTAGCTTTTCTGCTGATGTTGAGTGTTCCTCTAGAGCAGTCTTTGTGCTGACAGCCAGTGCTTTTTTTCTGGAGAAAAAGGTACCGGAACTCTTGGATTACATTTCCTCAGGAGTAGATGGCGATTAAATTGTAATGCAATTAATAGAAGAAAAGGTGCTGGAACTCAGTTCCGGTGAGTTCCACCAGAAAAAAAGCCCTGCTGACAGCATTTCTCAAATTCTGCAGTCATAAGAGGGCTTCCACTGAATCTTATAGCCCACAGAATTCTATAGCCCTTGAGTACAGGATTGCTTCCTTAATATTGACTAGTCTATTGTCTATTCCGTTGGTTTTCACTTGTATCTGGTTCCTACTTTCAGTCTTAATTCCCACTCAAGATATGCTAGCCCTTCTTAAATGCATTTCTGTTTTGATGATACCTGAAGTCAGATTTTCTAAAGCCAAATGTAATCCTTTGTGTCAAACTTGACATTAAAAATAAAAACAAAATTAAATTCCAAGGCATTGGATCCAGATCTATGCTGGATCTAGGGATGTGTGAATCAGTAAAATTCCATCTTGAAGCTTGTTCTGACTCGAGGCTGTTTCAGACTGCAAGCTTGTTTTTTCTTTCCTTTTTGCATGAAAATCCATGTGCATTTTCATGCGCATTTTTTCAAATGTACGCATCAGTTGTGCACATCTTTGAAATGTACACATTCCTCTCCCATTGATTAAAGCATATGGTTGCACATTTTTGAAAAATATGAATTTTTTTCATGCACATTTTTCAAATATATGCATGCTGTTGAACACATTTTGGGATGGGTGGGATCCGTGAATCACATTGCAAGTTTGGAAACGTACGGATTTTGACCACAGATTGCGTCTGAGTCCGTGTTCAGTCCGGAAGGTGTGAACTGGGTAAATCCTGATAAAAAATCAACTGAAATGCATTGCTCACATATCCCTAGCTGAATCAGCTGCACTGACAGAAGTGGACTTTCCCACCCCCTTCTTCCCAGAGCAGCCCCTGCAGCATGCTGAAAATGCTACACAGAGAATCCAGAGACCCTGCCAAATGGGGTGAGCTGCGGTGGGTGTGTGGGGGAGGGAGAAAGCTCCAAAAATCAGGAAGAGTGACCTTCCACAAGGGGACCCCTTCCTGTTGTAGAAGGTCCCTTCCTTTCATGGGCGGAAGATTCTGGATCCAACCGAACATGTGTAAACCTTGAGGGCATTTTTTTAAAAAAAGAAATAGTAGATAACATGCACCATAAAACTCAAAGGAGATGTTGTAATCAATCAGTATTAGTTATTACCTGTCATGGTAATACCTTTGAGAAGACTGGAGTAAGATAAGCTTCAGGAATGGAAGAATGTGTGGAAGCAGTTATGGGGAAAGCAGGCAGAAGCTGATGCATTAGTAAAGTGAATTGAGCTTGTCTGTCCTATTGAGGGAATTGCTGCAAATGTAATTACAAAGCCAATGCTCTAGAGCATGAACTGTGTTGTCGTCTTTCTTTTAAAAGTTTCAGTGATACATTTTCAGGAAGATAATACACCTCTGGTCGATACAATTGCAAATCCCAGCCCAATTCAAGTAGGAGATGCTTCATCATCACCTTTAACTTAAGAATTGTTTTAGAGAAACGTGTATTACTCACATAGTCGATCTTCCCCTTGCATCCTGAGTTCTCAAGATCTGGATTTAAACATGTGGGTCTAAGGATGCTTGGCAAGCAGAACAGAAGAGAATTGTCAGGAGAATAATGAGGGCATCTCATTCCTATCTAAGCTATCACTTCACTTGCATAACTGTTTGTCCTCCTTGTTGACATACTAATGCATACATATATCTGACAACTTAGGATCCATTTCATGTATCGAATGAAGTGGGCTCTAATCCATGAGAGCTTGTCTCACAATACCTTTGTTAGTCTTGAAGTGCCATTTGACTTAGGGTGTCAGAGAAATCTGCAATGGATTCAAATAAGTTCAGATCTGACTTGTGGCTTCCACAGTTGACCAGATTTTTCCGAATCACACAGACTCTGCAGACTGGGGGTGGGGTGGGGGATTTGCACAAGTGCACATTTGTGCTAATGCACACTTGTGCAAGTGCACATCTGTGCTAATGAGTACGTGTGCAAGTGCACATTTGCACTACTAACGTGCATCTACAAGTACACATCTGCAAATGAATGAAATTCTCATACATAAAATCTGATTCTATCAATGAGCAGATGACATAATGAAAGACATCTGACAATCTGCAAAACACAGACAGTGTGGATGGAACAAAGTCCTGTACATCCCTACCACTTGAGTCATTGTTGGTTTTGCTACAATAGATTAACATGGCTACACCTCTGGAACATGTTCCTGTCTAGTAAATCCTAGTAACTAGAAGTCCTACTCAGCAGCCAAACTACCAGCTGGGATGGAGGAAAAAATTGATCAGTCCAAAGGTTTTTATGAACTTACCCAGTGCACACTTCCTGAACCTATATGAGAACCGGAATGCCATCACACGCCAAAATTCATACAAAAATGCATATATTATGGAAAGGTGCACGCAAAAATGCGCATGTTAGGGAAAAATGCATTGTTTTGTGTGCACAAAAATGCATGTGAATTTTCATGTGGACTTTTCTGGGGGCCAAATTCGCAAACTGATGTGGCAATGAGCCAAAATGAAGTTACGGCTGGGAAAGTGAGAAACTGAGCCACACGGAAATTGATAGATTCACCCATCCTTACTCGAGCCCTCTACCGTGCTTATCCTGGCTGCATTTCTTTCCTGCCCCTGCCCTGTTCTGAGTGTACATTAAACCACCTTGAGGTTTTTTGGGTGTTGAGTTGGAACACTTGAATCAGGCCAGTTTATTCTGGGGGTACAGACTTGGGGCACATCCCTAGGACTCTGCACTACATAAAGCAGGGTTATTCATTCTGTGCCAGCTCACATGGCTTATAGGCACCAGCACAGCATACAAAATCCACCTTCTAGTTTCCTGCAGGAACATGGCACTGTCTCGGGAGGGCATTTTTACGGCAAAGTAAAATGCATCCTCAAGGACCTATTCAGGATCAAATTGTTTTAAAAAGCAGTGTATTTGACAAACATTTGTTGGGCTTACTTATTATAGATCATAATAACCAGAGGAATATAATCATAGGTGGTCTGAAGAAGTATGAAGGGGGAAACTGGCTTCCACCTCCTTGATCTTAATGTTGTCCCAGGTAGAGGAAGAAAATAAGTACTCTCTTGATATTTTATTGATTTATTTAGAAAACTTATGTCCTGCCCTTCCAATGCATTTGGATTTCTCAGGGTGACTTACAACAACCCCATAAAATAAAAACAACAACATAAAAAGGGGGAAAGGCTCAGAACAGATAAAAACTGCTCTAAATTGAGGCTCTGTAACATAAAAATCATTGGCCCCAAAAGAGAAATGCTTGCCAATACAGGAAAGTTTTAAACAGTTGGTGAAACACAACAAGAAAGGGAGCCAACTGGATCTCACAAGGTAAGATATTCTGCAATCTGGGCACAGCCACTGAGAAGGCCCTCTCTCTTGCCCCAACCAATCATGCCTCAGCCACATATTGGACAAGGAGAAAAGCCTCTCCAATAGATATTAGGGAGTGGGCAGCATGGTATGGGAGGAGACAGTCCCTCGAGTATCCTGCACCCAAGCCAGTTCAAGCTTTAAGGCCCTTGGACTCAATGCTTTAGGGTTCAACACTGAATTATAAAACAGATTGGCAACCAGTATATATGTAAATATAATCCTGTGGGCAAGTGCTGACTAGCATCTTTGTATATTTCATTTGAAAGATGCCTTTGCTCTGTTCAGCATCAGAAGACTTCCTTGAGATGCCACTTCCAAATGGCAGACATCTACTAGAAGCAGGGCCTTTTCAGTGGTGGCAGCAACTTTATGAAATATTTTCTTCATAGAAGTCCACCAGGCCTCAACACTGTACTACTTCTTTTTTTAGATAGTAGACTGCTCAGAAAGTCTTTAGGCTAAATTGAGTTTGTTCTGTTTGGATCCGTCTTTTGTATGCCTTCTTTTTGGTAACTTCCTGTGCTTCTAGTTGAGCTCTACAATTCCTAATATGGGAAGCTGCCATGCACTTCCCAGTGAAATGTCTGAGATCTGAAAAGATTAAATGACTGTTTAAAATAGTCCATTTGCCAGTAAAGAGAATGGTTTAGCAAATCTAGATTGTCAGCATCTGTGTTAAAGGGGTTTTAAATAACAACAACCCCAAAACCAACAACTCTTATTTTCAGTAAGGTCTTTCCCATGAGAATGCCCTACAAGACCCACCATGGTAAATTTGCCCAGGAGTGCACTAATTAACTCCAATTGGTCTCACAGGCTGTCTAGTTAATGTCTTCTCTCTGGCTCTTCACTGACCATCATGTATCATTGTTCAGCGAATGACAGCAGTCAGGTTATTAAAGGTGTAGATATTAAATTAACAACAGTAGTAAACATTGTAGCTGTACTTCACATCTCAGCAGAGCCAATGAAGTGGATGACACCGAATTCATGCTGATATGCTGGAATGACAGATGGGCGTCATTTAACACAATACATCAGTGGGCAACCCACGTACCACAGCTGTCCTCCACTAAATGAATTAGATCAGGGTAATTAATCTCAGGCAGAAAGTATTGCTAAAGTGGGTCCTAAGCAGAATTAGAGAGGAATAAAATACCCTGTTTTAAAGAGAGCGAGACGGCTGCATGCAGATTGAGTCCAAAACTGATTGCAAAGAGGTTTAATTCCATTAAAAATATATACATTTTATAAGGAAAAGGGGGAAAATCTACATTCACAATAATATTATCTATATCTATATCTATAAATTCATAATATACACACACACACACACAATTGTTTATTTCACCGTCTGTAGCAACAGAAGCAGACATTTGCCATAGCAGGGGATGAAAGTCTGGGTAGTGATTTTGGCTCTGAAAAAGGATCCCTGTACCCCCATTTGTTATTACAGCCACTATTATTCCCTTCTCTGCTCTTTCACTGATGCAGATCCAGATTATTTTAACTGCTTTTTTTCAATTTATCTTCCCCCTCCCCCTTGCAATAGGACAACTACATTCTGTTCACAACAGGGTTGTCTGAAGGATCATGGAGAAAGAATACATAGTTGCCAGGATCCAGAACCCTGTGAGACTCTGATAGCGCATGAACCTCTGCAAAGAGGCTAGGGTACTGTGCACTCAGCCATGGGTGCATCTGCATACTTCCACGGTTATACTGGCACCCCGATAGGTACATACATAGGAAGCACTGTATTCAGAGCTTTTATGTCATAGCTACAAGGCAGGCTCCACAGATTTGAATTGGCCCTTGGCAAAGCATCCTGTGACGTGCCTTGGCATGTACAAGAATTTTGTTTCCATGTTTGCAAATCATGGGAACAGGTCCCATTTGCAATCCTGAAGGTGAACACAAGCAGCAGCATTTTCCCCCAAGAAATGTTCTCAAATTTGCAATCGTGTTTGAACAATACACATTTCCATGCTTTAGTAAATAGGGGGGGGGGGAGGTGCACACTTTCAAAAATTGCACACAAAAATGTGCACTTTCCCCATTCAAATGAGTTGAAAAACAGGTCAGAAACCAACATCGGAGTGAACCGAAGCAAGCTTCAAAGTTATTTTCAGAGCATTTAGGCGAGTTCAAAAATTGCTAGTTCTCCCAAATTGTCCCAGGCTGTGGATTTACCTTCAGCCAGTGGCCATTTTACATTTCTCACTAGCCCAATACTGCCTCTCTGGGCGCGAAGCAAACTGTGGGGGGATCAGCAATTGTGGCTAGTTCCTGGAATTAGGCAAGCCTATAATGTGGATGTAGGAGAAATTCATTCTGGTTTGTTTTTGATCAGGATTTACGCAGTTTATTTATTTATTTATTACATTTCTGTACTGCCCAATAGCCAAAGCTCTCTGGGCAATTCACAACAATGAAAACCATAAAATGCAATATAAGATACACTATAAAAGTTTAAAATTACAGTATAAAATGAAGTAAAATCCAAACTTCACACCTTCCAGACTAAACTCGGACTAGGATGTGATCTGCAGTTGAAGTCCATTCATTTCCAAGCTTGCAATATGATTCGTGGACCAAAGAAATGTGTTCAACATTATGCATACATTTCAAAGATGCACACAGTTGAGGCATATATGTGACAAAATACATACGATTTTCATGCGGGGGGGGGCAAAGCTCATAATCTGATACAGAGTTGGAACAAGCTTCAAGATGGAATTTGGAGAACTTCCACAAGCTTGAATTTTTCTGATTCTCACATCCATAGTGCACATACACATCATGCAACTTCATCATGCTCACATTGGGTGGGTGGAGCCAGAGATGCTTTATAAACCTGGCCCACCCAGTACAGCCTTCCTCCCTGAGGGAAGCAGGGTGGGAAATGCTCGTCATGAATAGGCTGAGTAGGATTTTTTTCCCATGAGGTCCCAGATTGCCAGGGAAGCTCAGGTTTTTCACCTATTCCTTGCTCTAGCACCAAGGAGGTCACTGGCATTTAGCATGGGTGCTGTTAGATAAAGTAAAATTAGTTACAACCAAGCAGGCATTGAGGGTTGGGGAGGTGGTGAGCACCTGGAAGTGAAAGAGGATTCGTGGGACTTGCCCCCAAGGTTGTGGGACTTGTGGTGGAGAAAGGAGCCCCCTTTGAGGTTCTGGGTGAGTCACACACATATCCTGGGCCTCAAAGGATGGGACTCTTTTCAACCCCTAAAAGGTGCAGCCAGAGAGTGGGGTCAGGTGTGGGTCTGTCTTCATTCTCGAACCCAAGTTATACTTGCTCTGACAGATGAAGTAAGCATGCCCTACATAGCTCCCACCACTGCAGATCTCCTCTCTTGTGTTGAATCAATTCAGCTTTGTCCCGTCATTATTAAACCCATATCTGTGTGTCTTTCTCTGATTTCTGAGTCTGGTCACCTTGCTCTTGACAGCGTCACCATGTTCCTGTATTGGTTAGCCGTGAAATTTGTCTACTGCTTTACTGTACGCTGATGTTCTATACTAACACAATGTGACTTGGGGATGTATGAGAAATTAGTTTCAGTTCATTTTTGATCAGGATTTACCCAGTTTGCACCTTCTGGACTGAACATGGACTCAGACACAATCCGTGGTCAAAGTCTGAACATTTCCGAGCTTGCAGTGTGTTTTGCAGACCAAAATAAATAAATAAAATAAAAATGAGTTCGACAGCATGCGGACATTTGAAAAATGTATGTGCATGAAAAAAATGCATACTTTTGAAAAATGGGAACATATACACTTTAATCAATGAGAGAAAAATGAATACCGTACATTTCAAAGATGCACCCAATTGGTACATACATTTGGAAAAATACACAGGAAAATAAAAAACATATTTTCATGAGAAACAAACACACATAATAATAATAATAATAATAATAATAATAATAATAATAATAATAAATTTATTTCTTACCCGCCTCTCCATCTAGATCGAGGCGGGGAACAACAAAAATATAAAATACACAATACATACTATTAAAACATCTTAAAACATATTAAAAACATCATAAACAACATCATAAAAACATCATTAAAACATCATTAAAACATCGTAAAAACATCTTAAAGGCAACCTAAAATTCCGCCGGATAGGCCTGCCGGAAGAGATCAGTCTTTATGGCTTTTTTAAATTCCAAAAGACTGGTGAGCTGACGAATCTCCTCCGGCAGGCCATTCCATAATCTGGGAGCAGCAGAAGAAAAGGTCCTCTGGGTAGTACCCGTCAGCCTAGTTTTGGCTGACTGAAGTAAATTCTTCCCAGAGGACCTGAGTGTGCGGGGTGGATTGTATGGGAGAATGCGATCCCGTAGGTAGCCTGGACCCAAACCATGTAGGGCTTTAAAGGTAATAACCAACACTTTATACTTCGCCCGGAAACTGATTGGCAGCCAGTGGAGTGCTTTTAGAACTGGTGTGATGTGAGCACCCCTAGGTGTACCAGTAACCAGTCTGGCGGCCATATTTTGCACTAGTTGAAGTTTCTGGACTAGGTACAAAGGTAGCCCTATGTACAGCGCATTGCAGTACACACACACACACCCAAACTCACAATCTGATATGAACTTGAGTCAGAGCGAGCTTTGAGATGGAATTCAGAGAACTTTTGGCAAGCTTGAGTTTTGCTGATTCACACATCCTTAAATTATGTGACATATATCAGTGCAATGATCAGAAATTAAGGGCACCATCCTATGCTGGCTGGGGAATGATGGGAGCTGTAGGACTTTTTCTGTCTAAACATGCATAGGATTGTGGACTAATGATTGCTTTGGTGGATCAGATTAGACAAAGGCTACATCTAGTCTAGCATTCTGTCTCCAACAAGGCCAGCCAGCTGACTTGAGGAACTCCCAGGCAGAGCATGATGCTGCGATGTTTGCCGCAGCATCCAGCGCTGCTTCTAGTCTTGATGGTCTCATTTGTCTTGTCTTGGCTAATATCCATGGATAGCGCTGTTTTTCATGAATTTGTCCAATCCTTTAAAAATGGGTGTGGGAGGGGGGGGAGGAAACTAAGCTAATGGCCATCCTCACATATTGCCGTAATTAATTTCACATCTTGTGGTAGTGAATGATGTTTGTAAGAAAACTTTATAACAGCTGAAGCCTTCAAACAAATGCATCCCTATCGTTTTCATCACAGTGTCAAATCTACGGCTACCTGCTGCTGTTTGGTTTCCTCAGTTTTAGCACTGAACAAAAAAACATGGGTGCACTCTATGTGAGAGCAAAGGTAATACCTAATATTTATTATCATCATCATCATCATCATCATCATCATCATCATCATCATCATGCTTGTTTCATGGTGATTTTGTTTCCAGTGCATTTAAAAAGAGCAGGAAAATGCACACAAACCTGCATTTTCTGACCATGACAGACAATAGTAAACAGGGATGTTGAAGAGTCCTTGGTCTCGAGTCACGAGTCGAGTCACGAGTCTTTGGACCCGAGTCTCGAGTCCGAGTCCTTGGTCCAAAATGGTGACTCACGAGTCACGAGTCATGAGTCACTCCCAAAGCTGACTCCACAAGTCCCTATTAAAATCAATGGGTTTTTCCCCCAACAAAATAAGGCTATTTCAGATGTGTAGCTTAAATAAATTCTAGGCACAAGTGTGCCTTTTTATTTCAAAACTCTGCAACTGATTTTGGCAAGAACAGACCAGGCAGACAAACCCAAAATAACCAGACAGGCAGAGGAGGCAGGGAACCCCAAAGCAGGCAGGCAGAGGCCTTTGTCTTGGACAATTCAAACTGTGGAACTGGTTAAGAAGAGACCAGGCAGGCAGAGGAGGCTGGGAACCCCAAACAGGCAGGCAGAGGCAGCCAAGCCAAATCCAAAATGTCTGAAAGGTTGCATTTTAGGGAAATGATTTTAAAAAATAAACTTGCTGTACTTCCTAAAACCTATCCATGTTGCATTTGAGGAACACAATTTTGGAACACGAGTCCTTGGTCTCGAGTCCCGAGTCGAGTCAGTCATTAAAAATATTGGGACTCACTCGAGTCTGACTCGAGTCAGAGGGGGGACTCAGTCCGACTCACGAGTCGAGTCCTGGAGTCCGAGTCCCCATCCCTGATAGTAAAGCAGCATGGATCTAATTAGTGCAAACCGATCACCCTAGTTCTCCATTTGTGTTCTATTCACCTTTCTGGAGGATGGAGATTCACTATTTCTTTCTGGAGACTGCTATTAACCTGCCTTTTTTGTGGAGTAGTAGTTTCAATATGTTCAGTTGTGCTAATGCAACCCACAACATGGGGCCAACTTTCAATTTAGTAGACATCTAAGCCCAATTTAGGCATCTGCCCCCAACATTCCTGGTGCAATGGATCCACCCCTGATCTTTCCACATTGAGCAGGGTAGTCTGAATGGGGATTTTTCACACACTTGACTGAATGCATTTAGAACCCTTCCCACAATCAGGTGCCCAGCGTGATCAGAGTTCTCACTCACAGGGAGGATATTACATGTGTCCAGTCAGACATCCAAAGAATCCCCCCTCAGATGCAGGAAGATTTGGGGAAGACCTGGCATGTGTGTGTGGGGACATTGGTGTGGGGTTAGCATTCATGGCCCCACACTTCCCTCCATGCATTTAGGTCAGGGGTTAGGGCTGCGTGAAGCCTGCAAACTGTGTGTTCCCCACCCCTGGTTAGGTGGCAATGTCTGAATATGGCTACACTGGCAGTCTTCTTGCTTCTTGCTTCTCTCTCTCCCTGGAGATGCAAAAGGGGAAAGACAGTTATGGCGATGCCACCATGGTGACCCATCTTAGGTTATGGCATAACCAACTTGAGGTTCTTGAGCCATCAGCAGGGATGTGAAAAACCCTAATGGATTCAAATGACTTTGGATTTCTATGAATCTGTCTGACCTGAGGATTTCACAGCAGACTGGCTTTTTCCAAGTCACGCAGATTACACTGACTTGAGGACCCATTTTTAACTTTCCAGAATTATACACAAGTTTAGTAGTACAAAAATACAAAAGTTTCTGGGAAATATGTGAATATATACACTGTTTAAAAACGATAACAACATTTTATACATCTCTGAACTCCCTTTACCCTCTCTACAGCCTCTCCAGTGTAGCAATTTGTGTGTGTGTGTGTGTGTGTGTGTGTGTGTGTGCTTTGCTCACTGATTTTATGCTGAGCTAAGAAAAATATGCAAAATGTTACATGCCACTGAAAGTTCTGTAAATTGTGGCAGACTCCTTTACAGACTTGTCTGAAGGGGGAAAAAAATCTGAATCCATCAATGAGTGGATGATGGAGTGAAAGATGCTAGCCAATCCAAAAAGCAGAGAGGGAATGATTTTAACAAAATCCACACATTCCTACCTGTCAGCTGGAGACCAATGGAAAAGTAGCAAGCCTTGCTCTTAAGCTAGTAATTTAGACTGGTATTGAGGTAGAAAAATCGGAATGTTAGTGTGAAATGTTATTATGTTAAAAATAAAACTTATCAACAGCATATTGAATAGGATAATAAGTTATTGTGCTTGCTGTGGCATACATTAACTGAATAAATACTGTGGGTACTGTGGGCACTGGGCCATAGGAAGCCTAGCACATGAAGAGCAAGAGATGCAAGTCTGAATAGAGCATTGCACTGTAGGACCGAGGAAACAGATCCACATCAAGGTACGATAGAAGGTCATTGCAGAAGTAGAATCGATTGTAATTTGAAGGCATGGGTCTGAGCTGAGGAATCTTACTGAAGGTAGCCTGAATAAGGATGTAGGTAAGCAAAGAGAAGAGAGATGGCAGATAGGTAAGGAGGACCACAGGGCAGTAGGCAGGGGACACTGGATAGCTCCTATAAAGCTCAGAATAGAACCTGCAATAGATAAGGAGCCCTACTGACATAGGAGTCACCAGCCTCCCGTGGCAGTAGGCATGTGAGAGGGGAGAATCGAGGATAGATAGGCTGACCTGTTTCTTTGTATCAGGGTGGGCCACCTGCAGCCCTAGGGCCCCATACTTGTTGGTCCTAAGCCTAATTTCAGGTGGCCCTCAGCCTAATTTCAAAAGCCCTTTGCAAACAATCAGTTCAGACTAGGAATGTTGTTGGAGAAACCCACAAAGGATTCAAATGAGTTTGGATTCCTATGAATCCAACAGATTCAGAAAAGCAGACTGACTTTTTCTGAGGACAGGTTGTAGGAAGGGATGGGCGATCCGCTTGGACCCAACCCACCTCCAGCTCAGCGGATGCCACTGCTAAGCCTGCTGAGCTGGGCCAAAAGCTGGCATTCACCCTCAGCACTCATCAGACTTTTGGGTTCCCAGCGGGCTGCTACTTACATAGAAAATGCCTTAAGATACATCAAAAGCAGCCACAATCTGCACAGATTATGCAAATTGCTGCTGCTTTAGGTGTATTTAAGGCATTTCTACATAAGCCTGCCAACTAGGCTTCCCCTGCTCAACTAGGGAGAAATAGATGAGTCAAGCCAGGAAAGAGGTAAGCAGGACAAAGTTTGGGGGAGTCGAGACTGACTAGTCCACCGGAATTCCACCCCCTGAATGAAATCCTCACACAACCCTAGTTGTGGGATGCTTTGTTTGTTTTTTTTACTTTGGGGAGGGATTTGTGCAAATTTGCACTTGTGCTAATGCATATCACTAATGCACATTAGCGCAAGTGCACAGTAGTGTAGCTGTGCACTTGCGCAAGTGGAAGGAAATGCTGATAGATCCCTAAAAAGATTTCTTTTTAAAATGATTTGGTCAATGAGCGGACAGCGGAATGAAAGATGCCTGGCAATCTGCGAAACACAGATGGAATGGATTCAACAAAATCCCTATTTCAGACCTCTGGCAAGACTCCGCTGCAAGAGCAGTCTGCCAATCCTCCTGTAGCCCCCTGCTTTGGCATGTGTTTACAGTATTTTTGGTCTGGCAAGGTCCATGAATGGTGCCTGACCTGGTGAGTTTTGTATACATATATTCATATGTTTTATTATATATTTAACAAGCAGCTTTTTAAAAAAAAATATTAAAATGTGTTTTTAATTGCAGGTGGAGGCACCACAGTTTTGCATATTAGCTCGTTGTTGTGAGAGGTTTGGACTGTAAAATATGCATGTATATAAGCCTTTTCATATATATTATTATTTTATTTAACAATTTATATAATAGACCACTGAAGAAGACCCTAGGTCGAAACACTTTTGGTCGTCTCTGGTACTGGTTCTTTTTGGTATTATAGGAATTATTGCACTATATGTTTATATTCTTTTCTATTGTCTATGATTGAATGCCTGAAACTTGCATAGATAAAATCACTTTATTAGACCTTTTGAAAATTATTTATTTTCACCTGTTCATTCATCCCAATTCCTCGACTGCTCTTCATATCTGGGATAATTGTACAATATAAATTGTACTAGTTATTGCAGCATAAGTAGAAAAAATAATGAATTTTATCTATGTGTGGAGAAGGCAATTTAATTTTCAGTCCTATTTAGTACTGTCTGTACTCACAGTTGATATTGCTGTTCCCAGAATGCCTCATGTGTCTCTCTCTTATGATATTGATACTGCCCACAAAGTATCGAACAGCTAATTAATTCACTTCATTGACATTATAAAAGTCACCTCTTTTTCAACAAAAGAAAACTTTTTGTTTGTCACTTCTGATTCAGTCTTGACTTGGGTGAGGCTTGAAACGTTACATAGATCCCAATTCAAAGACCCCTGAATAAGGCAAGTGTATGATGCTACAAACTGGAATTCACAATAAAATGTTGATGTAATCATCTAAGTTGCCAAAAATTGCAAATATGCACAAGAAACTGAATTAGAAATAAATGATGATTTATCAAGGTGTCAGGTGTCATGCAATGATGGATGAGCCACTGAAGATTTAGAAGTCACAGTGCAAATAATCACCCCAAAATTTGGATCCTACTCAAAAGCTTGTCCTAGCATTTTGTTTTTGAACTGTTCTGGAAATTTGGGGAGTAGTCAGCCATCTGTGCTCCCAAACATCTTCTGGCCTATTCTGTTCCTTTTTGTCTTTTATCTATCCAGCTAAGGTGGTGCAGCCATATTAGTTTATATAGGGTAAACCTTTTGACAGTTGTGCCCACACACACACACACACACGCAATATGGTGGTGTGAAAGCAGCAAAAGTTATAGGTTATGGCAGCAGGTACGGATAAGACCAGGCCTCCTTACTTGACTGTCTGAATACCTAAATATTACTTTAAATAACGGGGATGCAAAACCAAAAATAAATAGCCACCCTCATACATAACCACAAGGAATCTCTTCCAAGGATCCAAGACATTATGGATTATACTTACTATCTTCCCAAATTTTGGTCATGATAGGGATGATGACAATAATTCTGCTGCAATTGGGAAGTCTCTAATCCACACAAGTTGTTCATCCATGTAAATACTTTCTCATTAAGCAATTACATCAGCCAATGATCCCTCAGATAATTACATATCCATCAACCAATGTCAATCAGGCATGGCCTCTGTAGGACTTCTGCCAAATGCTGAACAAACACAAATGCAAACTTGGAGGCAGGAAGAGAAGCAAAAGATACTGTACATCTGCAGTCACACTGTCTTGCCAACCTGAGGATCTAATGTGATGAACACTTTGGGGCTGGGATATTCTAGGCAGTAACTGTGACATAAGGTTATCTCATGACCAACCTGGCCCCATACATCAGCCAAAGAGGGAGCAGCTGCAGGGAGCTCACGTCACCATATCTGTGTGTCTTTCTCTGTGTGTCTTTCCCCTCCTTGCCGGAAGGAACACACAGCTCCAATCTGACAGTTCCCTGGGGTGGCAGACTCTGGCCTCATCCATTGGCCAGAGAACCAAGGGCCACTGGAAGGCTGGAACCCAATGCCTCCCAGGATTAACATCACAGCAAGGGGGGGACCAGCCTGGCCCCATACATTGGCCAAAGAAGGAATAGCTGCAGGGAACTTGTTTTGCCCTTCCCTGCCAGAAAAAAAAGAAAAAAGAAAGAAAAACCCTATAAGAACCTTTTAAATAAGAACTGGTGCCTGAGTTTTGCTTCCTTCCTCCTCCCTCCCAATCCCTTTTCCTTTTGTGTCATGTCTTTTAGATTGTAAGCCTGAGGGCAGGGACTGTCTTATTATTAATCTTTGTAAGCCACTGTGGGAGCCTTTTCTGGCTGAAGAGCGGGGTATAAATGCTGTAAATAAAATAAATATAAATAAATGAGCCCCTGCATCTCAACTCAACTGGAACAAGTATGTCTTACTCAGGACCATCAGAAAGCATCCTGTATGCCATTGTTGAATACGGCAAGGAATCTGATTGAAAGATCACCAGATTGGTCTTCCAATGGAAACAATACAAAGCGTAGCAGTGCAGGCAATTCTGCTGCAGTGGTGAGGATCTTCTCTTTGAACTGGCCTTCTGATCCTGCCCACCCTACCATGTGAACCACAGGACAATGGACATTTCAAAAAATGGTTTAAACTGAAAGGAAGTTAGAGAAAATTATTTTTATAAGCCATATTGAATCAATCCTTTTCCATCATAATCATCTACATCTCATTGAATCATGAAGGATATCATAAATATCCTCTACAGGGAAATCTTCTTCCCTCCAACATGTAATTTGAAATATGGTAGATCTAAAATCAAAACTCCATAATATGAATGTACCTAGCCCTACTGTTGCATTCCTGCTGATTTCCAAACATATACAAAGGTTTAGTGGTGAGAGTGTTGGACTGGGACTTGGGAGATCTGGGTTCTAGTCCCCGCTCGGCCATGAAACTGACTGGGTGACTTTGGGCCAGTCACTGACTCTCAGCCTAACCTACCTCACAGGGCTGTTGTGAGGATAAAATGGAGAGGAGGAGGAGGACTATGTAAGCCACCTTGGGTTCCTTGCAGGAAAAAAGGCAGGGTATAAATATAATAAATAAATAAAATGGTTCCTAGGGATGTACTCCATCTATATCTTTATATACATACATTCAGAAATTCAATGCATGGAGGGGAGAAGTGTATGCATATGCCAATCCTGCTCCTTCTACCCCTGACCTCCTTGTGTTGACAGTGAGGACATATAACCATGTTCAGCTGAATTTAATTACAATCTACCACATGATCAGGAACCCTGATTCCATAGAATTCCCAATCACATGGAGCATTGTAAACATGGTCAGTTGAACAAGGTTACAGATTCTTTTCAGACCTTCCCTATCAATATAGAGGCAGTGGTACTGGAGCACATGTCCCCATGTCCCCTTCAAGCACTGTATTTATGAACACCTCAACGGGGCTTCTCTCTCTCTCTCCCTCCCTCTCTCTCCCTCTCCCGTGTGTGTGCGTGTGCGCGCACGTGTGTGAAAACAACAAAAAGTCTTGTGACACCTTAAAGATGAACACATTTCTTAGGGCAAAGCTTTCATGGACAGCAGACTACTTCATCTGATGCATGAAGTGTTATCCTGAGTTACAGGTATGTAACATGGGGGGACGGGACTGTAAACACCGAGGTCAGAAGAGAGTGAAATAGAGAAAGTACATACAGCGATACATTAGCAACAGTTGTCATTCACAAAACAGTTATTGGTGATAATAAAGCTATGCTTCTGCTGCCGATGCATTTGGCCAGCATTGGAAGGAACACTGTGTTTATCAGTATGCAATGGAACTCTTCCATGTAAGAGGGAACCCTGATTGCACCAGGGTCCATCCTCACATGAGGAAGCTCTACATGCATGTGTAAGTATGCATGTAGAACCCCATTCCACATCAGCTGAACAAGTAGACGATAGGAAAGCATGGCTTGTGTGATTGGCAGCAATGGGAAGCAATGTGCTGCATGCATTGGTGAGGGGGGTGGGTAGCCCATCTGGCCCTGACACACACACACATACCCTTGTGCATGTGGAGGTGGTCATCTGAGTCCCCCTTGAATGTTGTAATATATACAGGAATTTCTGGAAATACACAGAAAATGCTCATCTTAAAGAAACGAGTATATTTAACATGGTATACTACTTCAAATTTTAACTGTTATGAGTAAAATTGTATGACTGAACACAGAATACATAAAAAGTGTACTACTGAAATGTTCCATGCACTAACTATATCACTACTGTTACAAGATGGCATCTACTGTGGCATTTTGAGGTTCACGGTCAGGGGCAGTGCTAGGTACTGAAAAGATTCAGGGCTCAGGCCCACAGGACAAAAAATAAAAGCACAAATTTGCATGTGCTAATTTACATATACTGTAAAGCCTCTCTCTGTGTGTGTGTCTTTAAAGGACCCTATCTCTTAAGGACACCCTTATTTGTAAAAAGGGGTGTATAGACAGGGGAGAGGAGGGGGGGAACCCTCAGGCAGAAAGATTCAGGGGGGGGCAGCAGGAGGTGAAGCACATGTGGTCAAAAAGCCAGCTAATCCAGGGGGATCAGATGCGACAGAGATCACCAGGTCCCCTGTACCTTTAGTTCAGCAAGTGCCCATAGAGAGCAGGGTGGTGGAGCAGATGGCCTCCCAGAGATTTGGGGCGCCAAATGAAAGATTTGGGGCTCCAGCTCTAGTGGGCCACCCCCTAACACTGCCTCTGTGCACAGTACATTAATATTTTTGCACTTACATTTGTTTGTGGAGCACTCCACTTTAAGGTGGCACCATTGGTATCTCTGGCCACGAAACAATGCCTGCAAGTTTGCAATTTCTCTCAAACCTTGTTTGACAGGAGCTACTTCTTCAGCTGCTAGCATCTTTTCAGGACAGACTGAAAAGTGTTTCCAACTGAAAAAGTAGTTTCAGCTTTCCCTATTTGGTGCCTTTTTGATATTATTTGCCCTTCTTCAACGGACATGAGCACACAGGCAGTATATTCCCTGCAGCAGTATATTCCCCAGTCAAGATCTGGTACCTGAAGTCATACTGTGTCACCAACATTACCTAGGGGAACTGTAGATTCAGAGGAAAAAATAATCTTTTTTGCCTCCTCCCCCAAGGTCATTTTTATAGAGCAGGGGTGGGCAGCATTGGGGGATCCAGGGGCCATTCTTCCCACCCACCCTGAACCCCAGAATGCACTCTGCAGGGCACCGCACATTCCAAGGGCACCTGGAAAATAATTGGCTGTTTGCTTCTGAAATTCACCCACAAACTGCTACAAACCACTGCAAAGCACAACAATGATCTAATTTAGCTTGTGTTCTCAAGTTAAATTTGACCTTTTTAGCTCTCTGTAGCACTAAACCCAGCAATTCCCCTCCCATGACTGCTGCCAAACTCAGCAGCATGGGGGTGTGTGGAAGGGGGGGGGGGTTCACCCCAAATGGCATTCACTGACTGACTGGCTGCACTCTGAACATTCCTTTTGACAAATACAGCATTTAAACATAGGTGATGCAACTTCCATTTTGTCTTCTATATTGTCATTTGATAGAGGCTATGCATATGGACTAGAAAATGTGCATATTGACTGGATAGTGTACAAAATTCTGCCATCGTATGCACATTCTATGATTCATCTGGGAGATTATGCATATTACCCAGGGAATGTACAAAACCCTGTTGTGATACGCACTGTCCTCAAGGCCTTTTGGGATTTACTCATATTGCCTGGAGAATGTATGGAATGCAGTTGATATATGCACATTCCCCAAGATCTATTGGAAAGTACGTATATTGATTGGGAAATGTACACAATTCTCTCCTTATGTACAAATTATGTGCACATTCTCCATGTGGCATGGTGAATATGCACAATGGCTGCACATTAGGCATTCAACAGACACACACACACACAGAGATGCATCTGCTTTTCTTCCTCAGTCAAATGACAGTGCTGCTGAGGCCATTGTATATTAGGACATACAGATTATTCATAGATTTCATAGATCATAGAATTGGAAGGAGCCTACAAGGCTATCGAGTCCAACCCCCTGCTCAATGCAGGAAACTAGAGGAGGGGTCTCCCATCCAAGTAATAACCAGGCTTGACCCTGCTTAGCTTTCCATGCTCAGACAAGCTGAGCCAACGTAAGCCATAGGCCTGCATTTCATTTCCATCCCTAAAGCATCAAGAAAGACTCCAAGTAGCAATGCTGGTTTCTGAGGTAATAATACATTGGAACTGATCTATGACTGATATATGGTTATTAGGGTTCAATGGGAAGGACCCTCAAAGACAAAGTTCAGTAGTTTCCATTAGAGATAAATGAGATTTCATTCTGGGAGGTCTTGTCTTGTCTACACATTCAAGTTGCCATAATCTATTTTATGACAAGTGAGTGTGAATAAAGCTCACTGAATTTTCTGCTACCTTTATTCTTCCTGTTCTAGCTAAAATAAGTTCCTGCTGGGCTTATTCAGCCTATGGTATCCTGAAGAAAGAAGTCTAGTGGGAGAAAAGGTATATGTACTTTTTAAATATATACATTTAAATAGAAAAGGTTTCATTAATTAATTAATCTGACATTAAATATTTTGTTTCAAAAGGAGAACATTCCCGTATATGTTCTGCTTGGTAACTCCATAATTAAGTCCTTTGATCTGTCAAAATTTATCACAGATATTTCTTAGTAAAATATCTCTCAGACAGACCACCGGTACTTATCTAAAGAGTTCTGCTGAAAGAACATTAGTGATTTGTCTTAAATCAACAACTGACAGAAAAGTCATAGTTAAGACTCTGAAAGCCAATGTAAAATGATCAAAATAATGGATCATCTGTCTTAAGGGGGGGGGGATGCTTGAACAATAGTGCGTGTGTGGAGGAGAAGGGGTCTTTTCATCAGGAAAAAAAACAGCTGAGGGGGTATATGGTAGAAACTTTAAAATCATGTGTGGTACAGAAGATGTGAATGGGCAAAAACATTGGGTTATATCTGATGTTAGTCCTACTTAGAGTAAGCCCACTGAAATGAATGGAACCTAAATTAATCATGACAAACTTAAGTCCCATTCATTTTAATGGGTCTGCTCTAAGTGAGACTAACATTGGATACAACCAATTAACTTTCAAAATACTCTTAAAATACAAACACTCTCAGTCATCTAGGGTTGTCCTCAAAGTACTTCACAAAACACATAATCATCTCATGGAACTTATTGCCTCATGAAGCTGTGGTGGTCACATGCACAGTTGTTGCTGCTGTTGTTTTTAAAAGGACAATACAAATAAATACATGATAGGTCTATTGTAGACGATAAACTACCATAGCTAAAAGTACAACCTCCATTTCCCAAAATAGTATATCTTTGACTCACTATTATAGACATGTGAAAATTTAAAAACAAACAAACCCAAAAAACAAAAAAAACATGCAAGAATTTTTTCCTCATTTTTAAAACACATTTGCCCCCAACCTTGTTTCATTTGAGGAGGGTCATCCGAATTTGCCTTGACTTTTGCATTAGGCGAAATTTCCACAGTAACACTACTTGCTAATGAATTTCCCTGACATATCTAGCTAATTACTGCTAGAATAATGAGCTAGGTGTATTCAGCATGATTACTCTGAATTTCTTCAGAGAGTTTTACAACAAGCCCTGCTCTTCCCATTAAGGGCCAAACTCAAGTGGCCCGAAACATAAAACAAAACTCCTGGTTTTTTCTTGAACTTTTTTAGTGAAACCTTCCCAGTCCTTTTCCCCCTTCCTTCGTTCCTTCATTCCTTTTTGGTGGTGGTGGTTTGAAACAATATTTTCATTATTTTGCTTTGCATTTTGATGCACCACGGAAATCAATGTATGGAAGTTGAATATAGATTTGATAGAAATGTTTCATGTATATGAAAGGAAGGACCCTGCAGTTCTTTATTTAAATGAAATGTGTTTATTGAACTGCTACTTTTTGATTCTAAGAAGTGATTCATCTGAAGCCAAGAGGCTTTCAAGATTTTATCAAGCCTATACAAAAAAAGGCAAATATCAGTAAATAAGCCTATACAGAGAAAGGCAAATATCAATAAATAAGTGCACACCTTTACAAAGATAAAACAGGAAGTCCATATCTTTGCTTTACCTTTAAGTATCTCACTATGCCTCCAACCTTTTCCAAAAGCTATGTAAAGTGAGGGGGTCACAACAGGTTTATGGTATCTGAGGCAAGGCCAGCCCAAGGCATTTTGCTGCCTGAGGCAAAGGACAAGATGGTGCCTCTCCTTATTCCATCTGAGTTCAACAGTTGCAATAGGACAGCATCCTCCACTGCACCTGAGGGCAGCAGGCTAACATGGGGCTCAGGGCAGGCTGCGTGACACACATAGCTCTGTCCTCCACCTCTCAGTGCCGCTCCGCAGCCTTTAGCATCTTCCATCCGAGGCTTCTGTCTCAGTCTGCCCAATGGTAGGGCTGGCCCTAACTGAAGCAATAGTGGCATGATTTGGTAATGAATACTTTAGGTTTAAAAGAGTGAGGGTGGGGCAGGGGAGAGATCAAAATGCTATTTTCAAACATTATTCCTAACAATATGTTATTCCTGTGCTGTCTTTTATAAGTAACACCCACTTTTATTTGACTTGTTTCTGAAGCCTGGGCAAATGTTCATCCTGTACAGTGTCTGCCTTATATCTTGCATGAGATTCAGGTTCTGGTTCATCATTAAAACAAATCATAGTTTTACAAGCCCTATGAAGAATATGTCTGCCTGCCCATGGCGATAATTGAGTTACTGGTTTTTATCTCTCAACAGTCTTTTGGATGTCTCTATGGCTATAAAACAAGCAATTCTACAAAGACCCTACGGTGAACATAGCAGGACTTCCGACTTCCTAGTTATTTAGTTCCCCGTTTTCGCATTCTTTTTCTTTTCTTTTTTTTTTTTTGGTCCAGAAGTATCAGATGCAAATGAGGTTTCTGATTTCTCTTATCTCTTTGTTCCTTCTGAGGCAGAAGACTGATAGCTTTAAGGAGATCAAAGACAACTTTCAAATGTATCCCAAATTGATAATCTGCAGACTATCATACACCTTGTACTCAGAACAAAATAAAATCCATAATGACATAAGCATGGTAAATATAGCTCTTCTGTTAGACTAAGTAAAAGTAGATTATACATGTTTTTAGACTTCAAAGAACTGTCCTTCAGGTCGGGTTTCTGTAAGGTCTTTAAAGCTGTGTGTACTTTCTTTTCCCTTTCAATAAGCTCAGAAAAAGACACTGCAGCAATAACTTGAGAGGATTTTTTTTCTTGCTAACACTGCAGTTTGAAAGATAGAGGAACAAAACCCTTTTTAAGGCAAGAAACACAGGAGCATATCCTGTTAATTCAATGTAAATAGAGTAGTACATGGTTGTGAGATTTATTTGTACTATAAATGTAAGCTTTTAAACCAGTTGGTTTATAGAACAGGCTGAGTGAAAAGGCTAATTTACTGAGGAAGAAGGAAGTGAAGATGTAGGAACACAGGAAGCTACTTTATACCAAATCAGATAATTGGTTGATCTAGCTCAGTGTTGTCTACACCCAGATGGGTATTGGCTTTCTAGGGCAGGGATCTCCAACCTTTTTGGGTTGGTGGGCACATTTGGAATTTTGAGAGATTGTTGTGGATGCTCTCACAAAATGGCTCCACGCCTTACCCGTTAAAAAATATGGCTGGCTTAATTGTTTTTAAATCTAGTTGTTGTTGTTTTTAAATCTTAAGAAATGAAATAAAAATCAGGAGAGGCAGGTTGCTTGGCAGGTCCTGTCTGCCCCATCTAGGCTAGTTCCAGGCCACTGGACCTGCACAGGGACCCAGATTTTACTAATCCTAACCTGAAGCTTAACCATAACACACACGTAAAATCCAGATCCTTCTCAACCCAGAGACCATGCCCAAAGACAGCACTCAGGGTGTCTTGGTTGACCGCTCTCTGTCTGCCCAATCTAGTCTAGTTCCAGTCCCCTTGACCAGCACAAGGGACCCAGGTTTTACTAACCCTAACCTTAAATGGAACCCTTACCCTAACACGGTGGTAAAATCCCTCTCCATCCAGACAGAGTGCCGAAAGGCAGCACTCAGAGAGTCCTTCTTCACTGCTTGCACTGCCTGCCTGAATCTAGGCTAGTTCCAGGCCCCTGGACCTGCAGAGAGTCCCAGTTTTTAGTAACCCGTAGGGATGTATGAGATTTTCTTTTTTGTTCGCAGATCATGCAAATATGTCCCATTTGTAATCATGAAGGCAAATGCGGGCACATTTTGAGAAATGTGAAAAAATTCCTGAATTGGTGATCACATTTGAAAAAAATGTGTTTTTTAAAAATGTACACTTTGAAATGTGTATTTTCAAATATATATATACACACACACACACACACACTACACATATTTTCATGCTTTAATCGATGGGGGAAAGTGTGCACTTCTGAAAAATAAGCACTAGGTATGAACACACCAAATGTTTAGCATGATCAAGAGGTGCAATTGCTACTGGTATACTGGTATCCACAGGTACAACGCACTCCACATCTTCACATGGACTGGTCACTTCAAGTCCTGTACTGCACACTTTAACAATCGCACATTCTTTCTGGTTATCCTGTGGTCATTGCTGATTTATTGTATGAGGATGCTCTCCCGTACTTTGGCAGTATGTAAAATGGTGTTCATTAGGCAACATACAGTAAAGGCTCAAGAGAAAATAAACCAGTACAATGTTAAGTATTACAACAGTACAGGCATTGCTAATTATTTAGTTCCTGCTGTTAAGCAGAAAACAGGCGTGACTGCCCCAAACAACAGCTGCAGTGTTACCACGTGCACACCGCCATGAACCTTGTGCGAATAGCTCTCCTAAAGAGCTTTGGGGGGCAATGGATATTACAAGCAGGTAGGCCAGTTGTCAGAAGAGGCTTCTGAAGAGTGCTAGCGCATCAGCAGCAATTAATGCAGGTGGTATTTTAGACAAGGGAGCTAATGAGCTTTAATATGCATGCAGGTGAGGGAGTGCTGAATCAGTAGAGCCATTAATGAACCTATGACAGCCTAATTAGCTACAATTTAAAATCTATGGAATCTAATCAGAGGAGCTGAACACTGCTGCAAATCTGTGTATGAATGAGTCTTTCTAAATACTCCAATCTGTTGCTTAGTCACTGATTGATAGTAATTGCTTTTTCCCCCCTCTATTGTGTATAGGAAAATGCCCAATTTTGCTCTGATAGAGAAGGACACAAGTTAAATGCCTAAGATGTTTGGCTGCTTAAGTTTTAATCAGGGGATTAATATATATATGTGTGTGTGTGTGTGTGTGTGTGTGTGTGTGTGTGTGTATGTATGTATGTATGTATAGTCAGTGCTGAATATAGATGATCAAAACTATCCCAGCAACTTTTCATCTATTTGGCCTGCAAAGGTTTGGTGCTAGTTTTCAAACATTTCAAAAAGTTATTCCCAAGGTGAATTCAAGCTAGAGCTATGTATCAAATGGCATAATGTACACTAGAAGCAATTCAGAGAAAGTTAGGCAGAGGTAAGTTCTATTAACGTTGACAGGATGTATGTAGACTATTTCAAAGGGACTTAATTATACTGCAACATCAAATGATGACAGGTATGTGTGAATGAGGCACCACAGGTCAGACACCAGAAATCCATCTTTCATATCATCCCAAACACAATACTTTATCATGCTCTCAGAGGTTGTATACCAGTGGTGGCTGGGGTTGAAGGCAAAGGGGCAATGGCCAAAGGCAATACTACTGCTACTGCTGCTGCTGCTACTACTACTACTACTACTACTACTAATAATAATAATAATAATAACAACAACAAACTAGTAAACTATTGTAAACTAGTACAATACTAGTTTATTATAGTGTAAAGCTCTTACTGCAAGTAACTAAGCCTTGGGAGAGTGATTTCAACTAGTATTTTAGAATGGGAAAAATATGTACAAAAGCCAGGAAACCACCGAATGATGGGGAACCCTAGAGGGCCTGGCTGAAACCCCACAAGAAGGCTGGATTTGAACACTGGTCCTAAGATTACCCACACCTGGGTTAAGTAATGTGCATAAGCTAGTGCTGTACCGAAAATTTATCTCAATTTTTTTTCACCATTCTCATTCAATTTGATAGAAAAGCAATTACCTGGTACTTTCAAAAAGAAATTCAAAGGAGAAGAAAATTTCAGAGAAGTCGCTTCCCTGGCTCGACTCGCGAGAATGCGAGTCGAGCCGTGGAAGCAGGTATTCAGAGCAGAGCTCGGTGGGTCGAGCCTGGTGAGTTTGCTGGACTCCCACCCACCCCCAGCCCCCAGTCAAGCTCTGCACACATCCCTAGGTTCAGAGAATTGGAGGACAGATTTTGGCACAGGGTTAGCTCCACCTTTTCCCCTGGAGCTGGATAGTGGATACAGCACTGCCCCGCTCACACCTGCATTGTGGACGATGCAAAATGAGGGCCAGGCTGCCAACACCGTTGATGCTGTTGCTACTTGCAGTAGCAGCACAGCAGACAAAAACCCTGAGGAAAAAGAAAGAAGCTATGCTACAACCATTGCCAATGGTGAGCTGTGCCTGTGAGAAACAGCTGGAGAATTTCTCCTCCCCCAGGAGAAATTATGTAAAATTGTTTTCCCAGTTTCTCTGCCTACAGATAGGGTGGAGAATTTTGAGAAGCCATTTGCTCACAGCTCTAGGATAAACCAGCCCTTAATCCATAATACAAATGTAACTCTTACGACCTCGGAGAAGCAGCTGGCATGGTTCTTTCTGCACCTGGCTGTGAAGGCAGAGGGGAGGGAGCTCCGAGCCTCAGATCTGGGAATCCAAATGATCCTGTGGCCCTCTAGACACATAGCTGGCTGCGAGTTGTAGGGCTTACACTTGCATAGGA
The DNA here is from genome assembly GCA_021292165.1 of Shinisaurus crocodilurus. Classification (NCBI taxonomy): domain Eukaryota; kingdom Metazoa; phylum Chordata; class Lepidosauria; order Squamata; family Shinisauridae; genus Shinisaurus; species Shinisaurus crocodilurus. The sequence continues at coordinate 41,306,633 of CM037880.1, forward strand.
TTGCACCTTAATACATTTTGAAAAGAGGGGGGGGGAAAGCAAGGTGCATACCCTGAGAGTCCTCTAAGTATGCATGCCAAGTTTCGGGTGTCTCGGTTTCACGGTCTTGGTGCTATGGCCCTGACAGACAGACAGACGCACATCCTCTTTTCCTATTGTAGATTATTAGGCATGTTTGAGGGATTAGTCTTTGTGAATTCCTATACAAAATGACCTGATCTGCATCTCATGGCCTCGTACGCAGATCAGAACTTAGCTATTCGTCAGATATTCTGCTTCTCTGAATATTGTTACACATTTCTCAGCAGTTCAAATGTATTAAAATTCTTATTATTTAAATATGCAGTTTGAGGGGGGGGGGAATACACATTTAAATATGTGGTTTGATTTTATACACACACACACACACACACACACACACACAGTGGAGGCTCCTTACTCCTGTGTCAGTGGGGCTCCTTATCCACTGCATCTTTTTGTTTGAGCTTTGTAGGAGTTATCCACGGTGCTGCACTCCACCCCCAAAACAGGTTTACCACCATGGAGCACCATGGATAGCTCCTATAAAGCTCAAACAAAAAAAAATGCAGTGGATAAAGAGCCCCACTGCACTGACACAGGAGTCAGCAGCCCCCACTACACAGACATTCATGCACGCACGCACGCACGCACACACAGAGAGATATTTTTAGAGGATTAAAATATATATTCACATATCAATGTGGAAATGGAACAAACTTATAGGCAAAAGCGTGCAAAAGTGACATAATATCAGAGAAATAGACAGATTGTCCATCCCTAATTACATTATCAGACAGCGAGGCACAACGTGTTCAAAAAGTAATGTGAACCTCTGAAAGCACATCTTCTTGAAATGTCTGACAGCTGCAAGTCCTGAAAAAGCTTACTTCCATAGCAGTTTAGCAAGAGAGGAAAAGGGCAAAGGGGTCTACACATTGCTAAGTTAGGCCTCTCCTCTGATTAAGCACCAAACTGAGACCACTTGCGGAAGTCTAGGTCAGGGGTCCCCAATCCCCGGGCCGCGGACCGGGACCAGTCTGTGGCCTCTTAAGAACAGGACTGTGCAGCACCCGGCTGCCGCAGCACCTGGTTTTACCAAAATGCTCGTCGGGGAGGTGAGCAGAGGGACGAGCGGGGGCGAGTGCTTGCTGGAGCTCGCAAGCACCCTGAGAGCCAGGGGGTGCTCGCGGTGCGTCCCAGCGGGTGGCACGCACCGTGCCTGGCCGCTGCGCCGCTGCGCCACACGACAAGCACCCCATCCTGGCTCTCGGGGTGCTTGCAAGCTTCAGCGAGCACCCCCCGCCACTCATCCCTCTGCTCGCCTCCCCGACGAGCATTTTGGTAAAGCCGGAAGTGACGCGACGGGTCTCCTGTCGCATCACTTCCTGGTTCTCCAGCGCTGCCACCCGGGCCGCACCACAGGTGAGCGGTGGGCGACTCTCCCCCCCCTGGTCCGTGGAAAAAATTATTCCATGGACCCAGTCCCTGGTCCCAAAAAGGTTGGGGACCACTGGTCTAGATAACAATCTCCTGGTTTGATATGAGAATCTGGGGAAATGGTTTTTCCAGTCAGGGCTCACCCAAGACATTTTGCTGCCTGAGGCAAAGGACAAGATGGGACACAGTTCCTACTCAATTCCACATACAGAAGCTGACCAGAATGGCAGTTCAATCTTACTTTCACGCTGACAATGGAATAACATTCTCCGCTGCAGCTGAGGGCAACAGGCTAGTTTACGGAGTGTGCAGGGGAGGCCACATGGCAGCGCACACAGCCCTATCCTCCAACACTTGGCCACAGCCCCCTTCCCTCCCACATCTGCTGCCTGAGGCAGCCACTTCACTTTGCCTACTTATAATGCCGTCCCTGATTCTAATAGAGACTGTCCAATTCTACGGTGAGCTCCTGTGTTGGCTACAAGCTAAAACTGAGGTTTCAGTAATGATAGCACGTCTACTCCCTCCGGGAAAAAAAATCCTCCCTGGAAATATTTTCAGCAGTCCTCTGTTGGACACCACAATCATGGCCTGCCTTTCACAGAAGCATAAAAGCATCTGACCAGTCACTCATGGAAAAGGAATTATTGACTAGATGCGCCTTTGTTCTAACAATCCAGCAGGGCTTTTTAATGCTTCCCTGTTAAAATTATACATAATCGTAACGTATTGATTAAAACATACCCCACCTGTCACACACACTCCAAAAACAGTCACAGTGCTAAAAAATAAATTCCTTAAGGGTGCAATCCTATGCATGTTTAGACAAACAAACAAACAAACAAACAAACAAACAAACAAACAAAAAAGGCCTACAGCTCCCAGCATTCCCCAGCCAGCCATGCTGGAAGTTGTAGGACTTTTTTTTCCTGTCTAACAGTGCACTCCTATGTGTCTTTAGACAGAAAACATGCCTACAACTCCCATCATGCCCCAGACACCAACCATGCTGGCTGGGGCATGCTGGAAGTTTTAAGCCATAGGATTGAGCCTTAAACATGCCTAGGAATGTACCCTAAGCACTTTAAATAAGCCAAAATACTTCCTTGAAAAGCCAGTTTTGGAGTCATGCCAAACACTGAGCTAGACAAGTAGAAATCTGTGGCACTTCCAAAGTTCCTTCCAAATGCTTCCATTCTTCCCCATTTTCATCATTTTAAGGTCTACATATCCATGCTTGCAAATGTTAGACTACTCTACGTTGACTACATGGTTAGACTACTGTAATCAACCACGTATGGTGGAGTTGTCTTTTGTGTTTTGCATTTTTGTGGGAAAGGGTTGGTGGAAAAGATTGGAAACAAGTAAGTTTCTCTGAAATTTTCAGGTGGGGGAGGCGGGCATGGCTTCGTATGGTTTGGTAGTGAATGAGATGGCCAAGGTTTTTCAATAGTGAGACAAAGCTAGAAAACATCCAAAATCACACCATGAAAAGGAAAGACAAAGTCCCTGGATATAAAACAATATAAACTTTATTCTTCCTCGGTATAGCCCAACATGTTTGGCCCTGTAGCAAAAGGCCCAGAAATATATGGTACAGGACTAAAACATGTCTACTCCAAGAAATAAAACTTTATATTTTTTTAATGTCCTGGGCCTTAGTCTCCTTTTCACTGTAAGGTTTTTTTTAAAAAAAAAACCTTGCATTGGAACTCTCCTTTCTGATTCAGGTGAGGGGGGGGGGGTTGGTGTTCCCCTGAGCAGGGTCACTGCTCTGAAAGTATGTGTTGAGTTGCCTAACAGTCACAGGAGGGAATATCACCATATGCTGAGTCCCCCTCCCCAAACGTGTGCTTTCAGTTCTCTGTCCCTGCACAGGTCATGCCTTGCACCAGCTGTCAGTTGAACCAATGCGGGCTTTTAAAGCAGTCACCCTGTTCAGGAGATGGGCACACGCCATGGTGTTCTTTTTGTCCTGTGGGCTTTCTAGGACATGCCTCCCCTAGCTGGGAGGCTGCAGAGAGGAGAATGTTGTGGATGTTTTGGGGTTTTTTTAATGCAAAAGTCTAAAGCAAGAAGAACCCTTAGCCACAGTGGGTTGGATCCAGATTTATACTGGATCAGCTATGCAGATGGAAGTGGACTTCTCCACCCACTACTTCCCAAGGCACTCCCACAAGCCCCCTGAAAATGCTACACAAAAAGTCAGGACTCAGGAGACCCTGTTGAATGGGGTGATCTGTGGTGGAGGGAGGGGAGGGAGGATCCTGGAAAATTGGGTGGAGGGACCTCTCATGAGCAGAGCCCTTCCTCTCACAGGAAGTCCCTTCCACATATGGAAGACAGATCCTGGATCTAACCCCTCATAAATTAGACTCACACCCCCACCTCCCAAAAATTTCACTGGTTTTCTTTCCCCTGAAAGCAGCAGAAAACTCCCACCACCACCACCACAGGTGTTCACAGCGGATGAGTGGAACAGTGAAAATGGGGTACAATTTTTGACTCACCTTTTATTTAAATGTGGCATAAAGAATATATATTCGGATCATTCTTTTTCTGCTTGATGATTTGTGTTTTCTTATTCCAGAACCAGAGTGCCTGAAGAGTAGACATCATTAAGTCTACAGAGTGCTACATTATACATCACTAAGTCCTCAGTTCCCTGAAGTCATTGGGTCAGATCCAGATGTAGTCATATAGTATATATACAGTATGCATACCTACAGTGTACCCATTGGTCAATGGGATTTAAGCTAGTATGACTAAGTCTGGATCCAACCTGTTACATTTGTTACATTTTAATATGTCTGTGTTTTTATATTATTATTGTTGATGTTTTTGTTTTAGTGTTGCTTTGTTTTGTAAACCGCCCAGGGAGCCTATTGGCTCATGGGTGGTGAATAAATATATTTTTAAAACACACACACAAAAAAACCCTGTTGCCATCACCAAAATTAATGTTCTTCTCTGAAGTGTATGCAGAGGTTCCTCACCCCCACCCCAAACTTTTACAATACATTTCTTTATAGTTTTGTGATGTTGCAGCTTTATTTTTAAATAGCCTTTCCTGCTGAGGTGTACTTAAATAAATTCATTCTAAGGCACTTGGTTAAGTGTTTTCTTTCCTTACAATTGCGGTGATGTATTTTAATAAATCACTTGTTGTAAAGGTGGCTGCCGCAGTATTTTTCCTCTTTATTACCTGCTGTGGAGACAAGGGCTTTAATAAACCCTTTTTTATTATTTTATTTTTTGAAGTGGCTATTTTTACATTGCTTTTTATTCTGGCCTCCTGTCGTTCAACGCTTGTAAACCTTTTACACATTCATTTGTTTTAAAATGCTAATTGTTGCTTGTTGTGCACTATTACTCTTGCTTCTTGAACAAGTTGATTGGCAAAGTGTACTACTAGCACAAACACCTTTGAAATGAATTCAGTTTTTGTTTGTTACATTACAGCTAGAGCTGTGAGCAAATGGCCTCTCAAAATTCCCCACCCTATTTGAGAGCAGAGAAACTGAAGGTGTTGGAAGCTTATAAGCCATTGTAACTAAGCTTATTTTAAGGCAAATGACTATATGAACCTACCATAAAGTTTTTGCTTAGATATAAGAGCAGCGTAGATAGTAGAATATAGGTATAGGATGGGATAGCTAAGAGAAACAAAGATTACTAGGCCTGGTAAAATACTGGTTCACTTGTGTCGGAGTAAAATTCTGGGACGTATTTGTATGGGGTGGTAGAGTCATTTGTACTTTGGAATAGAGAGAGAAAACGGGTTGCACTTAATGTACCTTTTTTAGATATGCTGCCAACCACAAGGTACAGAGACAGGGTGCTTAAGAAGAAGTAAGGGCCTTTTCGTAGTGGTGTAGTCGAACCTGGTGGGGGCGCCTCGCCCCGCCTTGATTCTCCACGGCAGCGACCCCCCGCCTCGATCTTCTGAGCGGCGCGGAGCAATTCTCCGTGCTGCTCGAGCTGCCCTCTCTGGTCCCGTCGCATCACTTCCGGCACCAGAAATGACGCGACGGGACCCTGCACAGGCGCAGTAACAACAACAATTTTTTATTGAACAAGTCCTCAGACCATTTCACACATAATAAGCACACACTGGAAACAGTTAAAAAAGGAGCATTAAAATAGCAGAAAGTTAATACATGATGCTTAATACATACAGCTAAAATTAATATATAGAGTAAAACAAATTACATATACATTTTAATAAAAAGATCCATTAAAACTCGCCTAAATTAGGAGCTAGCTATAGCATCCTTAGATGCGCTTTCTTTTTCTTTTTTTCTTAAACTGGCCACCTTAATTGCGAAAAGGGCAACTCCACCCCCAAAATAGGTTCACCATCATGGAGCACCATGGGATAGCTCCGATAAAGCTCAGAATAAAAGCTGCAATGGATAAGGAGCCCCACTGACATAGGAGTCACCACCAGCCTCCCCTGCTGATAAGACTGCAGCCACAAGAATCTTAGAGATTGCACAACACTGATGCCAGAGTGGAAGGACTCAGATGTCAGCTCCTCAGAGAGATGGCATCCCAGGTGTGCTTGAACCACAAGATTTGTTTCAGGCCCTGATTTGGCACTTTGGAAAACAGCCCAATTTTACTTGGACCGATTCAACTTGGTTCTGAGCCCAAAAGTGAGATTTCAAACACATGAAGCTTCATGTCTCCCATTGACTACCATGGGAAATCCATAATTGACGTTTACCTTTTAACAGAATTGGATGAAACTTGCAGGCATAGTAGACCGTTCTGACAGGCTGAAGCCTGCCAAATTTCATAGAAAAATTGATGCATGAACCAAGTTAGCAAGAAATGTGCCTCAGCCTCAGACTGATTATTATTGTACAACATGGTATCCCTTTATCGCCCATGTGGATAGTCAACCCTGTGTTCCGCAGGGTCTAGGAACCTCTGGGGCTACTTGATGCTCCATTTGCATGAACATGGACTATGGAAGTCCTTCTTATGGTGAAAGATCACATGTATTCCTGTGTCCCCACCTGAGTGCTAACTTCGGCTGAGGCAGTGAAGATGGCCTACTAAAGGAGCACTTGCATGCTAAGTTTAGGTGTGTGGCTACAGGGGACAAGGTGGAATACCACCCACCCCACGTTCCCTAGAGGTTCACCTGGTGCCATGTTTTTAGTGCTAGCTGCTCTGTATTTGCTTTTAATTCTGTTATATGATTTTTAAATTATATTTATATATAATTTAATTTGTAAGCCACTCTGGGAATTCTGATGAATTGAAGGGTGTGGATGATGATGATGATGATGATGATGATGACGACGATGATGACGACGACGATGACGACAATGACAACTACAGCAACATCTACCTTTGTTGTTATTTTTGAATTCTGTAACCCTTAAAAAACTAAAATTGCTCACTGGGGCAATTGGGGAAGGAATTCAATCTCCTCAAAATCAGGCCTTCCTCAACTGTCACCACCAGCAGCCATTCCAGCAGGCTGAGAGGAGGGAGATGAGAGGGAGCGCAGGCGCAGGGCCATTCCACCAGCACTGTTGAAAGGCCTCCGTCCTGAAGGCTCCTCCTCCCTCAATTGCCACCACCAGCAGCCATTCCAGCAGGCTGTGCAGAGGGAAAGGAGAGGGAGTGCAGGGCCATTCCACCAGCCCTGCCAGAAATATTAATCAATTTCCCCCTTCTTCTCTCCCCATTCCTTTTTCCTTGTGTGTCATGTCTTTTTAGATTGTAAGCCTGCAATCTAAATTTTCTTGTTAATTGATTATATGTAAGCCACTCTGGGAGCCTTTTTGGCTGAAGAGCGGCATAAAAATGTTTCAAATAAATAAACGGTGATGTCACCAGGAGCAAAATGGTGTCCCATCTGGAATTGGGCTCAGAATGAACCAACCTATTTTCTGAATTTTGAGGAGAAGAGTCCAGTTTTTGTGCTGAGCCCATTTCTAAGCCTTACTGGGAGAATTCACCCCATCACTAGTCTGCATCTATGTTGGGCCATCTATCTAGGAATGATATGTTTCCTTAATTGAGGAAGGCTATTTGTTTCTGTAGCCTGGATTTAATCACCCTATATACCAGTAGTGAATTTATTTTCTGAGTGGATGTAGACAAAAAGGCACCATCCATGCAGAAGATGGAGGTATCAGGAGGCTTAAGGAAACCCCAAGGTTTCCAGAAGTACAATTAAAAAAAAAAACACTCTAAGGAGGGGGGGATCTCAAAAGAGACCAATGAGGACTGAGTATGCTCAGTGAACAAGGAATGCTAACTGACTGTTGGGGAGAAAACCAGGGAGGAGTGAGGAAAGGAATGGAGTATGCTGGAAAGGGACATGGCTTCCTGGCTAAAACTCTGAACCGCTGATTATCAGCATGGCTTCCATCTTCATAACACAGTGTGTCAACATATTTAAAAGAGCAGGAACTGGGTATGTTTAGCCTTGAGAAGATAAGACTGAAGGGGGATATTTCAAGTACCTAATGGGTTGTCTGTCACACAGAAGAAGGCCACAACCTGTTCTCCATGATGCAAGATTGTAGGACACTAAATAATGGGCTTAAATTACAGGAAAGCAGATTTTGATTGAGAATCAGGAAAAACAGTCAGAGCAGTCAGACAATGGAACCAACTGCCTACTGGTGGGCTCTCCGTCACTGAAGGTATTCAAGCAGAGACTGGACAGCCATCTGTCAGGGATTCTATATAATACGTTGTGTCACCTGACTTTTCCTCAGTCTTGGCCTTTAATGCATGGTACATTGCAGCCATAAAATTTATTGCTGTGTATAGTCAGGGTGGAGGGGGAAAGCAAAAGGCTTCAATAGATAGTAAATAGAAACATAAATTACTTAAAAGTGAGGTATGGAAGCATGCAGCTGAAAGCACATAGAACTGTGCACAGCAATAAATGTAGCATTACCGACTAAAGAGTATAGAAAAAGATGAACTTTCAGTGACCTCTCAGGCTGTGCAGGCTATATATATTATCTGTTCAGGTGGGCATGACTATTATAATATAGCTTTACTATATATGAAGATTTTATTCTAGGGTGCAAATGAAAATTCGCAAAATAGGAAGGAAGCGTTTTGCTAAAACCATTTCTATATAGAAACCATGGGGCTATTGCTAGAGATTAGATTTTTTAAAAAATATCAAACATTTCAAAGGAAGATACTATTTCTGTTTGGCAAATTTCATGAGCTGAGAATAATACCAGGGATTGCCTCTGTACTGCAGTTATCTTGCTCCCTCATCTATCTGTCTGTCTGTCTGTCTCTATCTCTATCTCTATCTTCTTTATTTACTTACTTACAGTGCAAGCCTAAATGTTGGGAGAGTGAAGTAGAAAATCCCTCCTCCACTTCCGAAGTCCTGCTGGTTCTCACCAGTCAGGGCAGGAAGTGTATGTGTGGAGGGGGTGTATATTCTGTTTTCCACCCGCAGGCAGGAATTGAAACTGGGGGTTGGGGGAATTAACCACAGCAGTTCCAGGCTGGTGTAGTTTAGGGGCCCAATTCAGGGGTCCATCAGAGGATTTGAAGGGCTTTGGATCCAGAGGAACCAAAGACATCTCTGCCTTGCTCTCACCATCAGAATGTCCTGTTTTAGGGCCTAACGCCAAATCCTGCCATCAGGAATACAGCCGGTTCCTGTTGTTTTGAGTGGGCATAACTGTGCCTTCAGGGCAGATGTTTTCCCCACCCACTCACTGGTGGAGCTCCTCTCTGCTGGCAGAAGAGCACCTTGGCCCCACCCTAACCCTTGCCAGCCAGTGGATCTGGGGGTTAGGATTGCTCTGTTATTTACTTCTTTTTCTTAAATATGAAGATACCTTATGACATAAGGCTTATGTGATTGAACTCTCTCATGCCAAGATGTGTGAGGAATCACTCGATGATCGAAAAAATTCTTAAACAGGCTGCTGCAAGATCGCTCACATCACTACGATAGGGGGGTGAACATCTGACAGATTTTCAGGATTTGGCCCTCCGGATTCTGGTTTGCCAGTCCTGCGCTGGCACCAACTCTCCATGATGTGAGTTGCGTCAGCTCGCAGACTTCTAAGACAGGCTAAGGTTTGCGCATTTTTTTAAAACGGTGAGGAAATTTGCACAAATCGTGCAATTTGCGTAACTCTATGCAATTTGTGCAACTTTACGTAAATCGCGTAAATCACAGTATTTTGTATGTTCTGAGCAAATAAGCACCCAAAAAGTATGTGGATCTAGCATGATTTGCATAAACTCGGCAGATTTTATGCAAATCATGCTAGATCCACATACTTTTTGAATTTGCCTAAAATTATGCAAATTGTGCAAATCACGCAATTTGTGCAAATTTCCTTATCATTTTTTTTTTAAATGTGCAAACCTCAGCCCGACTTAGACAGAAGTCCATGGAAAAATCCCCGACTCATCCCGCTTCCAATCATTGGATCAGAAGCAGGCAGAAAGTCTGTTGAGCTCAAACAAGCCAGGCCAGGCTTCCCAGCGTCAGCACATTCCTAGCCAAGAAGTCAACAGTGTGGTTTTTGTTGAAATAACTCCATAGATATCTGCTATGATGATTATATGAAAGGGAATTTATTAATCACGAACTTATGGGACAGCTGAAAGTGCATGAAACAGTAGATAAAATTCACCATCTTTAAAAAACACACACAAAGAAAACTCATGTAGAAATTGAAGGACATCTGAACTGGCAGTTCACACTCTGATAGTTCCTAACCTTATACACTTCATGCTGAAAGCATGTGTGTGTGTGTGTGTGTGTGTGTGCGTGCGCGCACATATGCATGCACACCCACTGTGCATCGCTTCAGTAGATCTTAACATGGGATGTAGTAGGAAGAATGTTCCTTTTTGTTTGAACCAATCTCTGTGTGGATAAAAATACCAATTCATATTTTTTTTTGGAGATGCTTAAAAATAGTCACTGTGCTGAATCATAACCTTGGTTGTTGTTGTTTTCTTGGCTGAGACACACTCAGATCTTCTCAGAACCAGGGCCGGCGCTACCGCTAGGCCAACTAGGCGGTTGCCTAGGGCGCGCGGCTGAAGAGGGCGCGCGGCTGAAGAGGGCGCGGAAACGCTTTTGCTTTGGAGAGGGGGGGGCGCTAAATATTTTTTCGCCTGGGGTGCCAAACTGCCCTGCACCGGTCCTGCTCAGAACATTTTCTCAGCATGTCAGCATTCTCCTGAATTAAAATCTTTTTGGAGATTAGAACTCATTCCATGTTGAGAGGAGTATTTCTGAGATCATCAGCTGCTTTATGGTGGAGCTGTTCAAAATTTAGTGACAGGTTGCAGGATATGCGATCAAGGACTCAAACATCCAAAGGTGCGAAGGGAGAATGAGGGAAACTGGGCACACCGGAGGCAGTGGCTGGATGAGGAAGAAATAGAAATAGGTGATGGAGGCACACAGCTTATATGGCAGCAAAGATCTTATGTCAGGTTGGATGGCAGTCATCAAACTTAACAATCCTTGTGTGATCATTTCTATTTAAAAAAATCCTTTCAAAGGTTATGACTCAGAAGAGATAGATGCAACTAGATGCATTTCAGCTTTGGTGACCAAGGAAAGGTTGCTTGATATTGGTCTGTCTGTCTGTCCGTCTGTCTATTTATCATCTATCTGCACACACACACACGTCTACTGTTAAGGAGATGGACCAGTTATAAGATGAAACGCAATAGAGGAGGATGAAACCAGGTGACTCCAGTTCAGGAAAAATTATCAGAAAGCTAGAATATTTCCTCAAATGTCTGAAATATCTTAGCCCTCTTCAGTCATTCCAATTGCATGTAAGTTCCATGCATGAGGGGGGGAGTGGGGGCACCATTCTCATCATCATCATCTACATGTGGAGGCTGCTGGAGTGCATTGAAGAGCCTCCTCTCTCAATGGAGCCTCTCCCTGAGATTTAGGAACCTTGAAAATAGCTAAAATTCACCCTCCCCCCACAAAATATTGTGTATGTTTGCCACACATTCCAAAAGTGCCAAAAAGGTATTTGAGATTACTGCTTGATACTTCATTATGCCCATCAGGCCTCTTAGCTACAAGAAAATGACTAGAGGAGGACCTTGAAAGGTTTCTGGTCTGGAGGGATAGGATAATCTCTTTTCATGTTGCATAATTCCCACAGAGTAATCTGAGTGGGGATATTGGTACAGAGGGGGCCAGTCTTGTCCAATCAAGTGCCATTCTGCACTGAATTTCCTGAATTCATTCTCACATGGAATCTATGCAAGATTTTGTAATAAGGTGGCAAAAATAGCTATGATTCTTGACCTGACTAACATCATTATTAAAAGGAAATGATAAATTTTATTTTTTACCGTTTTTGATTTCATCATCTTGTGTTTGCGGAAAAGGCACATATGTAAAATATTGATTTCATTCCAAACATTACGTCTGTTGCCTCAATGTGCTGGCCTTGTATACAGAATACTGGCATAATAGACCCTCAGCAGACAGATAATTCATTTCTTAATTGTTTCTGGGGGGAAAAATGTTTCAGGTAAATGGAACAACAAAAAAAGAAATGTAAATAAATTCAATGTAAATTCCAACAGGGAACAGCTGTTGACTGAAGGATACAGTAACACCATCAGTGAAAAGAAGGTCTCAGATTGTTTCCTGCTTTTTAACAGACCCGACTGATCAGACCCATCTGTGTCAAATCCTTGAGGCAAGGTTCTTGTATTGGTGAATGGCATTTGTCCACTCAGCAGTGAAATGGGTACCAGCAAGAACCAAATAAAGCCACAGGAGATCATTGGCCCAGAACTCAGCTGATATCCTGGAGGCCTTCTGGCTTACAGGCATTCACTGAGTAGGAAATTTTCTCCACATGGTTTTGTCATAACACAGCATCTGTGGGTCCATTTGTAAAATAAACACATCAGTTGCAAACAACAACAAGAAATGTATTGAGAAAAAAAGCTGCAGTTATTTTCCATAGCACTGCCTTTCTCTGTGATTTGAAGAGATAAGCCTCTTCAGTCACTATAACTAGCCCATAGGGCACAGTTAATATCTTGGCCAATATTAGAAGCACCAAGAGCTCAAACTCCATCAGTCTAATACAGTAAATTGATTATACCAGCATTCAAATTCTGGACAAAATTCCCCTGACAAAATATGGTAGGCATTTGAGTGAGGAAATCTGAAGTGCATAATCAAATAAGGATGGGTGAGAAATTCATTTCATTTTGTTTTCACCAGAATTTATCAAATTTGCACCTCCTGGAACTGAACAGGAGCTGAACACAATCTGTGATATGAAATCCATACATTTCCAAGCTTGCAATACAATTCATGCAACAGCAAAAAATCTGTACATTTGGGGAAATGTACATGAAAGTATGCATACATTTTCATGTAGAAAAAGAAAGTTGCAATCCAGTACAGACACGAGTCAGAATGAGCTTTGAGGTGGAGTGGAAATCAGAGGACTTTGACAAGCTCTGTTTTTGTTGATTCTCACATTCCTAAGTCACTCAAATATCTTAATTTCTGTATTTATTTCTTTTTAAAGACTTTTCCTATCATGAAAGGTCAGACATAGTAACAACAGATCACACTAATCACATGCTGAAATATAAAACATCGTAATGAATTCCACTGCCCATCCCCTCATGTTTATGTGAATTGAGCCACCAAAAGCAATGCTTATTTTTTTTAAAAAAAGGTTTGTATGACTTCAGTGAAGGAAACAAGGAGAGAGAGAGAAGCCCTATCTTTGTTGCATTTCTCAGAAATGAAAATGCCATATTATTGATTTGAGAAACTGAGCAGAATCTTCTGCCCTATTTTCCACTGGAACACCAAAGGTTGGATCCATACTTAGTCATACTTAGAGTAGACCCACTGAAATCAATGGAGCTGAAATTAGTCTTGGTTAACTTCATTCCCATTGATTTTGATGGGTCTACTCAAAGTATGACTGGATCCCACCCCAAATTAACAAATACATCACACCTCAAAACTGTACAATAATTCCTTTATTCTGGAACTATCCCTGGTACAGAAGCTAATTCTCAGTTAATTAGTGTTCCCTTGCCTTAGTTTAGCTCTTGGAATAGTTCAGGACTGGGCATGCTTCACACTTCTTGGGTCTACTTTGATTATTATTATTTTTTTACCAGAACCCCAAGATCCACCAACCAGAGCCAGATGTAAAAGCCATACACTTAGAATTAAAGAAACACCACATCTGAGTACATTCTGAGCCTAGGAATTTGTTTTCAGTACCAGAACTGAACTGAGTTCACAGTCCTTTTACACAAAAGTCCACTTCTGGTTATGCCAAGTTGTCTTTATTTCAAAAAGGGTTCAAGTTGGAAAAGTCATTTTGTTGCTATTGTTAACCAACTGGAAGTCAGAAACCTTTGCTGATGTCCTGCAGTTTACCCAGAAATCTACCAGTACATCCCTGGTCTACCTTCGGCCCATCCATGGTTAATTCAATAGTGTCCCTGCAGATGTCAATAGCACAATCACTAGGACCAGTATTAGAGATGCTTGGGAGGATCGAGGATGGGGCCTTCTGAGGTCTGGAATCTTCCTACATTTTCTCTTGTGTTTTCTTCCCTCTTCCTGATCCATGCAACAGGTTTTATACCCAAAGTGATTCAGTTCCTTTGTACCTCATGCTTTATCAATGGTAGATGGTTCCCTGTAGGGTCCATTCTAGATCAATGTAGATTTTCTTGAATTTGAAAAATCTTTGGAATGTACCTAACCTTTAGGCTTTCCAAGCCCTGGCTGTGCTGAGGCTTCTTATCTTGTTTTTCTCAATTTTGGCAAGTTCATCAAGATGGTTGATCCTGTAAAACAGGCAACAAGAATGGCTGTCTTCATAGTTTCACTGTAGAAACCAAATAAAGAACGACCTCATCAGGAAGGCATATTTACATTTGTTATGAAACATCTCATTTGATGGGTATCAAGCTACCCAGTGGGATTGTATGTAAACTTATACTGCCCCCAACAGCTGAAGGCCACAGGTCTTCAGTTAGTGAGTTTTCTAATAAGTTCTTTTTGTTTTATCCATACTTGCTTTTGTTTGCATTTATTGAACACTTATCATACCACTAAATATATGAGTCCCCTGTGTGTATGAAACTGATAGAAGACAATCCTCTTTGAAAGCAGACAGGTTGTGTTGCTCATGACGACAGTTTCAGTGGTGTGAGTTTTATGATTTTTTAAAAAAATAGTGTTGGTGTTTACTTATGCAGAATTTTATGTAATCATCTAAAACACCAACTCTCACATGGAGGTTCAAGACATTAAATGACAATTCAAAGCATGTCTGGGCGGGCGGCAACAACAGAAACAACAAAATGAAGCTTGTAAGTGCCTTGTGCCACATTTATTGATGTAAAGATATGACCTCTTTAAAGACTCTTTCTCACTGTAACTGTAAGTAAGATTATGTGTCTATGTCTCAAGCTTCTCTTTAATCTCTATTTTCTCTGTCTCAAGTGCATTTTTATTTTAAAATGAAATATGTGCAGCTTTTCTGTTTTGCAGACAATAGGAAACACACTAGCTCTTTCCAACAAATATCTTTTGTTATGAGGAAAGAATATGAGACTTCTTAGACAAGAAGATCAGGTAGATCTGAATCGCAATCTGATTTATTTATTTATTTATTTCTTATATTTCTAAATCGCCCATCTGGCTGGTCACCCGGCCACCCTTGATACAGACTCAAGTCCGAATGAGCTTCATGATGGAATTTTGAGAACTTTGGTGAGCTCGAATTTTACTGATCCACACATCCCTATTAAAATGACAGGCCCCAGTCCCAGCCACACAGCTTGAAGGGCCCAAGGCAGATGTCAGCAGTGGTGGGCCCTGCCAGGGCAATGCAAGGAAAGGAGAAGGGTCAGCTTCAGGTTTCAGGGGGATCCTCAGCAATGCCCTTTGGTGGGCCCCTCCTACATTGGTGGGCCACTGCAGTCTCATCTGGCACAGTGTTGGGTGTTTGTGTTTCGCACAATGTCCTGGAGCCCGATGTCCCATCTCTCTAGAAGGAGGTGGCATTTATAGGGATGTATGAGAAATTTGTTTCAGTTTGTTTTTGAGCAGGATTGCCCAGTTCACACCTTTTGGACCGAACATGGGCTCACACAGAATCTGCAGTCAGTCTGTACATTCCAAGCTTGCATTGTGATTCACAGACCCCCCAAAAAATGTGTTTGACAGCAGGCGTACATTTGAAAAATGTACATGAAAAGAATGTGTACTTCTGAAAAATGTGTACAAATACACTTTAACCAATGGGGGAAGAATGCATACATTTCAAAGATGTTCACAATTGATGTGTACATTTGGAAAAATGCATGGAAATACAAATACATGCAAAAAGAATAGAACAAAGCTTGCAATCTGATACAGACTCAAGTCCGAATTAGCTTCATGATGGAATTTTGAGAACTTTGGTGAGCTCGAGTTTTACTGATCCACACATCCCTATAGACAGGCCCCAGTCCCAGCCACACACAGCTTGAAGGGCCCAAGGCAGATGTCAGCAGTGGTGGGCCCTGCCAGGGCAATGCTGCAGCAGCTGACTAAGGATGCCAGATGCTGATGCCAGGCCTGGAGAGAAGAGCAGGATTGTGTCCACTGGCCATTGCCCCAAACCACTACAAATTTCTCTGAAAGATAGGGCAAAATCTGTTACGATACAAGTTATGCATGCCTAGGCTCTCCATATGCAACAGGTGACTTCCTTTTTGCAGGGTTCCCAACCATGCATACAGAGCCTACATAGGTATGAGTTATATGTGTGTAGGGTCCATTCTGTCCTTCTGGTCGATGTACTGAGGTCAGGATGGGTCCAGAGGATACAATCGCATTCTCCCATCCATGTGATCATCTGACATGTTTTTGTTGTGTGAAAAGAGATTTGTAGATGGTAATATTACATTACATGGACAACATGCTGTCTCTTCACACTTGATTAAACTTCACTTCAGTGAGTGCTGACATCTGGCTTAGGTAACATGTTTATTTGAGCAACGCAAGATGCTAACTCCCCTGGAAAACAGAAAAAAGATGTTTGGTGTGTGGAAGAACACGAAGAGTTTCCCTGACGTTGACCTCTTTGACCCATGCTGATGCCACTGGTTTCTAATGCTCGAGTCATACTTCCTGGCATATGCAAACAAGAAGAGTATAGTCTTTCATAAGAACTTCCAGTTACAACTGCATGCCTGTACAACTCCCATTAAGGTGCACAATGTATTCTTGGAGGATTGTGCATATTGTTTCAAGATTTGATTCACTGTGCAACTATCTGAATTACAAAAACATGTTCATTCAGTGGGAGAATTGTAGGGAAATGGTCACACAATTAAGGATAGGTTCACAAAGATTCACAGTTCTTTGGAACATGCCCAAATTTTATATTTGAACCAGGATCCAAAGAACTGGGAAACTAATATTATGAGTTCAAGAGTGCCTTTGACACAGGTGCTCTCGCTAGGGATGGGAGAGAAATCTTTTTGGTTCACATTTTAATATGAACTTACCTAATGTTGTGCTTTTGAACTGAAACTCAGTTATCCTTCAAAATGTGCACTTCTCCAAATTTTGCAGTGTAGTTCTCCAATTTAAAAATGCATACAAGATGTGTACATCAGGGGAAAGTGCACACAAAGGTGTGTATATTAGTGAACATAATGCTAGAATGCACATATTAGGCAAAATCGTGTGCAAAAATGTGTGTATTAGTAGAAACGCACACAAAATGCATATACATTTTCATGCACATTTTTTAAAAAAATTCTCAAAATTCAGGACAAACCAAACTTAAGATTGGACAACTGAGAAAAGGAAATGAACTGAGCTTGACAGATTTCTGCATCCACACAATCCGCATGTTGCCATTTTAGAGGGCAGTTTCAAAAAAGCAGTGTTTGATTAATTTGTTCGACCAGAAAGAAAGAAAAAATCCCCATGGATATTGCAAGCACAAATGACTAGTTTTTTTTCTATTTTGAAATTAAATGTTAACATTTCATCACTCTACATCCCTTTAAAGTTTGCAAATTATAAATTCATTTCAGATTTTATCCATATATATATATATATATATATATATAATTTCCATCTCCATCCATTTTGCTTTTCCAATTCCATACTAGGGTTGCAGAAATGAATAAGTCTTTAAAGTTGAGCCATCCAAAGTCAGCAATTGCCAGGAATAAAGGAAAGCCAGTTTGGCCTATTTATGTATTTAAATAAAAGGCTGTAATTACATACAGCATTTGCACATAGACCATTCTCCTGGATCTTTGCCTTTATCTCCCCCCACCCTTTTTTTTTTTGGAACTATCAATAGATTAAGCAGATGCCAGCTGAGAAGGGATGCTGTTTTGTGACTGGTAATCATTTTGGGCAAGATCACAAATGTGATACAGACACTGGGGGACTGGTTTATGAATGCATGGGCAGCCTCAGTTGTGGTGATGATTGACATTGGAGTGTTCGACTGTCCAATCTCATCATTCTAATTTAACTCTAATTTACTATGTCTGAGAGAGATGCTCTACTCATAATGTAAATTCTGTGAAGTACCATTGGTTTATCATGCCTTGGATCTGCTGTCTGTGTCAGAATGATGATGCAGGAAGTTGCTCAAAACAATGTTGTTTGTATTCAGTTGCACAGAGAAACCAGATTGTAAATTTTAAAAAAATAGCCTTATTTAACACATGGACACAAGGTGATTTGTAGTACTCTACAAGCATAAACTTGGCAAGGAACCCAAGTTGATCATAATGAACAAGGATCAGCTTTTAGTGAGGAGCTGGGCAATTTTGCCTATGATCCAGTGAAAAGGATAGGTGGTAGGAGTTTTGCTTCCTCTGTTCCTTTCTTGTTTCTAAACAAATTAGTAAGGGATAGTGTGACAGATACTTTCCATTCTATTCCCTCCCTGTTACTGTGCATGTAAGAATGAAGGGTGGACAGTCATAAGCTTCAGTCGCTTCCCTGGCTCAGCCCGTGAGAATGTGAGTTGAGCCAGGGAAGCAGGTAGGGCAAGCAGAGCTCGGGGGGGGGGGGGTCAAGCCCAGCGAGTTTGCTGGACTTCCACCACCCCAATCGAACTCCGCGCACATCCCTCATCGACATACATCAATGCAATGCATCAGCATCACAAGAATGAACTGGCTAGACAGTGGTAGAGTTTTTGTACAAAAGAAGAGGTGAGAGGTTTATTGATGTCAATAGGGATGGGAAAATCTGTCAGTTTTGGTTTCTCCCACATTTGATTTTTTAAAAAATCTCAAGCTCTTTCTCTCTGAAATATGAAGAAATTTGTGAATGTTGATACATTCTTATCAAACACAAACTAAAATGAAATTCCCACCCATATAGCCAAATTCAATAGTTACAGCTATCCCCAGCATGGAGAGGAGGAGGATGTACCTGCCTGCCTTATAGTTATTAAAGATGAGGAGCCTGTCAGAAAAAAAGAGGGGGGAAATCCTAATTCAGCACTAACATGGTTGAATACACAGGGATTCAATCCCAGAGTTTTAAGAGCAAAGCACTCAAAGCCCTGGGCTTGGATGAACCATTCCATCAGTTTTGGTTTCTCCCACCAGGGCCGGTGCTACCATTAGGCCAACTAGGCGGCTGCCTAGGGCGCATGGCTAAATGGGGCGCAGAAACCACACCAAATCAGAAGCCTCCCTGGTTTCCCCCCCTTCGCTTCGCTTCTTTCTCTCTCCGTGTGCTGGTCTCTTCTTCTGTTTTTGTTGTCCCCAGGCTTGCTTTCTCTTTCTGTCTTTCTTTCTTTCTTTCTTTTCCCCTTCTCTCTCTCTCCCCCTCCTCCTTTTCTTTCCCTACTGCGGCAACTTCGGCTCTCTCCTTTTTTTCGCCGTCCTCCTGTTGCTGCCGCTGCCACTTGCCCGAGCCTTATGCCGCTCCTGTTTCTTTCGCAAGTGGGTCTCTTTAGCAAAGCTGCTTTCTCATACAGCACATGGGGCGATAAGGGGAGGAGAAGAGGGGGTGGTTAGGGAGGGAGGTGGCGGCGGCGGCGCTGGAGGAGGTGGGTGGGTGGGTGGGTGGAGGCAGAAAGAGAGAGGGGGGTAACCAGAGTGAACTCTCCCCAAGCTGGGGAGGCCCCACCCCTAGCCAGGGAGAATGATAAAAGGAGTGGGGGTGGGGGAGGAGGAGGAAGGGGGGCTGGGGGAGCAAAAAAAAATAATAATAAATTTTTATTTAATAATAAATATTAGAAGCAAAAAATAAACCAGAATTTTGCATGCACGCAAAAGTAGAAATTGGAGGGGGTGGGGGGAAGAGGAGCTTGCAGGAGAGGAGATGGGGTGTGTGGGGGAGGAGGAGAGATACATTTTGCACATACACGCAAAAAAGAAGGTAAAGGGGGAGGGAAACAAAAAGAAGAGAGAGAGAGAGAATGAGAGAGAGAGAGAGAGAGAGAGAAGGGGTAAGAAAAGAAAAGGAGGGGGGAGAAAGAGAGGGAAGACAGACCAGAGAATCCCAGTGATCAAATATGCTAAGGAGGAGGATAATAATTTATTATGATAAATTTTTTAGGTTTTGCCAATTGACTTTTATTTCATAATGGGCATAGGGCCGGAGGGAGGGAGGGCTCAAGTGGGAAGGGGGGGCGCTAAATATCTGATCTTGCCTAGGGCACCAAACTGCCTTGCACCGGCCCTGTCTCCCACATTTGCATTTTGTAAAACCTCAAGTTCTTTTTGTCCTGAATATGAAGAACTTGGCCAATTTTGGCCAATTCTTATCAAAACCAAACTGAGATGAAAATTTCACCCATCCCTAGCAATACTTTATTATACAATGTCACTCTATGCAGCGAGGGCATAAATAAGTGGCATTTATACTTAGCCCTTGCACTGAGTTATTTATTATTATTTGTTTCATTTCATAGTTTGAGTTCAGACTTGGAACATCATTCCGCACTCTTTCTAAGCTATACGGCAGCCTTTCCCAACCTGTGCCCTCCAGATATATTGGATTACAACTCCCAGCATTTCCCAGCCAGCATAGAGAGCACCTGGTTAGAGAAGGCTACCTTATGTGCTTCTGATGGATAGCAGTTTATGACAGATTAAAGTTGCTCATTATTTTATTTATTTATTCAAAAAAGTATCTGCTCTGCTTATCTTTCGGATGGAACTAAAAACTGGCTAACAGACAAATAAGTAAAACAATATCAAAACCACAAATAAGCAACAATAATAACAAAACAGAAGCAAGGCTACTCCCCCACACTGCAGAAAAACAAGCAAAAACTAACCAACAGGAGTACAATTATCATAACCAAAATCAAAAGCAGAACCTCTCCACCATCAAAGGCTTCTTGGAACTCTCATGTTTTAATTGGGTGATGGAAGGGCATCTGTAATGGAGGCAAGCCGGACTTCCTGGGGAGGGCATTCCTTACCCAAGAGAGTTCCAACTGTTGGGTGGTACAGAAATGTAATAAATAAATTTTAAAAATATAATACCTGATGTCATGTCTGAAAAAAGCCCTCTATCTTGTGGCCACCTACACAACTTCAGTCAATGGAGAAACACAGAGCAGGGTGGACATCAGATGCTGAATGGTTTTTTTTTTTCATAGATCATAGAGTTGGAAGGAGCCTACAAGGCTATCGAGTCCAACCCCCTGCTCAATGCAGGAAACTAGAGGAGGGGTCTCCCATCCAAGTAATAACCAGGCCTGACCCTGCTTAGCTTTCCACGCTCAGACAAGCTGAGCCAGCGTGAGCCACAGGCACATGGAGAAACAGATGCAGAAGGCAGTCAAGGTTCCCATCTTCCAGGCTTTTTAGAGTTTTTCAGAAGATGCTGTGGCTTGAACTGGTAGCCTTTGGATTTGTGTGTAGCCACCGCATGCAGTGAGCCACTGAACTGCATGTTGTAGCCTCTGTATAGGCAGTTTAATATCCTCAGGCCCTGGACTGATGCTGCCCACTCAGAGTGGCTATTTGATCATCCCAAAGAGGACTTCCTCTCCCATTAAGCCTTGCTTGTATAGCACAGTCTTCCCGAGGTCTAGTGTGTTCCTGTATTTTTTATTGTCCTTCAGTCCTGATTCCTGGCATGCTTTGATTCTGCCTGCTTGTTTGCCCTCCTGACTCAGTTTCTCAGTCCTGACTTGCTGTTTGCTCCTGCTTCTTAATTCTGCCTCCTGGTTTGTCCTTTGATTCTGACTCACTCTTCAGTCCTGACTACTGGATTAACCATCAGCGCCTGGTTCCTGGTTTTAAAGGTAAAAACCAATATTATTTGGAGTTCTATTTGCTAAAGGTAAGAACCAACAGTGTAAACTGAGCCCAGGAACAAATAGATAACCAATGCAGATGATTTAAACTTGGAATACTATGCTTCATCATGCCAGCCCCAGTCAACACCCTAGTGGTACCATTCTGGAACAACTGAAGTTCCCAGACATGTTTTAAGAGTGTCCATACATAGAACACTTTATGGTAGTCTAACCTGGAAGTTGCCAAGACATGAATGACTATAGGCAAGGCAGTCTTCTCCAAGAAAGGGTGCAGCTACGTACCAACATCAGCTGGTAAAAGGGTCTCCTAGATACTGCTGCTATCTGAGCATTCAGATGCAGTGTTGGAGCATGAAGAACCCCATAGCTGTGGAACTGCATTATATACTGTCCCTTGTTTAGAAATGAATAATGCTACACTTCTACCACACACCTCTTGTTGTACATGAAATGTACTTGGTGTGCTAAAAGAGTTTATTGTATTTATAATTGTATAAAAGACATACATTCTTCTTAAAGACATATACAATGCCAGTATGAGCTGGATTTTTATTTGTTAACGTGTTTTTTTTTAGACATTACCTTCAAGTCTCTTGAATGTATTATCACCAAGTCTCTAAGGGCACAGTCCAATGGGGAGGCCTGTAAGCCTTCAAACATGAAGGATTATGGGAATCCTATGCAGGGTGGGAGGAGTGTGAAGGCCTCACCACTGCTCCCACCGTGCAAGACTGTCTATCTGAAGCGCTTTGGATGGGGAGGGAAGCAGGCTGGAGCACCGCCAGGATACCTCATATCCTGGAAGATCCAGTCTTCTCCCCCCCCCCCCCGGAATGCCCTCTTTACTCCTTCTCCAAGTTTGCTCTTACGACCTCAGAGAAGCAGCTGGCATGGTTCTGTCCACTCTGGCTGTGTGGCAATGGGGATCCAAGCACAGATCCCCAGCTCTGAGGTTGGAGCTCTTTTCCAGCCTTGGAGCTGGGAATCTGAAGAATCCCAGGGCCCCCTAGATGCTGTCTAGGGTCGATAGGATTGCCCTGCCTTTAACTTTATTCTGTTTTGTATGTGTTAGGAGTTGATAAATACCTTTGCCAACAATATAATTTTGTTTTGTTCACAAAAGACATATGCACTTTTCACATAGCACCTTTGATTCATGAGAGATAACCTAAGATTAAAATTCACTGTGTATTTTACTTGGGAGTTTTATTTCTGGATAAATATCCATAGGATTGGGCTAAACACAACACATAACATCTGAGGAAGAAGAAAATAACATATTTCAAAGTTACATCGGGTAGAAAATACTAAGAGGACTATAAGATGTATTCCAGAATGAGGGCCACAGACTAATCCAAATGGTGACCATTTATTGTTGAGTTTACATAAGGAAAGAAGACAGGATGCCAATATAAAACTAATATCACATTGCTTTAATGCTTCAAAGGATTATGGAATGATATCCAAATACATTTCATACACTTCTATGGAATGCAAAGAGATAGCATCAGACCATGTAGTACAGTAAAAGGGGAGAGGGGAATGGAATCAACAAAACAAAACCTTTACAAAGCAAAAGACACAACCTGTAAAAACAAGAACATTGATAACAGCATATGAAAAATGACAAATAGTTCAATCACTTCCCTAGTTAAATATAAGTGGTTATCAGATTGAAATCTTGAAACATTCCAATAAGAGTTGTAAAAACCAGGTGTTTGTTCTAAAACCACCCTACCATAACAATGAATAATTTGCAGATAAAAATTAATGAAAGGAAAAACTCATAAATGTGTCACAAGGAGATAATAATTATTTCTGATACAAGCCAGATGTTCTCCATTGGAATGTAAATTAATATTCATGAGTGGAAGTCTCCATTAACCAAAGGTCGCACCAGTTAGTATAGGGGAGAGTCTCCAGTGGTGAAGTCCTTTAAAAACTACAAAGAGCCACAAATCTGAAAGATATAATGACTGTATGATGTATGTGTGAAGACGATTCTGCAGGATTAGCAAAATAATCCTTGTTACTATGGGAAAAATCTTCACACCTGAGGGTGAGATCACTTTCCAAACTGTTGCTCATTGTAGCGGCATTGTGGAAGATCATTGTACACCGAGAAGTTTAGTGGTGTGCCACAGTCTCCCCATTGTGCTAGCCCCATTCGTGTTGCAGACCAAGCCTGAAATTCCTTCCTCCTTCCCTTTCTGCCCTGTGAAGTTCTGTTCAGCATTACGGTGTCAGGGATGTGTGTGTTAGATTAGCACCTGGCAGGGGAGCTTTTGGGAGGCCAGGAACCTTGTCCTTGCAAATTACCAGGCGCAAGGCTTATCAGTCGGCCTTGGACATAGCTAGAGCATGCTGGGCCTTGACCTCCCTCCCAAGATGATTGATCATCTCTCCCTGCTAGGGAGTTAAGGAGCCAGGTGAAATCATGTAGATTTATAACTATATAAGTCTCAGAAGCCCCCTCCCCTGTTAAACCTAAGCACGGACTGAGCTGCAGACAGTGCCGTGCAACCTCGGCCAGAAGCAGGAGTCTGCCCGCAGCTATCTTCCCGGGGGTTCCCGGCAGCAGAAGGGGCGTAAGTAAGGATCTGTTTGTTACTTTGTATTTATGGTTTGTGTATCTTTCATTTATGCTGGCAGACCTCTCTCTCTGCTGGTGGTGGAGCAGCACTTCTGCGCCTTCCAATTGCCCCTCAGTCGGTCTCCTGGCAAAGATAGCATTTCTCCTAGTTCCTGATCTGGTAAGGGACGTACACACAGAAGTTTGCTTCTGGTATTCATCACTCTCATTTTACCAGAAGGGATGTAATTGTCTTTCCAGAGTTGTTCTTTTAGGTTTAAGGAGAGATAAAAATCTGAACCCTGCAACAAAAAAATTAAATAAATAAATAAAAAACCCCATTCTTTTGAACCTGAATAGCTTTTGGTTTGAACTACTGCAAATAGTAAGTTTCTCTAAATATAAGAAAATTATCTTGCCACTTGCACTGTGTTGCTAAGTTTATTTGGGGGTATTATTGATTTGTGAGTTAATTAAAAGCATGTTCAGTGAAAATCAGTACTGCTGTGTCAGAAGTAGCAAAGGATCATAAATAACTATTAACGGGATCCCCTAAAGGAATGCTGTGAATGGCTAATATTGATTTTCCACAGCAGAACAGTACACCGTGGCGAATTACCATATCCTTCACAAGTGTGAAAATAAGTCAATGGAATCAGAGTCCAAATGCAAGCTTAGGAAGAATCAGGGAATTTTACACTACTATAAAGGGTCATTCCATGGACCTATGGGCATGAACACATTTTAAACAAATCTGTTAATTAAATAGCTTTGCTGGCAACCTTGCTGTAATATCCAATCACTCGTAAGACCTCTCTAAGCTGTGACTTGATGAGAGGAGGAAATAAATCCATAAGATTATCAATTTTGCATCAGGGCCACAACTTGCCTGAATACATGCTTCAAATAGTGGATGTTACTTAGTGTGAAATGGCATTTTTGCCCTCAGACAAGCTCATTCTAGAGTCCAATGGGCTATTTTGAATGATTGACACGGTTGCACATATGATTCTCTCATCCTTCTTTCAGTAGTACCCTTTCTCCTCTGCTTTGTTCCTCCAGACTTTTTCTACTTCAACCATCCCTTCCTCAGCAGGGCTGGCCCAATACATTTTGCTTCCTGAGGCAGACCAGCAAATGGTACCTCCCCCTCCACATCTGGCACAACCTGACTAAGGGGTTGAACCATCACCAGAAGAGAAGCAACGGAACAAGTCTGGGTCTTATAGAAGAGATGTATGCAGGACTGATTCCTAAGAAGGGGTAATGAACAATGGCCTGGAAACTCTACAAAAGAGAGCATACACACAAGGAAGAGGAGAGATTAAGGCTACTTCATTTTGCCAAAGGAGCCACCCCTTGGATTGTGTTGTTCTCAGACACCTACAAACTGCACACTCACTGAGTGAGAAGCAATGGGAGCAGGCCTGGTCCTCCAAGTCTTCAACTAAGTTAGAAAATTCAAAACAGAAATCTTGCAAACAATGGTTTAGGGACTAGTTCTATCTATGCCAAATGTCAGAATCTTCTTTTCTCTCTCACACGGCTAGTATAGGGCTTCAGGTGTAGTTTTACTGAGCTTCTGAATACTGAAGAGCAGGGATGGGGAACCTCTCGTCTGTGGGCACATGGTGAGGGTGCCCTTAGTTTTCTCAAGCATAACCTACAGGGTCTGGTAGGAGGTTAATTGGACGTAGCATGCTTCCACAATGGCTAGTCTGGAAGCAGACTGTATATAGCCCAATTCTTTTCCTGATATCTACACTCCTGCACAGCACTGCATGGATGCTGCCCATGCTTACTCCTGAATAATCCTGTCCTCATTATTTCTGAGTAGACATGTATTATTATTATTATCCTGCCCCCACTCAGGTTTGGAGGCATGCTCTCTCAATGTTTCCTTTTGCTACGGATCTTCTTCTCGTCATCATTACTACTACTACTACTACTACTACTACTACTATTATTATTATTATTATTATTATTATTATTATTATTTTGTGTGGCTTTGCAGATTCCCTGCCACCACCATTTTGAATTCATAACCTTGCAGCCGCTTGATTCTCTGTGCAATAGGCATTTTTGCTGGAACAGGAGAATGTGGTCCAAAGGAGTGCTTTTGTGTGGATTGCCCTGCCACCTGTGCTTTGGACTCATGATCTTAAAGATCCACTTCTGGTGACCTGACCTCTGCTCCATCAGCTGAGTGGGCACCAGCCACCACTACTTCAAAAAGATTTACCAGTCATTTAACTAATACAGTGCACACAACATTGTATAATGGAAATCTGTTTACTCAATGGGATCTATTATTGAAAGTATGAAAAGAATTCAGCATCATACAAATGTCCGTATGATTCAATATAGAATACAGAATATATCCATATCCATGAATAACAACAATATGTTGACCTTAGGATATTTTCTAGATTCTAAGGATTTTCTAAGTGAGCAGAAATTGAATAATACATGGCCTCGTAAGCTTTTTCCCCTTCTACTATTTTAGGGATAAGTTGGAAACTTGTGTGATGTAAGATTGGTCTAAATAAAATCCCTAAGTAACAAAATATTTTGCATAAACACAAATTCCAGACACCTGCTATCCACCCACTCCATTTCACTGCCCTCACCCAATCCCTATGCCATTTGTGAAATTGTTAAGTGTTTTCCTTGGAAAAATCTGGAGAGGAAATTTTCTTTTCATGGAAACCAGCTGGGCAATGCTTCTTGTAGAGTAAATGCAAAATAACAAATTGTGATATGACACCGAACAGGGACACTGCCAAAAGCAAACCCCCTTACTGTACTAATTAATTGTGAAAGAAAGCTTCATCAGAGCCTATTGTGTCATTCTACATGGGATTCTGAGAGGTACACGGCATCTATCACAATGAGCTCTACATGGGATTCTGAGAGGTACACGGCATCTACCACAATGAGCAAATTACATGCTGAGGTAAATGCAGTTTTCACAAACTGCATAACATTCACTGGACATAATATTTTTTCAAGCATGTTAAGCTGTTTATAAATTAATCGCTGTATAACATGGATTGGACTGCAATTGGCCCCTAGCATAAGTTAGACTTTATGATTATAGATGACATCTTAATGTCACAAGCAGGAAGTGAGTTCCTAAAAAAGTGATTCTGAGCAATAAGGAAACATCCAATTATGCATCTTTCATAACTTGGGAAGAGAGTTTCCAGGATAATTTGTAGGTAGGCTTGTAACCTCGAGCCTCGCGCGGGCATAACGGGGCTGAAATTGGCCTCGCTCATGCCCGCGTGAGGCCTTACCTTCTCTCTGGGGCGGCTCGCCTCTCTGTGGCGAGCTGCCCGCGCAGCCTGCTCTGGTCCCATCGTGTCACTTCCGGCACCGGAGATGACGCAACAGGACCCTGCGCAGGTCTGCGTACTGCGCCTGCGCAGGGTCCCGTCGCGTCATTTCCGGTGCCGGAAGTGACACGACGGGACCAGAGAGGGTGGGTCGAGCGGTGCAGAGAACTGCTCCGTGCCGCTCAGAAGATTGAGGTGGGGGGGCGCCCCCATGGAGAGTCGAGTTGGGGGCAAGGTGCCCCCCCAGGTTCTATTTCATGCCTATTTGTAAGATATATAAAAGGAATTCTCTTCCCCCCATCACGCCTTCTGGGGGGCGCAGTTTTTATGATGGGACGGGTATGGAGGTGAGACTAGGATGGGGTGATTTTCACCCTCCAATCAGTGGCAGGTGGAATGATGTCCGCCCTCCAATCAGTTTGTTACAGAGGATGATCGCTGAGGCAATATTTATGCCCAGCGTCCCCCCAGCGTCCTCTTTCGTTTGCAGCTCCCTCCCTCCTCTCCCAATAAGTAGTGTGGTGTGGGCTCCTTTGGTTGCCAATTTTGGGACCGAGTAGGAATTTTAGCTCCCTGCCTCTATTGGCTGGGGTAGGGTGCGTGTTTCGCCTACTCCACACTGTGGCCTTGGGGAGGATTTTTTGTTTTGGGTACAGGTCTGTTTAATTTGGTAACATTTGGTGGTAGATAAGTGCGGAGAATAGGCAGTGGAGTCAGGGTTTCAGTGATCATCCCAATGGCACCTTTGTAGGTGATTGGCGTTAACCTGAGGCTCCCCGTTGCTGATGTCGGGCAGCTCAGTCTGTGGGAGATAAGGCCGCCTTTGGGGTCTTTCCTTCTCATCCACATCGGTTGTCTCGCAGCACTGTGGGGTGGTGACAGAGGAAGATCCCCCAGCACCAAGTGGTGTGGAATTGGAGGGCGGCGAGACACTGCATCACTGCTCCGGTTTGGGATGTTTTTGCCCTGATATGCTCCACTGGCCGTTGGCTGGTTTTTGTTAACCCCGCACTTCTCCCTTTGCAGATCTCTGTTTAATAAAATGTGGCCCTGATTTAGTGATGTTACTTTTTTCCACGCGGGCATGAGTGAGGCCCGAATTCAGCCTGCTCATGCCTGCGTGGGCTCTCCGCGGTGAGCGCGGGCCTACCTGCCTCCTCGCTGTCCGTGGAGAGCTGCCCGCGCCGCCTGCGCTGGTCCTGTCGCGTCGGGACCCTGCTCTGGCGCGCTGGACCCCCGCGCTATGTTTTTGGCGGGGGGAACCAGGGCAACAGGGCTGTTTAAGCCCTGTTGCCCTGGTTCCCCCCGCCAAAAACATAGCACGGGGGTTCAGCGCGACGGAGTAGCAGGATGTGACGTGGCGGCTCCGGCCGCTCCTGCGGTAGCTCCTGCGGCGGCGGCTCCTGCGGTGGCGGTGGGTCCTGCGGCAGCAGCGGCTCCTGCGGTGGCTCCTGTGGCGGCAGCAGCACGAGCGGCGCAGAGAACGCTCTGCGCTGCTCAGAAGAGTGGGATCGGGCCAGCATGGAACGACGAGCCATGGAGAGCTTCGAGCAAAGGTAGGGCTCGAAATACATATGCAAGACTAACTTGTTAGTAAGCAGCCATAGGTCTAGGCGGCATCGCTCGAAGGCTTACTTTTAGTTCACAGGTAATTTCCATTTAGTAAGTGTAGTACAAATAAAATAAGTTCAAATTCCCACAAGTCCCAGAAATAACTTCCAATGGCCCCTACGTGGAAACAGGGAGAAGGCTTGCGCGTGGGGGAGGAGAGAGGAGGCAGGCACCTGGTTTGGTGGGTCACGAGAAATAAGCCAATGGCTCAAAAGGGCGGGGACCCAGGTAAGAGCTTATTTAAGCTCCTGGGTTCCCGCCGGGTTGGGCCCATTTGCAC
Organism: Shinisaurus crocodilurus; assembly: GCA_021292165.1. NCBI lineage: Eukaryota > Metazoa > Chordata > Lepidosauria > Squamata > Shinisauridae > Shinisaurus > Shinisaurus crocodilurus. Next base: position 41,336,213 of record CM037880.1, read on the forward strand.
TTTGGTACCCACTCCTTCCGGATCGGTGCTGCATCTACTGCGGCAGAATTGGGGTTCTCTCAGGAAAAGGTTCAAGCAATGGGTCATTGGAGGTCCCGGTCTTACCGGGCCTATGTGCGAGAGCTGCCTTGAAGGTACTGCCGTGGGATGTGTTTTTTCTTCCAGGTCACCGGAGTGGAGGCAGGACTGTCCGTGTGCTGATTTGCGGGCACAGTATGGTGTACTGGGTAGCAAGACGAGCCGCCAATTCGGACTTTGGGCCTCACCTGGCGGTCGAGCGTTCGGCTGACGTCCATTGGATGGGTCGCCGAGGCATGAGATGGCACCACCTCCTCCACAGTTTGTTCCGGACTGACCAGTTTTCGTCCCCCCCAGATGTCCTGGTACTGCATTTGGGGGGGAATGACTTGGGCTTGCTGAAAGGCAAGGCCCTGATTCGCCAGGTGCTATGCGACAGAGCATCCATCCAACACCGGTGGCCGGGGGTTCGGATATTTTGGTCGTTCATCATACCACGCCTCAGTTGGCCTAAGGCCTTGAATAGGGCGGTTAGGAAGGTGAATGGCGAAATTTGTAGGGCCATAGGTGGGATCGGGTTTTGTATTCCCCATCCCAATATAACCTTGGTCCGGAGGGAGCTGTATCGGCCGGATGGGGTCCACCTATCCGATATTGGCAATGATATTTTTATTGGAGATCTGCGAAGGGCCCTGCTCGCTCTTTTATCGTGCAGGTGGGGGAGATTCGACTAAGCGATAGCTTGTCTCTCCCTGTGGCGGGAAGTGCGGGTGGGTTTAGGCAGGAACAATTAGGGTTATGGTGATCATCCAGTGGCACCTTTCAAGGTGACTGACGTTTACCCAAGGCTGCCCTCGCCAATGCCATGAGGCTTGGCACAAGGGAGATTGGGACGTCTTTGGGGTTTTACCTTTCTCACCTACTTTGGGAGCCTGGAGGCGCCAAAGTAAGGTGACGATGGTAAGGCCCTCCAGCTCCACATGGAGGGCAACTGGCCGGTGGCGGGCCATCCCGCCTCCGGTTCAGTTAGGATGCATTCGCCCAATATTGGTCTTTTTTCCCAGCCAAGGGCCGGGTTAGGTTAGAACCGCACTTCACCCTTCACAGATCTTCAATTCAATAAATGTGGCCCTGATTTGAAACCATATACCCTGTGTCTGCCTCTTCTTTATCTCACCTGTACATGCGCAAAGAACTTCCAATGGCCCCTACGTGGAAACAGGGAGAAGGCTTGCGCGTGGGGGAGGAGAGAGGAGGTAGGCACCTGGTTTGGTGGGTCACGAGAAATGAACCAATGGCTCAAAAGGGCGGGGACCCAGTTAAGAGCTTATTTAAGCTCCTGGGTTCCCGCCTTCAGTCTCTTTGCTCCTGTTTTCCAGCTCCCTCCACTCCCGCCCTCTGAGCAGTGTAGGCTCCTCTGGCCGCCCGTTTCCTGGGGGCCGAGTAGGAATTTTGGCTCATTGTCTCAATTGGCCGGGGCATTGGGCGTGTTTCGCCTACTCTACACTGTGAAGCAGGGTATGGGACTTTTTGAATTCGATTTCGATCCCGCCAGGGGGATCTTAGCTAAATTGGTCGCATTTGCGGGAAGTGCGGGTTTAGGCAGGAACAATTAGGGTTATGGTGATCATCCAGTGGCACCTTTCAAGGTGACTGACGTAGGGATGCAGTCCTTGGAAGTGAATCCAAGGAAGTGTACAGTTCACTTTCATTCTCAAAACAGTCAAACAAGCCCTGTTCACAAGCCCAAACATGAATGCCAACATGCATCCAATTTTGGAGAAAATTATCACACATTTCCGAAGTTGTGAACCCATTCATAAACTGTGCATGTTAAAATGCACATTTTCCAAAAAGGATACATTTTCATGTTTTAATGAATGGGAAGACTGCACACCTTGGGTGCGCACTATAGAAAATGTATATTTTTCTCATTCAGGGAAAAAAAGATGCTCACATTTGGGAATGAGAATGAGGCAAACTGAGCTTCAAGGAGGAATCTGGTGAATCTCAAGCTTGAACATTGCATGTTTGCTCATTCCTAGACTACACACCAGCAACCATTAGAAATAAGAAAATAGGTACTGTACTTATTAAATAAGTACAAGTGGAGTGCATACAGCAGCATCTAACATCATTTTTGGAGGGACCATTATGCTGGGAGAGAAGTCAATGCATTCTGCTTTAAGCACTTTTGTAGCAGCATGTCATTAGCCATATTTCTGTCACTACTGTGAAGAAACATGGCTTTGGGGACAACTGGGTATTAAGCTAATCTTAACATGAATCTACAACAAAATCATCTTGAAAATGTGAGCATTTGGGGAATTAAATGTATTTAATTTAATTAATGCATTAATATTCATGCATCACATATCTCGTCGAGATGTTTCTTGGAGTCTTGCTCTGCAATCTTCCACGTCCTGCATTTTTCTTCATTTCTAGCATTTCTACTTGTTCTACACACACACACACACACACACACACACCAAATGTGAAAGCAAGCCGAAAGAGATTAAAATAGCTGTTCTCCCATAATAGCATAATTTGTTTCTTGGGCATTAAATGAGAACGCTGGGATTTTAATTCCACAACTTGGTTTCCAACATCTACGATAATTAATTTCCTCTTATTTCGTTGCTATAGAATCAAATGGAAACTAATGGTGTGGAACCCCAAATTGTCAAGGCAGAGATGAGCTTCTTGGACGTGGTGGGGAAGCTCTTCTTTCTGACAGAATAGCAGATGACTTGCATGGTTTGTCACAATGTTGGGGATCTTTGCCTGGTAGCAATGTTCTGCTTGAGTTAGACCACCCAGCGCCTGCAGTTTTGAGGTAAAAACAATCTCCTCCTCCGTGTCCCTGTTCTTTTTCTTTTTGTCAGTTTTCTAACACATGAACAGTCCTTGGATTTCAGTTTCTTCAGTTAACTCCTTTCCCGAAAGCTGCAAAGCCACAATCTATTTTAGAACTTATTTATTGATATGAGCATGCCAACAGTACGATAAAACTGTAAGGAAAAGCCCATTTGCATGAATGACTGTGTTGGAGAGAGGGAGACTATGTAAATGCTTTGGCTGCATGCCGCCGTCTGACTATGGAGGGCTCCACACCAAAGTAATTGTCTCTCCAATGAATGCATGTATTCAAGCCATTAAGTCGGCTCGCCAGCTCAATCAATGTCTAACTTTGCAAAATAGGTAATTTTTAAAAGGCCATTTTATGAAAGAAAACTAATCATAAATTGTGGTAAATTGATGGATCAAGTGGAATTTTCTTCCCCCAAAATAGAGTTTAATATGTTTAAATTTCCTGAATTAGCAGTTTTTCTTTCACTTTTGATATTTTTTGCATACACTTGTGGCAAAAAGAGAACAAGGATGATTAATACAACCCAATAATCCTTGTGCCTATTATGGGTTGTATCCACCAATGGTGTTATTCTACCAGCAGTTCCCTCTGGATTTCTCCCTCTGGATTTCTCCCTGAGGGGGACTGCATGGGGGAGGAGAGATGGGGAAGTTGCATCACATGAATGGAAGTCCCATTGTGTGAGCAGACTCCTGCTCGTGTGACAGTTGGAGCCAACCCTTTTCTTTGCATGATCTGTAGAGCTTATTTATTTGAGTTGTGTCCTGCCTTTCCACCAAGAAAATGATGCTTCCCCCTCAGAAAACATTCTAAATGGCCTAGGGGAGATTTGCATACCCACCCCTATTGGCCCCTGCAGGAATTCATACTAACATTCTAAGTGTTGTATGGGCTATTTGCATAACTGCTCCTATTGGCTCCTGCAGCAATTCTGAGGTGAGGCCGATTTGCATAACTGCTGCCCTGTTGTTTTGCCTATAGGAGATATGAGAGTGGGGAGATTTTGCTCACCCCCTTAGGGACAGAATTTCCACAAATCCTTCCTTAGTGGGTGTCTACGTCATAAAAGCAATGTCCCTTCATTTTGCCCTAATGTGCATTATTTTACACTTACATTGAACTGCATTTGAATTTCATTGACCATTCACTCAGTTTGGACCTCTTGCTTTTTACCACCCTGAATAATTTTGTGTCATTAGCAAATAATACGTATATATCTCCCAAATGAAGATAATATTTATTTTATTTATTTATTACATTTATACCCCGCCTTTTTTCCTGCAAGGAACTCAAGGCGGCTTACATAATCCTCCTCCTCCTCCTCCTCTCCATTTTATCCTCACAACAACCCTGTGAGGTAGGTTAGGCTGAGAGTCAGTGACTGGCCCAAAGTCACCCAGTGAGTTTCATGGCAGAGCGGGGACTAGAACCCAGATCTCCCGAGTCCCAGTCCAAAACTCTCACCACTACGCCACACTGGCTCTCGATTCATATGCAATGAATCTATCAACTGGGCTCTCTGGCATACAAAAGGTTATGCTAAAATGTATTTGCGAGGCTTTAAGATGTCAATGATACTCTGCTTCTGTTCCTGGAGGTTCCATATACAATATTCAGAGCTTATAGCCACTGATAGATGCATGCATCCTTGATGGATTTCCGTGAATGCATTGCTTGAAGTACTTTCTGTTATCTATCTTGAATCTCCTGCCATTAGTTTCATTGGATGACTGGTTCAGGGGGGGACTGCCATTCCTGCCTTCCCACAGTGCCCCTGGATGGCTGCTATAGCATAATGTAGCATCATTGAAAGGGGGGCATTATGGGAAAAATGGCAACCACTGACAGGAGCTCCACTGTTACTTGCAGTTGCAGCAGACTACCTGAGAAGGAAGAAGCCACTGCCACCACTTTTCCCAGTAAGCCTTGCCCCCTGACCCGAATTACTAGATTTTCCTCCTTTTCCATGGAATGTGCAATAGGTTTTTGCCCCATCAGTACCCTAATTTCTGCAGGAAATGTTCTTTAGGGAATTTTTGGCTCAGTGTTAGTTGAGAGATGTTCAAAACATTCTGGAAACCAAGCATTGGATGAGTTCACCTCCCCTTTAGACAACAGCCTCTTTCATAAGACACAAAGCTGACCATTAACTGGCAAAATAAACAGTTTCCACACTTTAAAAGCCCTTGAACAGACCATACATCTTTTTTATTATTAAGGGTTAAACAGAGCAAAATGACATTCTGACCTATGGATCAATAGAGATCTAAGAGCTCTAACATTGTCAACTTCTTACTTGCCATGAACAAAACACTGTGCTCATTTATACCAAAACATTTTTAAAAGTCCTTGATGTGGGTTCAGCAGCTAGGTTGACTACCACACATACCTACACATCCTGTCTTTCACTCTTTTAATGACTGAGGAAATGTACAAGGCAAAGCTTTTAAAGACTTACAAAAATGATGGGGAAACAAATGAAAGGTAGCATTTTGTTTCTAGAAACAAAGTCTGTAAAAAGCAAAACAAAACAGAGCAGAGCGGCATTTCCAACCACAAAATTGGATTTGCACGTGTACAGGCGAGATAAAGAAGAGGCAGACACAGGGTATATGGTTTCAAATCAGGGCCACATTTATTGAATTGAAGATCTGTGAAGGGTGAAGTGCGGTTCTAACCTAGCCCGGCCCTTGGCCGGGAAAAAAGACCAATATTGGCGAATGCATCCTAACTGAACCGGAGGCGGGATGGCCCGCCACCGGCCAGTTGCCCTCCATTTGGAGCTGGAGGGCCTTACCATCGTCACCTTACTTTGGCGCCTCCAGGCTCCCAAAGTAGGTGAGAAAGGTAAAACCCCAAAGCCGTCCCAATCTCCCTTGTGCCAAGCCTCATGGCATTGGCGAGGGCAGCCTTGGGTAAACGTCAGGACCTGCTGCATACTGCTTAAAAGGTACAACAAGGCAAAATGGAGTCATTTAAAAATAAAAATTCTAGTAAAAGTAGCATTTAAATTTGAATTATAGACATGGGAAATGCAAAACAACAGAAGCACCATTTCTGATAATGATCTATTCTGCCTCATGAAAATATGTGGGAATCTGTGTTTTTTACTTCATAGTATGCCCAAATGTCATTGAGGATTCCCCCCCTTTTTTAAAAGCCAAAGTGAGTTTTGTCTGGCAGTCATAGGCGGGGGTCCCCAAATTTTGGCTGGCTTTGGTGGCCAGACAAAATCTCTGTTGCTGTCAACCCTGACCTCCACCAATTTATGAAAGGTTGGGTTTGTGTCAACTTCAGAGATACACAGAAAAGAGTGAGACTTCTGCTTTGCAAGGGTCTCTAAAGCTCAGTGAGATGTCTCAGTTGAGACTCCACCATTGTCCCAAACCTAGAGAAGGTTGAGGGCTGTTCCTGAACTTGCACTGACTTCGGGAAGCACTCCAAAAGTAGTAAGATTTCTTGCCACTTTCTTTCTAAGCATCTCTAAGACTGAGTGTGATCTTTGGAGCAAGATCTTTGGAGTGTGATCTTTGGAGTGTCATTTTCAAGCCCTTAGAAGAGCAGAGACTCACACTAATATTGCACTGAGCTTGTCTCACCAGATCAAAAGATGTATGTATACTCTAGTGGCAAGCACATTTGTTGACCGTGGGTCATATATAGAGATGATCCATAGATTTCCATATTAAAATTACATGTATCATTGGAATATCTTCCCACCAATTTTATTGGCCAGTGTAATTTATTCAGGATGTTTTACATAGCAAAGATGCAGTATTTGCATACCATATATTATCTAGGCTCTCAGGGAATGGCTATACCTGCTTGATTTACAACATATCAGTAGTTAATGTGCTAATAAGATATCCTTCTCGCTTGTAATGTTAAAAAATGAATTACTCCCTTTGGATGACATAATAGGAGAAAGTGTTACAATTTCCATATAATAATATGAGGAGCGTATAGTGAAGAAGTTTAATGGATACTCACCATGAAATCTATCTATCTATAATTGTGGAGATGTCTATAAAGGATAGTTTTAAGGACTTGCATTTGTTTTTATATTTTTAAGGGGACATCCTAGAGAGGTATAATGTTCATATAATCTGATTTCTTTGGATTATATAAAATAATGATATTTATTTTTGTAGCATTAATATACATAATTTTTACAGAAAATAGTGTTCTCCTCCTAGAAGTCAGCAATCAGATTAAGATCCAGTCAACTGTGTGTGTACAGGCAAAAAGAGAGATTTCATGTGACTTATGAAGCAAAGATGTGGAGCTCAGAATACAGTTAAATAAAGACCACCAATGTTCTTTAATCCAGCATGAATTCTGATGGACAATTTCAATTTGTCCACCTTTCTAAAAGCAAGGATTTCAGGTGGTTGAGTTGATTTTGGATCAGTCTGGACATAAAAAGGAACCATCCACAAATGCAAGAGTAGTTTCTACATATTTGGTGGACTGCCAAGTATGTAAGTTTGTAAGTTAAATGAAAAAGTAGAGAACTCCCTCCCAGCAAAAATCAAGCAAACAAAATGCCACCCAACAATGATGGAGCATGCTCTGTGGTTTCCAGGAACTATGGAATATTGAGGGGAAAGAATAATGGATAACTAGGGAGAGGAGGGGAATGTAATGACAGAGGGAATTGGCCTCTAACAGTTTATAGCATCTTCTCCAACTCAGTGTCCTCCAGATATGTTAGACAGCAACTCCCATATTTCCCAGCCAGCATGGCCATTCTGGCTGGGAATCATGGGAGTTATAGTCCAACATGTCTGGAAGGTTACCAGCTTGGGGAAGGCTGGCTGATAGCATCCTGAAGGAGAGCATGGCTGCTAGCTGGTTAGTACACTGAACAGGATCCCTCCTCTTAGGGGTTCAGTATACATTACAACATATTGGGCAGTATCCAATGGTGTCATTCTATTAGCACAAATGATGTTGTGCTAGTGGAAACTAGGTTCTGAACTATGCACAAGAGAAAAATTCAACTGAACTTATGTTTGCACAAGTATGGTTGCATATGTGGTTGTGCATTATGCTTGTGCAACCCATTGTGCAACCAATTGTGCATAACTCTTGTGCAACCTACAGTGCGACTCATTGCACAACAGATTGTGCAGCCAGTTGTGCATCCGGTTGCGCAAGCATAATGGGCAACTGCTTGCACAACTGAAAGATTCAGCAGAGTTCTACAAGTGCTATTTGAGTTTGCAGAATGACACCCTTGGATTCTTCCCAATGTCACATTCCAGTTTTTATTATGTGTTTTTATTGGGTTTTACATGCTTTCAGCACTAAGATCTCTGTATATTTGGAAAGAAAGAAGGCTAAAAATATGAGAGAGTGAATGAACTAATGATATTACTAGGTACTATACGAAGTACCTAGTAATAGTATGCATTACGAGATCTATACACCCTTAGGAGAAATGATGTTATGTTTCAGCAAGAGCACTAAGAGTGTTTATGTGTTGAAGATCCCGTCAAAATGTAATTGCTACTGGGTCTCTTATAATCAATATGCTTGTTCCTCAATTTCTTCTTCAGACTTAACTTCTTTATCTATCAATAGCTAGAGCTTTTAGAAAACTGTTCTGATTCACATGGGCTTAGATGGGCAAATGTAGGTCTTTTTTCTATAAGTTGGAATCTGTCTGAGGCATAGTTTACATACTCCCCCCCCCCCCCGTGTAATAAAACAGAAACATTATAGTGGCTCAGAAATTAAAAAAAAAAAAAAGATTTGAAAGAAGCCAGAACATCAAAGAGACATAACTGAGCCAAAAGGAAGACATTGTGTATGTGAGAGATGGGTGGGGTTGGGTGAGAAGAAATATGGAATGTATGCATAGGTGCTGAGGTACCAGTTTTCTACCTGTATTGTAATACAGTTATTCTGATTAAATACAATTATTTCTGTAGAATTCACCTCTGTGTGTGCTTAGGACTGGGGACTTGCATGACTAGTTTTTGTTTGTTTTGTTTTAGACTGGAAGTTCCACAGGGAAGAGAGACCTTCCTTTACACTTACAGGTACATCCTCCTACACAGAGCCCTGATGTCACTGCACAATGTGCAGTGAACAAGTACAAGCATCACGACAGCAGCAAGGGGACCACACACTGAACTGTTGCTACCTCTGCCTCCACCACTCACAGCACATGCTCCTGCATCTACCACTACTATTAGTGCTATTACAGCTACCTCAATTTTTGTACTGCATTCCACCTGAGCCCTAGTAAAATTAAGTCTGAACCCAAGTGATTTTGTTCTACTGCTCCAGTCTGTGTTTTTTAATTTGTTTCTGTTCTCTTGTTTTGCAATATCTTGTATTATTTTTAAAATGGGCATATTTGCCACCCTGAGCAGTTTACCCGCGTTGAAAGGCAGGATAGAAGTGCTTTTGTAATAATGCCCTGCTAGTTTTGATATGCACCATGCACTGTATATGTCTGGCCTAGCTGCTGTTGACTGTAAAAAGGCAATGGTTGGTTTTTTTTTAAGAAGTGCTTTCGTAAATAGATAAATGGTGTTTAACATTTGTATAGCACTTCCAGATGTTCAAAGTGCTTCACAGGATTATCTGGTTATCCTTACAACAACCCAATATGATAATTCAGTATTATTATCCTGATATTGCAAATAGATTCCTGCCCTGCCCTAAGGCCAACTTATGAGTTTATGACAGATATGAGATTTGCACTGGACATTTTCTGATCTTAACCCCCTCTTCATCTTTTGCTCTGGCTTAAAATGTACAATAGAGCTCTTCAGGTTATAACTAATGTTACTCTAATAGTCACTCAGGTTACTAATGTTATTCTAGCAGAAGAATTACAAGAGTTGGTGTTGTTCTGCTAGCAGCTGCCGAACCCGTATCAGAACTAGCACAGCTACAAGCAATCTCTAGTCTAATGAAGTCATAATTAGTTGTGCAACATCTTGTGCAATGCTTTCTGCAATGCATTGTACAACAGCTTTCACAATGGATTGTGAAACAGCTTACACAATGGCTTGTGGAACATGCTGTGCAACAGCTTGTGAAACGTGTTGTACAGCAGCTTGTGAAATGTGTTGTTCAACTGCTTGCACAATGGCTTGTGCAATGCCATACATAACAGCTTTTGCAATAACTTGTACAACAGCTTGCGCAAGCAGAATCAAAGTATTGGAACTGACACTTATACAAGGATAAAAATGGGGTTTCCCCAAGTAGTAGAAGCTTTGTGCTAGCAGAATGACACCATTGGATACAACCCTTCATGTTTACATATTAAATATGTTTACAAACCCTTTCATTAGGCTGCCACATCCAGTGTCACAAACAATGTCACTTTTCAGCATGAATCTCCTGCTGTTGCCAGGAAGCAAAAAAAATTGATTCCATAGACAAGCATTTCTGAATAACAACAACAACAACAACAACACTTTTACACACAATGAAGACTCACAGAACTTCTCCTATCAGCTCAAAAATGGCATCAGTCTTGTACAGAAAAAGCTGCCCTTTCTTTCAGGTGCTGTAGTAGCATTTGGCAACATCTTGATCCCTACAGGTCAGGAGTGCAAAGAATTATGAGTCTGTTCAATAAATAAAATACTTTTGCACTGAGGGAGATCAATGTCAAATGATATATCCTCTCAGGTCTCAAATGCAACTACAATTTCTTTTGCCAAGCTGTAGAAACAAAAAACCAAAACAAAATCCACTTTCCATTCAAATACTTAAAGACATTACCTAAATGATATAAATCAATTGAATGACCTTTTGACAATCAAGTTCTTCCATTTATGCAATTCATTTGTAAGTAATGGTAAATTAGAATGACGAGCACTGGATCGAGGAAGAGGCACTTTGAATCCACTGTATATCGTGGGGGGGGGGGGAATCTGATGACCTATTTACATGTGGCTGATGAAATGGTGTAACATAGTAACTGCCTTATACAGAATGAGACCACTGGTCCATCTATCTCAGTATTGTCTACACTGACCAGCAGTGGCTCTCCAAACTCTCCAAGTTTCAGCCAGATGTTTTTCAACCCTACCTTGAAATGCAGGGAATTGGTGCTACAGCCTACCCTTTATGGAAGGAGTGTCAAATGGGTTTGTGATGGGGCTTGGATTTTCCCCAACCCAGCCTTCTGCAGGTTGTGGTCATGGCCAAGGCCTAACATCATTTAGTCCCTTGGCAAAGTGCTGTCCTGCACTCTGCAGTTTCCTCTAGCTAACGCCCAGGAGGGTCCCCCAGCTTTGGTGCACATGAACTTTCCCTGCTGGGGGAGTCTCTCTCCTGATTCACTGGGTGGAGCTGGTTTCACCTGCCTGCATCTTCCCCCATTGGGGAGGATGTGGGACAGGTGAAGCTGAGCTGGCTCAGTCCCCTTTGCGGCCTCTGATAGGCAGAGCAAAGCCTATCCTGTTGTGCCCAGCTGCAGTGCGGCACAGGATTTCCCTGGCTAGCAAAAGTCCGCATGTGCTGAGCCTCCCTGGCTAGGTTCCGGATGGAGGATCCAATCAGTGCTGTGGACAAGGTGGCTTTTCCTGCCCCACAGCTTCCCTCCATTTGGGAGGACATGGGACAGGTGAAGCAATAGACTTGCATAGCACCTGGAAGAGTAGCTTCTCTGCACACTGGCAGAGCCGGTTGCCTCCTTTGCACGCTTACTCACATTCCCATAGGGAGGCAAGCCATGCCCGAAGGGGAATGTTATTTCAGATCCACACCCATCAAAATTTTGATTGCAAACTCCTTGGGAAAGAGACCTGCCCTTTTTAGTCATATTACTCTGCAAAGCATCATCTTCACCATGGTGCTGTATAAGTAATGCCACTAATAGCAGAATTCTATCTTGATTGATTGATTATATTTTATCCCGCCTTTTTTCCTGCAAGGAGTCCCAAGGCAGTTTACATAACCCTCCTGTTCCTCTCTATTTTAACCTCCCAACAACCCTATAGGTTGGGGCTGAGAGTCAGTGAGTGGCCCAAACTCACCCAATGAGCTTCATGGCTGAGTGGGGAATAGAGCCCAGATCTCCCGAGTCCCAGTCCAACACTCTAACCACTACGCCACACGGGAGGAATCTGATCATTTCACTTTCTCTCACTTCCTGTCCTAGTTTCTGGCCCATTTCAGTTAGTGTCCAGATAACAAGCTGGAAACTCAGCCAACACATTGACAGTTAAGATAAGGAACAGAGGAACTTAGCATATAGCTCGACAGACAAGCAGTTGTCATTACCAGCAGTCTTTCAAAGGCATGGGCAGAAAGCGTATCCATGTCCAGTCCAAAGTTCAGTTTGTTTACTTATTTATTTAATATATTTATTCACCGCCCATCAGCCAAAAGGCTCCCTGGGCGGTTAACAAAACAAGCAACACAAAAATATCAACAAAATATATAAAACACAAACATATTAAAATAACATGATAAAAACAAGCAGCCAAAATAAATTCAACCCAGTGGTACAGTGGCATAATAAAAGGAATAAAAGGAATAAAATCAACCATTAAATATTGGGCAAATAAAAAGGTCTTCACCTGGCACCAGAAAAGAGAGGGTAGGCGCCAGGTGAGCCTCCTTGGGGAGCTGATTCCATAGATGGGGTGCCACAACTGAGAAGGCCCTTCCCCTAGTAGCCACCCTTCTAGCCTCTTTTGGAGTGGGCACTCTGAAGGGCCTCCGAAGAAGATCTCAGGGTTCGGGCAGGCTCATATGGGACGAGGTGCTCCTTCAGATAACCTGGCCCCAAACAGTTTAGGGCTTTAAATGTTAATGTAAGCACTTTGAATCGGGCCCGGACTTCATTTGGTAGCCAGTGTAAATCATAGAGGACTGGCGTAATATGTTCTTGTTGGCCAGTCCCTATTAGCAGCCTCGCTGCCCTGTTTTGAACCAATTGAAGTCTCTGGACCATTTTC